>JACRUU010000027.1:25290152-25315152 GCA_030449085.1 Kryptopterus vitreolus | reverse complement strand
TAGTGTGTGAATGTGTGTGTGTGTGTGTGTGTGTGTGTGTGTGTGTGTGTGTGTGTGTGTGTGATGGGTTGGCATTCTATCCAGGGTGTATCCTGCCTTAATGCCCATAGACACCTGAGATAGGCACAGACTCCCCGTGACCCGAGGGAAGATCGAATGAAGCGCTAGAAGATGAATGAATGAATGAATGAATATATATATATTATTTTTATGAGAGCTGCTTCATATGTACCTTGTAAATGAAAGCATAAAGCCTTTATATGTTTTGAAACCGTCATGTTATAATGACACAATACATTCATTCATTCATTCATTCATCTTCTACCGCTTTATCCGATCTTCCCTCGGGTCACGGGGAGTCTGTGCCTATCTCAGGCGTCTATGGGCATTAAGGCAGGATACACCCTGGATGGAATGCCAACCCATCGCAGGGCACACAAAACACACACATTTCACACACACATTCATACACTAGGGACAATTTTCCAAGGTGCCAATCAAAAAACCTACCGTGCATGTTTTTGGACCGGGGGAGGAAACCGGAGAACCCGGAGAAAAACCCCCTGAGGCACAGGGGAGAACATGCACAAACTCACACACACACATGGCCGAGACGGGAATCGAACCCGGACCCTGGCGGTGTGAGGCGAACGTGCTAACCACTAAACCACCGTGCCCCTCCTGACACAATACTATTATTATTATTCTTATTATTGTTATTGTTGTTATTATTATTATTATTAATAAATCTGGGTCTAATGAGCTGTTCTGACTTGTAGTGCTGGGAGAACTGCATCATCCTTTGCCGTGAGCTGGCCAATCAGTACGAGGCTTACTACGACTACAGGAACCTCAGCAAAATGCGAGTGAGTGAATTATTTCCATATTTATGAAGTCATTTTGTTTTTATTTATTTTTGCATATTTGTTGACTAATATTTCAAACTTGTGATGGAAAATTGAAAAATGACTTTCTGGCTCTCCTCCTGCCAACATGTGTCATGAATTATTCTAAAAGAAAAAAAAAAAGGTCCTCAAGAAAGACATTTATAATAATAATAATAATAATAATAATAATAAAATGATAATAATAATGTGCAATTAATAATATTTAATAACACAACAAATCTGTATTGCAAATCCAACAAGCC
Organism: Kryptopterus vitreolus; assembly: GCA_030449085.1. NCBI lineage: Eukaryota > Metazoa > Chordata > Actinopteri > Siluriformes > Siluridae > Kryptopterus > Kryptopterus vitreolus. The sequence continues at coordinate 25,314,002 of JACRUU010000027.1, read as the reverse complement.
GTGGTTTGTTTATTTGTATACATTTGTCATGTATATAATAATGTTTGCCAAAAATACATGCTTATTTACTTGTTTTTTTGTTTGTTTGTTTGTTTGTTTGTTTTTGTCCAGCTAATGGAGGCTTCTCTGTACGACAAAATAATGAATCAACAAAGGCTCGAGCCGGAGTTCTTTCGAATCGGGTTCTACGGCAAAAAGTTCCCGTTCTTCCTGCGGGTAAATATTAGTACACAGTGTAAATAAATAAGCAGAAGTGTTTTCCTGTTTACTGCTTGTAATCAGGGGGCACGGTGGCTTAGTGGTTAGCACGTTCGCCTCACACCGCCAGGGTCCGGGTTCGATTCCCGTCTCGGCCATGTGTGTGTGTGGAGTTTGTGCATGTTCTCCCCTGTGCCTCAGGGGGTTTTTTCTCCGGGTTCTCCGGTTTCCTCCCCCGGTCCAAAAACATGCACGGTAGGTTGATTGGCACCTTGGAAAATTGTCCCTAGTGTATGAATGTGTGTGTGTGTGTGTGTGTGTGTCCTGCGATGGGTTGGCATTCCATCCAGGGTGTATCCTGCCTTAATGCCCATAGACGCCTGAGATAGGACACAGACTCCCCGTGACCCGAAGAAAGATCGGATAATAGAGGTAGAAGATGAATGAATGAATGAATGAATGCTTGTAATCATGGTGTAATGACCCGATTGCTCCACCAGGTGGAGCATGTCACCAAGCCAATGATTCTCATGTAAATTCCTGCTGCTGGTGTATTAGTCATGACTCAACCCGCCGTGTGTGTGTGTGTTGTGCAGAATAAGGAGTTTGTGTGCCGCGGGAACGATTACGAGCGATTGGAGGCGTTTCAGCAGAGGATGCTGAGCGAGTTTCCTCACGCCATCGCCATGCAGCACGCCAACCAGCCTGACCAGACCATACTGCAGGCCGAGGCGCAGTGTATCCTCTACGATCATGCATGAGTGTCACACTGAGAATCAACAAATTAGACCAAATAAATCCCATAATAATAATAATAATAATAATAATAATAATAATAATCCGATAATCTCATTTGGATCTTTTTAGATCTGATTCGTATCTTGGCCTGCTTAATATTATGCCTTATATATTATGTGTGTGATGAAGTGTGTGTTTGTGTGTGTGTGTGTGTGTGTGTGTGTGTGTGTGTGTATATATATAATATATATATATAAAGTTCCTTAAGTGACTCCGGGTCAGATTTGCAAGTCTACGCAGTCGCTCCGGTTCCGGAGAACCAGGACGTTCTGCAGAGAGACGGCGTTCCCAGTAACATCAAGAGCTTCTACAAAGTCAACCATATCTGGAGGTTCCGCTACGACAGACCCTTCCATAAGGGTACTAAAGATAAAGAGAACGAGTTCAAGGTGAGAGCCACACACACACACACACACACACACACACACACTATTTTGAGCAATTTCTGGTCATTCATGCATCTTTTAAAGGTCCTCAATGCTTTCTGCCTTGTAAGTTATATCTAGTGTGTGTGTGTGTGTGTGTGTGTGTGTGTGTGTGTGTGTGCAGAGTCTGTGGGTGGAGAGGACCACCCTGAGTCTGGCACAGAGTCTCCCAGGCATATCTCGCTGGTTCGAGGTGGAGAAACGGGAGCTGGTGAGATCTCTTTTACAAATCCGTCATCATCATTATTAATAAACAAACAAACAAATAAACAAATAAATAAGGTAATTAATCAATGAATGAATTAAATGGTTCAAACCAATTTGTTTGTATTTGTTTACAGTTTACAGTAAGAATGTGGTACCAAAGTTTCGACCTCGATACCTAGATTCAGTATCATGACACCGATACCAAATGGATACTATATAAAAAAATTTTTTTTTAAATTAATTACGTTAATTAATTAAAGAAATTAATTAATGGGACTTTGTTTTTATTTATGATATTTTTGAAACAAACATTCGTTAGATTTTTTAAACTAGTGTTGCACGATATATACCGGTACGAGAAAGCATCACGATACCCTGCTTTTAATACGATAAACATTTAATAATTATAATTAGTACCAATATTTAACAAATTGACGGCTGTAGTTCTGAGTGTTGGTCTATAGGGGGCAGCGGTGTGCACATGTAAAAATGTAGGTAAAATAATAAATAAATGTATTTATACCTTTAGTGAAAGTGAAAGTCAGTGTGTATTCCAGAGGGGGACAAAAAAAAAATCGCCACGTTCGCAATGAGCACACACTGCCCCCTATAGTTCAACACTCGGAACTACAGCGATCATATTTTTAAGTACTAATGCTAATAAAATGATGAATGTTATTGTTTTAAAAGCAGGGTATTGTGATGGATACCCTCTCCGGCCCCTTTCGGTCCTTTTAATCCGGGCCTGCCGAAGACTATTACAGAATTGTCCAAATCATTCATTCATTCATTCATCTTCTACCGCTATATCCGATCTTCTCGGGTCACGGGGAGTCTGTGCCTATCTCAGGCGTCTATGGGCATTAAGGCAGGATACACCCTGGACGGAAACACCCTGCACACACACTCACAATCACACACACATTCACACACTAGGGACAATTTTCCAAGGTGCCAATCAACCTACCGTGCATGTTTTTGGACTGGGAGGAAACCGGAGAACCCGGAGAAAAACCCCCTGAGGCACGGGGAGAACATGCACAAACTCCACACACACATGGCCGAGACGGGAATCGAACCCGGACCCTGGCGGTGTGAGGCGAACGTGCTAAACACTAAGCCACCGTGTCCCTTGTCCAAATCACATCATAATTATTTGTTCTTTCATGTGACCTTGTCCTGTAATTGCCTTTACGTTCCACCAGATGGCGCATTAATCACGATGATGCATTTTAGCATTAACATTAATGCCGTTTATATATTTGTTTGATGATGTATGGATCTGGTGCTGTCCAGGCCCCGTCTGTCAAATTTTTAAAGTCAATGTGGCCTCTGAGCCCAAAAGTTTGTACCCCCCCCCATCCCCACACACACACCCAACCAGGACTGTATGACCTGCATGTTCTGCGCAGGTGGAGATGAGTCCTCTGGAGAACGCCAGCGAGGTGATCGAGAATAAAACCCTGCAGCTGCGCACGCTGATCGCGCAGTGCCAGACTCGGCAGATGCAGAACATCAACCCGCTTACCATGTGTCTGAACGGCGTGATCGACGCCGCCGTGAACGGAGGACTCGCTCGCTACCAGGAGGTACCACCCCCCCCGCCCCATCCCTCTCTCTCTCTCTCTCTCTCTCTCTCTCTCTCTGTCTCTCTCGCTGTCTTTGATCGTCCTTTATTTATCCGCCGAGTCCCTGCCGAGACTTCCGAAATCTTTTTCTGCGCTGGAATCCTGGCCAAGACTATTAATTAGCAACAGACTGCAACAACTAACCACAATTAACACCGACGGCAAAACACACACACACACACACACACACACACACACACAACACACACCAGAGGCAGATATTAATGATAAACTTTTTATAAATCACAATGGAGACATTTTGGAAGAACAACAATAAACATCAATGCTATCAATAAACAATAGACAATCAATAAGCTAAATCAATAGTTTGGTGACGCCTCAGATCTTCAGGGAGCGCGACCGCGATAAACACATATGGGGTTTTTCGTTTGCCATTCGGATCCCAACACATCCAAGCCTGCCGCTGCCGGGCCCTTGAGCGAGGCCCTTCACCTGTATGAATGCGAGAGTCTGAGCTTATTCATCAAACAAGTTCAAACCTTGTTTATTGTTTACATTCATCATCGGTCAGTGTTTCATTTCTATTTTGATAAAGGGATTCATTTTATATACATGCCCCTGGAGGACACACTCTTGTATACGATGTCTCTGCATGTGCTATAATTACACTTTGGGAAACCCAAACCTGTTCCAGCCATGGCAATGTCCCTGTGTCCAATGTCCACCTACAGCCGTCCCTGACTTTATTAACACCCTTGTTGTTGTAAAGTCGGAATTATAAGAGCGAATTGGGACTAAATGTGGGATTCAGTGCTCAGAATGTACATACGAGACCTATTATTAGGTGTCCGCAAACTTTTGCCAATATAGTGCATGTATATAGACTATATATCTATTTAAAGTGGATAAATTTGGACTGTGATGAAATAATACATCTGTATTATTAATAATAAGCCAAGCCAAGCCAAGATTTATATATATATATATATATATATATATATATATAATATATATATATATATATATATTTGCACGTCAGCAGATTGGACAGAAAGGCTAAATGGACGGATGAGAAGATTACATTTGCTGCACGGGGGTGAAACCTATAAAAGCCTACCGTGGATGCTTAATGACTGTACTTTTACCATCTCGCGTGCTATAGAGTATTAGTCAGTTGCCAGGCAACAGCATGTTAGCCTATCACGCGCTTGCCTGAAGCAATTAAAAGGGAAGAGCTGTCGGGAAAAAAAAAGGAGTCCCAGCATGCACCACACACAGAGGCTTGTGCAGAATACATTGAGAGCGGATGTCGGCGTGACATCAGCGGCGTTCTGGAAGTCGGGCGTCATGCGGTGTGCAGTGTCGCACGTGTTCATCAATCTGATTTACTCAGCCTGAATAGTGGCACAGTGCGTGTTTGCGCTGAGAGATCAGTGTAATGTCGACAGTATGGATTTGATATATATATATATATATATATATATATATATATATATATATATATATATATATGTAAGAAAGAAATAATACTAATCTTAAAACTAGACATGAGACATTTCCTGAAGAAAATGTGAGCGTTTAGACATGTCACATGACCCTGTGTCTGAGTTTCGCAGATTTTTCACGTTTACGGTTACGCGACGCCATGTGGCAGTCATGTGATCGTGTCCTCCTTCATCTCACCTACGAGTGGATATGTCAAATGTGCATGTCGGGCGAACACGGGGCCGAACAACGGCGCGTCAAATTTCCCCATTCATTCTCTATGGGAACCGGAATGTCGGGTATTTCCCGAAATTCCGAACGCGTGTGGGGTTCGGGAGGTATATGATGGTGATCCATTCCAGACCCCCTACGAGTGGATTTGCCATATGTGCATGTCTGATGCTCACAGGCCCGACTGTGAGGCACGAAATTTCAACCCCATTCATTTTCTATGGGAAAAAATTCCCGCTTTATGGCCCCGGGTTCGGAATTCCGCGGGGCGATTCATTATAAAAGTAACAGCACACGTCGCACCATCGGGCCGCACGATATGAGGTAGGATCGGACAAAAACTGTGGGACGAGTTAAGCGGCGAAAATTTGACCCAAGCCAAAGAGAGATTACAATAGTGATGCTTTTGCTTAGTGATGACATCACTAATGACAATTAGGACAAACAGCATGTAGTGTCACTGATTCACCTGTAGTGGCCGCTGTCGTGCTGTATAATGACATCTCAGCCGCAGACGGGACCTGGAAAAACTATGAATTTATGTCGCTCGTTGATCGTCCCAGTTAAACACTGAATCTTCCGTCCTTTTGTTGCTAATGCAGATTAAATCTACAAAATGAAACGTTTGTTTTTTTTTTATTTATTAGTCCTTATTTTCTGTCCATAAAGGCCATTTTCTGTCCTTATAACACATTGAAAGGCCATGCTGAGGAACAAAAACTCTATTTCTGACACTCGGCTGATGATGTCATGAATGATGACATGAAGTGTGGACCATCATAAATGCTTCATTCTGTACTATTTGTTTTAGGGGTATTTTATATACGTCTTTTTTTTTTTACTCATCTTCTTCAGGCGTTTTTTGCAAAAGACTACATTTCCAATCACCCGGAGGATGGAGAGAAGATCACGCGTCTCCGAGAGCTCATGTTCGAGCAGGTAATGTTTCTTGGTAATGTTAAAAGTGCGTTTTAACAGATACAGTTGGTGGTTTGGCGTGCGTTGAACTTTGGACGTCCTTTCCACCGCAGGCACACATCCTGGAGTACGGCTTGGCGGTGCACGAGAAATTCGTCCCGCAGGACATGCGTCCCCTGCACAAGAAACTCATCGACCAGTTCCATGTGATGCGATCCAGTCTGGGAATACAGGTCCGAATACATCCAGTATTAATACCTGTGTATTATGGAGACGACAAGCAGCACAGTATTAAAGTGGCTGATTAAGGAATTGCACTTGAATCCCAGGCACAACGTTCTGCCATTCCTGGGCCCCTGAGCAAGGCCCTTAACGTATCCTTGTGCATAAATGTAAATGTTCCCTCTCTGCAGCCACAGGAGTTCCCTGCGTACGTGCGAGTCAGTCCCCTGCATTTCGCCAACGGCAGTCCCCGGACCTGCAGGACTCCGGTCCCTAACGCCATCAGTCCAGACGGAGGACGTATAGTAGCGCGCCGCAGGTGAGCCTTCCCTTACATATCCATCAGCATTGTACATTAACCCTAGACTGTCTAGACTGTTCCACTTTTGAGAGAAATAATTCATTCTTCCAGACGTTTGGCTTGGGTTTGAAAATATATAATGATTCATTATTAATAATGATGGGTTATTTCAATTAAAATGCGGTTCGATTACAGTAGAGACCCGAGTTTGGCGCCGGGACAAGTTCTAATGGGGAACGCGGGAATATATTCGCAATAAATAAAGTGTTATGAATGTACCGCAAAAAGCAAATTCATTCATTCATTCATTCATCTTCTAGCGCTTTATCCGATCTGCCCTCGGGTCACGGGGAGTCTGTGCCTATCTTAGGCGTCTATGGGCATTAAGGCACACACACACACACACACACACACACACACATTCACACACATTCATACACTAGGGACAATTTTCCAAGGTGCCAATCAACCTACCGTGCATGTTTTTGGACCGGGGGAGGAAACCGGAGAACCCGGAGAAAAACCCCCTGAGGCACGGGGAGAACATGCACAAACTCCACACACACATGGCCGAGACGGGAATCGAACCCGGACCCTGTTGGTGTGAGGCAGATGGGCATTCCATCCAGGGTGTATCCTGCCTTAATGCCCATAGACGCCTGAGATAGACACAGACTCCCCGTGACCCGAGGGAAGATCGGATAAAGCGCTAGAAGATGAATGAATGAATGTATGTAGAACGGGTTCATATTGACACGCGTACGAATTGCGTCCTCTGTGATGAACGGAGCTAAATATAGATGAATCCTGAAAATCATTCTTTCTTTTGGTTTTTAGTCGATGATTTGGCGTGTTGAGTATAAAGATTGTGTCTCTTTCGCTTTAGCCCTCTGAGTTATCCGGCGGTGAATCGCTACTCGTCGTCGTCGCTCTCGTCACAGGCCTCCAACGACGTCAGCAACATCACGGGCCAGTCGGAGAGCTCGGACGAAGTCTTCAACATGCAGGTGCGCTTTCTCTAATCAACATGGGATTAAAAAAAAAACAACAACAGAAAACTGGAGATGTGTGTATTTATTTTTGTTTGTTGAAAATTAATTATTTATTAGATGTTTTTTAAAGTATAACGGTTGAGAATTTAAATGCATTTATTTTACTGATGCTAGATCAGTTTATCGTAGTTATCATTATTATTATTCATTCATTCATTCATCTTATCTTCTACCGCTTTATCCGATCTTCCCTCGGGTCACGGGGAGTCTGTGTCTATCTCAGGCGTCTATGGGCTTTAAGGCAGGATACACCCTGGATGGAATGCCAACCCATCACACACACACACACACACACACACACACACACACACACACACACACACATACACACACACACACATTCATACACAATCACACACTAGGGACAATTTTCCAAGGTGACAATCAACCTACCGTGCATGTTTTTGGACTGGGGGAGGAAACCGGAGAACCCGGAGAAAAACCCCCTGAGGCACGGGGAGAACATGCACAAACTCCACACACACATGGCCGAGACGGGAATCGAACCCGGACCCGTCGGTGTGAGGCGAACATGAAAAATTGTCCCTAGTGTGTGATTGTGTGTATGAATGTATGTGTGTGTGTGTGTGTGTGTGTGTGTGTGTGTGTGATGGGTTGGTATTCCATCCAGGGTGTATCCTGTCTTAATGCCCATAGACGCCTGAGATAGACACAGACTCCCCGTGACCCGAGGGAAGATCGGATAAAGCGGTAGAAGATGAATGAATGAATGAATGAATGAATGAATGAATATCCTAGTAGGCATGCTGAGCTGATCATGGCCTGTTTTTTTTTCCACAGCCAAGTCCGTCTACCTCAAGCCTCAGCTCCAACCACTCCGGCTCTCATAATGCAAACAACTCGGTGGCCTCAAGCAATAGAGGTGTGTGTGTGTGTGTGTGTGTGTGTGTGTGTGTGTGTGTATGTGTGTGTGTGTGTGTGTAACGCTTCTCTACAACGGCATACAGTGAAATTAGGATATAAACGTGTGAAATATTTGATATATTTATCCGTTGAGGTTCAGTTGATGGTTTGCTTCTTATTTCCTTTGTTGTGTTGTTGTTGTGTTTGTTTGTTTCTCGTCGTATGGCCGCGTGATGAACCCGATCGCAGTCGATTCTCTTCCCTCGGCGTCTCCGCTGCCGTTGGACAAACACAAGCACTCGAAGGAGAACGCGTGTCTGTCCCCCAGAGACCGACTGTGCAGCGGCGTTTTCTCCAACCCCCTCGACCCCGCACAGGTCAGAGCCGAGTAAACACAAAACATTCTCAGGTAAACAACTGTACAAAGTGCTTTTTTTTTTCTTTGTTTTGACTGCTTTCTGTGCCTGCAGAGGATGATACCGTTCCAAATAGACGCAAGTCTGCCGCGTTGTGAGGCCATTTTTCCCACAGCAGAAACCGGTATGAGATCTTTTTCATTCATTCATTCATTCATTCTAATCTTCTACCGCTTTATCCGATCTTCCCTCGGGTCACGGGGAGTCTGTGCCTATCTCAGGCGTCTATGGGCATTAAGGCAGGATACACCCTGGATGGAATGCCAACCCATCACACACACACACACACACACACACACACACACACACACATACACACACAACACACACACACACACACACACACACACACACACACTCACACACACATTCATACACTAGGGACAATTTTCCAAGGTGCCAATCAACCTACCGTGCATGTTTTTGGACCGGGAGGAAACCTGGAGAACCCGGAGAAAAACCCCCTGAGACACGGGAAGAACATGCACAAACTCCACACACACATGACCGAGACGGGAATCGAACCCGGATTCTGGCGGTGTGAGGCGAACGTGCTAACCACTACGCCACCGTGCCCCGTATGAGATCTTATGACCCTATAAAACACACATGCAGTATAATTTACTGAGCTGTGAGTGGGGGGGGGGGGGGGTGGGGGGGGGGGGTGGGTGTGGGTGGGGGGGGGGGGGGGGGGGGGGGCGGGGGGGGCAGGGGGGGGGGGTTTTGCAGGGGGGGGGTGGGGGGGTCGTGGGGTGGGGGGGGGTGGGTGGGGGGGGGGGGTGGGTGGGGGGGGGGGGGGGGGGGGTGAGAAACTTCTCCGAGCTTTGAATGATGGTGTGATTGTGTTTTAGGTAAATAAATAATAAATAAATAAATGTTTTTTATTAATTAATAGAGATCATTTAAGATATAAAAGAAAGCCATAACCAATTAGCTGGTCTATGGTTATCTGCTGAAACAGCGAAAAGTCTTTTATCAGCAGAAAAAAAGAGAGAGAGAGATAGTGAGGGAAAGGAGGGAGAGAAATAAATGATTGAAAAATGTGTGTGTGTGTGTGTGTGTGTGTGTGTGTGTGTTTGTGTTTTTACCTCTGGCATTCCTTCTCTGTAACTCATTATGTTTGTTTATTTATTTATTTATTTTCTAACCATAACCATTCCTTTCCCTTTTCCCTTTTTTTTTTTTCCCCTTTATTTATTTTTATTTATTTATTTTTAATACATGTCTGAGCAGCAGCTCAAGGCAAGAGCATAAGGTCTCTGTCTCCGATGCCAACCTCAAAGTCTCCTCAAAAGGTGAGTTGTGATCGATTCCTGCCTCCAAATTAAAACGCACGCATTATAAAGACTTCACGGCCCGAGGCTTTCTATTTACTCTCTGTACCATCAAAAAGCTTCCAGATTTAAACGGTCATGACTGATTCTACTCCTGCGATTCTTCGTGAGAACAACGTGAAAATATATTTTAGAGCTGGTCCCCCGAATATATTCCACATATATATATATATATATATATATATATATATATATATATATATATATATATATATATTATATAGTCATCTTCTATCTTCTACCGCTAATTTATATCTCTACCGCTATTATCCGATCTTCTTCCCTCGGGTCACAGGGAGTCTGTGTCTATCTCAGGCGTCTATGGGCATTAAGGCAGGATACACCCTGGATGGAATGCCAACCCATCACACACATCACACACACACACACCACACACAACACACACACACACACACACACACACACACACACACACATTCATACACTAGGGACAATTTTTCCAAGTTGCCAATCAACCTACCGTGCATGTTTTTGGGACCGGGGGAGGAAACCGGAGAACCCGGAGAAAAACCCCCTGAGGCACGCGGAAGAACATGCAAACTCCACACACACACATGGCCGAGACGGGAATCGAACCCGGAACCCTGGCGGTGTGAGGTGGAACGTGAAGGCTAACCACTAAACCACCTGCCACCGATATAAAGCCTATATATATACCGTATGCATATCCTATATATATATATATACAGATATATATATAACCCTAACCCTGTTCAAAATGTACTAAGTAATGTAACTTTTTCAATTACTTTATAAAAATTACATTTGATTACTTTTTCATTTGTGGCACTTTAAGTTAACATTCTAAGAAAAACAGTTTCAAAGCCCTCAAAAATGTATGTATGTATATATATATATATATATATATATATATATATATATATATATATATATATATATATATATATATATATATATATATATATACTATATACACACACATTTATTATAGAGAATAATGGCTTTATCTTGTCCATCTTCCAGACGACAGCTCCTCCCCTCACCCCCTCTCCGACCGACGGTTTGCCAGCCGGCAGCTTGGCGTCGCACTCGCCCGCCCGCCCGCTCGGGCAGCTACAGCAGCGGCATCTCGTCTCTCAGCCGCTGCAGCGTGTCGGAGACGTGCGGCATCGACGCCACGCTGCCCGAGCCGTCCTCCCCGGCGGTCCTGCCCGCCGCCGACAACAACGCCGTCCGGCGCGGCAGCAAGACGCCGCCTCCCTACAGCGTCTACGAGCGGAACAACCTGCGCCGCGCCACCCCGCTGCCCCACAGCCTGTCGGTGCCACCTGCCACGGACAGCACCAACCTGCAACCGGCCAAACCGCAGCTCAGCCGCACGCAGAGGATCAACTCGGAACCGCGGCACCGGATCACGCCCCGGAAAGTCTCTCAGCTCTAGGGTTCACAATCTCCCGGGATCCTGCCGGAATCTTCTGAATGTCACACTGACTAGATTCTTCTACGTTACTGATCTTTTTTTTTTTCCTTGACTGGATCACAAAAAGGAAAGCAGGAATCTATTACAGATAGTAGTTTTATTTTTTTGTATCGACGGAAAAGAACCGCTTGCTTTGTTTTTCTTTTTTTTTTTGGATATATATAAGCTTTCGTATAATCCCATCTTCAATGGATATCCTGCGTGAATGCACATTAACCCCCCCCCCCCCCTCCTCAGCATGACTTTACTCTAACCACAATGGCGTCGGCATTATAAATCTGACATATCGTTTTTTTTACCGTTACATTCATGGCTAGTGAGACTCGTGTATAAGTGTAGCCGTTAAGAGATTCGATTTCCCCACACACACACACACACACACACACACACACACACACACACACACACACACACACACACACACACACACACACACACACACACACACACACACACACACACAAAATAAAGGGCAAATAGTTTACAGTTGAATCTTTGGATCTGGCAGGTCTACGCACCACTTTAGAGCAAAAGGTCTGGGAAAAAAAAACTAACCGGTATTTTTGATAGATGTACAAACGCTCTGTACAGTATTGCGCTTATTCCTCTCCGACCGACGTTTGCTTTTATTTATCCTTCATGGGTTTTACGCCTTATACGCGGACAAAGACGTGCAGCAAGTCCTGCAATCCAAGTTTGAGGCGCTTTGTCCTTTCCGGAATGGCTGAAAGGTGCTACATATTATTATTATTATTATTATTCTTTTTCGACCGTAGCCTCGTAGCTGCCGAAAAACCCGCCTGACCGTTAATCGTGCAATGTACTGAAAATAGTGTGGTCTCCGAGTATCGTGCCAAAGAAACAAAACAAAACAAAAAAAAAAAAAAAAAAAAAACGCAAAAACAGTATTAACGTTTCCGTCCGGTGAGAGTAGCTAGGACAGCTTAGAGCTCGCGTAGCCGCGCGAACGCTTGCACGCTTGACAATGTGCTTTTAACGCCGTGCGCCGAGGCCTAGAGGTCAGTACGTCATGCATGAAGCATGTACAGCATCAAGCAATATAACCAGTGTAGTTTCCTTAGAGAGCAGGAGATTCACACGGAATCTGCTTTCCGGTGATTTCGCTCAGATTTACGCAGAATTTGGGGAACGGAAGATTTTACGAGAAAAGTGAACGAGAGTTTGATTTGCGTGTAGAGGATTTAAAAAGGTGCACAATCCAGTTTTTATATAATTCATTTCATTTATAATTTACAGGGAACTGTATTGATGTTTCTTTTTTAATTCTTTAACTTCCTTAAAATGTGTACAAAAAAATGTCTTTTTTGATTTTTTTTTCTTTTCCCTCCCTTTTTAATGCCAGTTTTTTTTTAACGTTTGGTTAACATACATTGACTTTAACAAGTAAAGTTTAACAGAAAGTTAAAAAAGAAGTTAAAAAGAGTTAAAAAGAAAAAAAAGTGCACAAAAATGAATCCAAAAGCACAACAAACAGAACTCCAGGAAAACGGTATGTGTTTTGTATTTCCTTATTTTATTTTATTTTTCTAATTTTTACCTCAGAAATGGCGTTTAATTCCCATTTACACAATTTCCTGACGTTTATTTAACAGCAATTGACTTTTACAAGTAAATTTAAATCACTAAAAAAACAACACGAAAAAATAAATAGAGCTTGATTCATTGATTTAAAATTTTTTAAAATGCAGAAAAATTATTCCAATTTTTGACTTCCCAAAGCACAGAAAACACAATTATAGGAAAACTGTATATGTTCTGTATTTATCTCTTTTTTTAATTAGCTTTTAATTTTTTTTAATTTTTTTAGTAATATGTAAAAAAAAATATTTTTTTCATTTTTTTATTTCAAATTTTTACCTCAGAAATGGAATTGAATTCCCATTTAGGCAATTTCCTGAAATTAATTTAACAGCAATTATCTTTAACAAGTGAATTTTAACCGTTGGGGCACGGTGGCTTAGTGGTTAGCATGTTCGCCTCACACCGCCAGGATCCGGGTTCGATTCCCGTCTCGGCCATGTGTGTGTGGAGTTTGTGCATGTTCTCCCCGTGCCTCAGGGGGTTTTTCTCCGGGTTCTCCGGTTTCCTCCCCGGTCCAAAAAAACATGCACGGTAGGTTGATTGGCACCTTGGAAAATTGTCCCTAGTGTATGAATGTGTGTGTGTGTGTGTGTGTGCCCTGCGATGGATTGGGTTGCATTCCATCCAGGGTGTATCCTGCCTTAATGCCCATAGACGCCTGAGATAGGCACAGACTCCCCGTGACCCGAGGGAAGATCGGATATAGCGGTAGAAGATGAATGAATGAAAAAAAAGTGAATTTTAACCACTTACACACAACACGAAAAGACAATTAAAAAAAGCTAAGCTCGTTTCACATCTTAAAAAAAAAAAAAAAAAGAAAAAAAAAAAGGTGCACAAAAGTGAATCCAGTTTTTGACTTCCAAAAGCACAGCAAACACAACGATAGGAAATTGTTGTGTTTTGTATTTATTTATTTTTTATGAGTTTTTTTTAATTATTACCTTTTTTTTTACAATATATAAAAAAAAACTTTAAAACATTTTTATTTCTTATTTTTACCGGAGATTTTTACCATTTAGACAATTTACGGAAATTCATTTAACAGCAATTGTCTTTAACAAGTGAATTTGAACCACTAACACGTCGCATCCGCATAATCTGACTAGATTTCATTTTTAATTATTATTATTATTATTATTATTATTATTCCCACAGAGACAACGTCCCGTCCTGTCCCGTGTGGACGTTTCGTCTCCATTCATAAAACAAACTGCATCATTCTGTGTGAAACTGCGTTTCGACGAAATCCATCGTTAATCCAAATCAAATATACAAATAAAAATGATCCGAAATCATTTGGACGTAGTAAAAGGTGACGTTTTGTCCTTCTATTTTCCAATATCTTAACATTGTGACAATAGATTTAGCCAAATGACCGCCAACCGAAAATCCGTACTGTATGTTACGTGCGTCCCGAATCCGGGAAACGCAACAACGACATGTTATAGCTGTTCACTGCCGATCTGCACAACGGGATCGTGATCGCGTCCGAACAACCCACTGCGCGCGACAACCTTACTTTGCTGCCTTTTCTGCCATTTAAAAACAAAAAAAAAACACTTCTTTCATTTGCTTCTACTGTCACTGTGTTTGTTCGCATATTGTTACGAAAATATTTACCTACCTATCAAGGAAAAAAAAAAACACACACACACACACACACACACACACACACAATTTCCCTTTAAATCGTCGGAATTTTCTATTTAAATACGCCGGATGGAAAGGAATAATCATCCGTCTTCATTTCTTACAGGGTAATTAAAGTAATTCCAGCATTAAAAAACATCATAAACTAATTATTAATCTGTGCAACAACAACAATGTTAATAAAAAGATGAATAAACGGTTATATCGAGGACACTAATACAACTAAATGCTACTAATGGAATTGAAGCTGCAGAACTTTTGTTTGTTTGTTGGATTTGTTTGTTTGTTTGTTTGTTGTTTGGACCTCACTGTTATTTCGTGAAGAAGAAGCACAGTATTTTAGCGCTCCGTCGGTTTTCCGAAGCGAACCCGGGTTACGTGAAAGTGGGATTCGAGGCTTGGAAATGCATGACTCTGTACATGGTGGTCGTTAGTACGTCGCTTGTGTGAATGACTTGATTAAAACAGTGTTGCGTCGTGTTCACTTACGCCTATGCTACTTCCACTTGCTCATTCTAGGCAATTTTTGGTCATTTTTCCAATGGGATTGCCTAGCGACCACTTTTAGAGAAAAAAAAAAAAAAACAAACAAACAAAAAGAGAAAAAAAAATCAAACAAACTAGTATTCTTGTATTATCTCTCTTTTTTTTCCCTCTCTCACTTTGTCTCACCTTTTGTATGGATTAGGTTCGACCTTTTTTTTGTTCAATTTTTTGAACCTGTAAAGTTGTACTTTATATCATATAATGGGATGCGAGTATTCCATATAGGCCGTGTTACAGATTTTGTACAAACTGTGTTTATATGAAAAATGTAACCAGTTCATAGGCTTTGAATGTTGCAATGAAAAAATAATAATTTTTATTTGTAAATGTTGACTATTAGACATTAATGAATAATTGATTGATGTACAAACGGTTAAAAAAAACACAAAATAATAAAAAAAAAAAAAACATATTAATATTCCACTATTAAAAACACTTATAACTCATATTAGGTCAGTAGTGCGAATGACTCGTTGTGTTATTTATCAGTTGTTGTTTTTTTTTGCATTTATTTAGAGTGACTTATAGTGTACAGTATGGCTGTGCACTATTAAGGGCCTTTCTGAAGGGGCTTTAAACTCATGACATCATTGTTACACCATCTTAACCACTTCCTGTAATGCAGAAATAGTGTCATCATTCATTAAGTACTATTTTTATTTAGTTTATGCTTGTTGCCTTAGTGAGTCAACATTCTCACTTTAAAATATTATTGAATACATTTTTGCATAATTCAATGGACATAAACGGCATAAATAAAACCCTTTAGTGATATATTAATGAAATATGCCATCATTGGTTTGGAAGCTTCTTTATTACCAGAATGTTTATTTTAGTAGATAAATAAACTGGAATCCTCACTTACTCGGAAATAACTGTGAAGAAAAAAATAGAAATGGATTGACTTTATTATTGAAGACTTTATTATTGAAGACTCTAGTGCAAGATCACCGATATTTTATATTTACATGGTAATGGGCTTAAATGGTTCCTTTGTTGATAGATGGTGCCTTTATAAAGCATAAATAATAAGATTATATATATATATATATATCCGATCTTCCATTCTACGATCTTTATCTCATCGGGGGATAACGGGGAGGCATGCCAACACACATATCACACACAAATCACACACACATAACACATACAATAGGGACGGGGACAAGGTGCCATCGGCAGGACACACACAACAACACATACATCACATTTTACACAACATGTTTTTCCATGTGCCAATCACTATCACTGTGCATGTTTTTTGGAACCGGGGGGAAACCGGGAATGGAGAAAAACCCCTGAGGCACGGGGGAGAACATCACCTACATGGCCGAGACGAACGGAAACAATGCCCATAGGCGAACCTATATGGAGGCGAATATATATATATATATATATATAATACTATATATATATATATATAATACAAAAATAATAAATATATGTGTTTAACTTATTTGAAAATTTGGCAGCATTTCTCATATTTATTAAAAAAAATTCTAAATAAAACTAGAATACATTTGTAAAAAAAAAAAAAAAAAAAAAAAATAAATATATATATATGCATGCAATTAGTGAATAGTGAATATATTAATGTATTAATCAAATACATTATTATTGTTGTTCTAATTAATTACACTTACCATGTACCCCACACAGACACACACACACAAATACAACATTATTAATAAAATGTATTGTTAATTTATGCGTTTATTAAAAACTCCTATTGTAAGTCATTCACTAATATCAGGGGGAATTTCTGTAATGACATTCTTTAGTTGTTTTGTTTATCCTATTCGTCTGAAATGTATTTTAGCGCATTTTGAAACACTTAAAGCCTGATTTGCACATCAATGTGGCGATGACAAATATTATTAATGTTAATCAATTCGGCCTTCGTTTATCCATTCAAGTTAAACCTGTATGAATATGATATAGTGACTTAGCCAAACTTATTACGTAATATATCTATTATTCATTCATTCATTCATTCATTCATCTTCTAGCACTTTATCCGATCTTCACTCGGGTCACGGGGAACCTGTGCCTATCTCAGGTGTCTATGGGCATTAAGGCAGGATACACCCTGGATGGAATGCCAACCCATCGCAGGGCACACACACACACACACACACACACACACACACATTCACACACACACATTCATACACTAGGGACAATTTTCCAAGGTGCCAATCAACCTACCGTGCATGTTTTTGGACCGGGGGAGGAAACCGGAGAACCCGGAGAAAAACCCTCCTGAGGCACGGGGAGAACATGCACAAACTCCATATATCTATTATAAAAAAGAAAATAAAATAAAAACTCCTCTGAAAAAAAAAAGCGCACTTTGTCTCCAGGAAGAAAAAGGGCACGTGCTTAAGCCCCCTTTGATGTGCACGTGCCTGCTTGCGTGAGTATAAAATAAAACCAAAGATGATTTTTTTTAAGATGATTTTTTTTCTCTAAAACACTTCAAAAAAGTGTATAATTAATTATTTATGCATTTTGTTTCCTTATTTGCACACACACACACACACACACGTTTTGCTTTCGTTTTAAATCTCCCGGGAAATGCACGAAAAAAAAAACCGTATAAAAAAAAACAGTTAATTTCTGATCAAAGGAAAACATTGAATGATAAAAATAAACGGTGGTTTAGTGGTTATCATGTTCGCCTCACACCTCCAGGGTCCGGGTTCGAGTCCCGTCTCGGTCATGTGTGTGTGTGGGAGTTTTGCACATGTTCTCCTCCCCGTGTCTCAGGGGGTTTTTTTTTCTCCGGGTTCTCCGGTTTCCTCCCCGGTCCAAAAACATGCACGGTAGGTTGATTGGCACCTTGGGAAATTGTCCCTAGTGTATGAATGTGTGTGTGTGTGTGTGTGTGTGTGTGCCCTGCGATGGGTTGTTGCATTCCATCCAGGGTGTATCCTGCCTTAATGCCCATAGACGCCTGAGATAGACACAGACTCCCCGTGACCCGAGGGAAGATCGGATAAAGCGCTAGAAGATGAATGAATGAATGAATGAATAACAAGTCACTAAAAAGAATCTGGCTTTTCTCTGGGCTCGGACGGAAAGCGGGTGGACTTTAGGACCGCGCGGAGCAGCACACCCGGGACGCGGCCGCCGGATCACACTGTAGGTGAGTGAGGTGAGAGTGAGAGTGGAACCGGAGAGACACGCGCGCTCCTGGTGTTTTATTTCTCATGCATACTTTGTGCACTTTGTGTCGTGCTATGAGCGGTTATAACAATGCCTTTATGAGCGCGGCGAGAGAGTGAGCGAGCGAACCACGGCACGGTTAAATATGATGGACAGTTAGCATAGCGTTAGCTTAAGGCGCACTAGCATGCCAGGTTTTCTGCACGTGCGATAAACACAACTGTCCACGTGAAAAACAACAACAACAACAACAACAACAATAATACATGTTCCTGCATCACGTAATTAACCCCAAACCATGTTTCCACTGAAATGCGTACATGATAAATAATGCAAAAAACATGATTCCCTCCCCCCCTTCAAAATAACAACAACAACAACAACAACATAGTATATACATTCATAGATCATCATTCATCTGTATACATTACTGCTCTAAAGTCTTTGCAAGCAAAACACATTTTCATTTAATGCACAAACAATTTTATCCAGTTCACAAGCAGTTAAGGAAGGTCAGATGATGAAATCAGATGTTTGTTTGTTTTTATTGCATAGAGGTGTGTTTTTTATTTATTTATTTATTTATTTTAAAAGCAGTTGTCAGTTTTCTAAATCATTGAAATCAAAAGAATTGTATTACGCTTAATTGATTATGAGAAAACAAATGTGTTGCACTAATGGAGTCAAATTAGCGTGAACATTCGTCATGATTTCGTCATCAGATTTCGTCATCAGATTTATTGCTCTATTACCAATAATATTTGATAAATATTGCCTAGTAGATGTGACTCCACTAGGATCTGGGTTTATTTCCTATTTTGCATATTCTGAGTTCTCCAGTTTTCCCCGCCATAGCTCTGACGAAGACGCTGTAATAGTGGACCTGCTGGTCTAAATAACATTGAAGTACCTGCGTTAGAGGTGTGCTCGCGCTTTGTGATGCGTGTTGCCTTTTTTCTAGAGGACGGCGTAGGCTACGGCGTAGGGTAGGAGTCGACGCGTAGGAACGCAGAACATAAAAACCAGCCTGTCCTTAGAAGTGAATCGCTGTCATTTAGACATACATCATGAGCATACATCACACACTCGATGTCAGCGTGGAGATTTGTGTTGCCTCAAGAGTGTTAGTAAAACCAGGTACTGATGTAGGTCGGGGTGAAGTCAGCGTTCACATCCATCCCATAGGGAGGTGCTAGTCCAGTGGTTGAGGTGTCGGACTCTGGACCGGAAGATCATGGGTTCAAACCCCACCACCACCATGCTACCACTAGTGGGCCCTTATGCAAGGCCCTTAACCCTCAATTGCTCAGTTGTAAGTCGCTCTGGATAAGGAGCGTCTGCCAAATGCCGTAAATGTAATGTTCAATATCTATATATTATGGGCTGGGCGTTGATAATGACATAGTTTAAACAGAGCAGACCCTCCCCTGCGATGTCTCCAAGGTGATCAGGGTAAATCCGGAAAAAGGACCCGAATGACCCGAACGCATTACGGATCAAGCGACGTCAAAGTGACGCTTCGTTCCCGACCTGGGATTCGCAAAGTCGCTTCTAATCGCTGTTCGAAGGAGCAGAAAATCGGAAGGGGGAAGGATAAACACGCGTCTTTCCGCCGTACGTAATAACGCCACGCGCCGTTTCCTTTAACGCGCTCTAATTGCAGATGTGTGCAGTGACGTGTTGGGTTTCAGTCTGTCTGCCTCCTGCTGATGTGTGCTGCTTGTGGCTGCTAGAAATATGGATTGGGTGGGAAAATATTATTAAGCCGAATCGCAGTGATGTGATGTTGGGAAATAACGTTTTTTGTGTGTGTTTGTTTTGGATCCTTATTTCACAGTGCAACAACAAACAAATCATATACAAAATGGAACGACACAGAATTCCCGGAATTCCAAGATTCCCGGAATTCCGAGTGGGTCTGAGAGTCATATGATCTCACCTACGAGTGGATATGTCAAATGTGCATGTCGGGCGAACACGGGCCGAACATTGGAGCGTCAAATTTCCCCATTCATTCTCTACGGGGTCGGAATGTTGCGGATTTCCCCGAAATTCCGAACAGGTGTGGGATTCGGGAGGTATATGACCCTGATCCACTCCGGACCCCCTTACGAGTGGATTTGCCATATGTGCATGTCGGACGCTCAGAGGCCGAACTGTGAGGCACCAAATTTCAACCCTATTCATTTTCTATGGGGAAAAAATTCCCGCTTTTTGGCCCCGGGTTCGGAATTCCTCTGGTCGATTCCTTATAAAAGTAATAGCACACCTCACACCATCGGGCCGCACGATATGAGGTATGATTCGTGACGATCGGACAAAAACTGCGGGACGAGTTACGCGCCGAAAATTTGACAGAAGAAAGAGAGAGATTATAATAGTGATGCTTTTTCACACGTCACTGACTAACGGCAAGTGTGTGTAGACTTCGTACTGAGTTAATATTCTATAAAATGTAAATAGACGGTCTGGTCCTCTTCTTGGCTTGTGGGATTATGGCGAGAAGGTGGGACGTGTGAATACGGAGAAGATTATCTAAAAAAAAAAAAAAAAAAAAAAAGTGACTGTCGTGTGTAAAGAGGAAAGCGGAAATATCCCCCCCCCCCCCCCAGGTCCTGGAAAGCGCTTACTGTTGGAGCGTTTTGACAGATGGTACTTGGTAGGGTTCTCCGTATACCGGCGCAGATAATTTAGCACTGCTTATTGCGAGCTCTTTGCGCTTTTCCGCTTTCTTGCGAGATGAGAAAAGCGTCACGTGGCGAGTTGTTTCAATGAAGAGAAACCGCAACGCCGGTCGTTACCCGCAGACCTGCGTGATGGAGGGAAGGAGTTAACGTTGAATTCGGCTCCTGCCAACGTTCGCCAGCAGCCCGAGCACAGCCATGGTGTGGCGGTCCTTCTGTCGAGCTCCTCGCGTTCGGCTTTCCCGCAGCGGGACGCGCTCGGATTTCAGACGTCTCCATCCTGGCACTTTCTTATTATCCTCTCAGCTCCTGCGGCCCTTCGGAAGCCCGTATCCTCCAACGCATCGGGAGGCTTAACGCCAGCCCGCAGGCACTCGGGTGTGTGTGTGTGTGTGTGTGTGTGTGTGTGTGTGTGTGTGTTCGCGTTCGGAGTTTCCAGTGTGGAAATCTTTGCTTGAAAGGCAGTTTAATATTTACTTGTTTTTATTTATTACTTCACTAGTTGCACAAGTAAACATGTCAAAATTCCGGGTCGCACGTTTATGTTAAAATTCCAGTTCACATCAAAATAATATCAAAAATCACGAGTTCGTTTTGTTGTGATTGCACATTAAATCGTCCTGATTGGATGATGCTCATTTATTTGTATTTGTTTGTTTGTTTGTTTATTTATTTGTTTATTTATTTATTTTAAACCAAAACCTATTTCTCCTAGTAAACAATAATAAAGAATGAAGACCAGGCGAGCCTCAGACGTTTGCAGATTTTTCTTTAGAACTAATAATAATAATAATAATAATTAATAATAATAATAATAATAATAATAATAATAATAATAATAATAAAGTGGTTTTTAAGGCGCCGGGCTGCGGATCAGAAGGTCGGGGGGGGGGGGGGGGGGGGTTCGAGACTTTTCTTTCGCTTTAACGCTTTCATTCGTTCGTATCATTCATTCATTCATCAATTTCATTAAATCATTCATTAATTTTTCATTCAATTTGAATTTCATTCTATTTAACGCTTTCATTTGTTCGTAACATTCATTAATTTTTCATTGAATTCATTCATTCATTAAATTTTTATTTCATTCAGTCATTCATTCATTTTTAATTTCATGCCTTTTAACGCTTTCATTCGTTCGTATCATTCATTCATTTCGTTCGTTCGTATCATCCATACATGTTTTTATTAAACGAAATGATCGCAGTGTTATTTTATTCCTATTGAATGAAATTATCACTTTATTTGCGCTACTAATACCGAAGAAAATGCGTCGGCGTGAGCGACAGAACGTATTAGATGTAACGTGGGGATTTTACATGACGGACGATTGATCATCATCCGACCCGATTGCGGCAGTGGGATGCGGACCTAAGGGTGAGACGTCGGCACGCGACAATCAAACCCGATCTGGCCTGAGTGTGTGTTTTGCGGTCTGGGTATCACTGCCAAGAGAGACCGCACTACAGTACTGTACATTATACACCGTGTGTAATGTATTGAGTTTGAAATGAAGTGAAAGTGTTTAGGGGAATATGTTGAAACATTCATTCATTCATCTTCTAGCGCTTTATCCGATCTTCCCTCGGGTCACGGGGAGTCTGTGCCTATCTCAGGCGTCTATGGGCATTAAGGCAGGATACACCCTGGATGGAATGCCAACCCATCACAGGGCACACACACACACACACACACACACACACACTCATACACTAGGGACAATTTTCCAAGGTTCCAATCAACCTACCGTGCATGTTTTTGGACCGGGGGAGGAAACCGGAGAACCCGGAGAAAAACCCCCCTGAGACACGGGGAGAACATGCACAAACTCCACACACACATGGCCGAGACGAACCCGGATCCTGGTGGTGTGAGGCGAACAGTGATAACCACTAAGCCACCGTGTCCCATGTTGAAACATTATTAGGCATTATTATACATTTTTAAGCATTATTTTTGACCACATCCAAAATTCCTCACCACAAACAATTTTCACCTGTAAAATATGAAAATAATTAAGACGAAGAAATGATGTAGGATTTATTAATGGGGAAATAAAACACCATGGTCGATGAAGAGGCTTATAAGCGCTTATTCCGCTGTAAAGTGTTGTAAAGTGTTGTTCACAAACCCGTACAACAACACCTGTTGAGTCGTTTTTCTGTAATGTATGCAAAAATAAATAAATAAATGTGTGTTTGTACGACACTTTGCGATGTGAATTTATAGGAGAATAATCCACTTCAGGTTAATAACACATAATTGCATTTACATTTTGATCCAGAGCAATGTGCGTTATACCTGTCCTGCGTAGAACATTGTGAGTGCACGGTCATTCATGATGCATCACATCTTGGGGCCTTTCTCAAGGGCCCCAAGACTAAATCTTAATAATAATAATAATAATAATAATAATAATAATGAACTGTATCTGTAAAGGGGGGCACGGTGGTTTAGTGGTTAGCACGTTCGCCTCACACCGCCAGGGTCCGGGTTCGATTCCCGTCTCGGCCATGTGTGTGTGGAGTTTGTGCATGTTCTCCCCGTGCCTCAGGGGGTTTTTTCTCCGGGTTCTCCGGTTTCCTCCCCCGGTCCAAAAACATGCACATGGTAGGTTGATTGGCACCTTGGAAAATTGTCCCTAGTGTATGAATGTCTGTGTGAATGTGTGTGTGTGTGTGTGTGTGATGGGTTG
>JACRUU010000027.1:25272652-25287652 GCA_030449085.1 Kryptopterus vitreolus | reverse complement strand
AGGAGGGAGAAAAACCCCCCTGAGGCACGGGGAGAACATGCACAAACTCCAGCACACACATGACCGAGACGGGAATCGAACCCGGACCCTGGCGGTGTGAGGCGAACGTGCTAACCACTAACGCCACCGTGCCCCATATATGTATATATATATATATATATATATATATATATATATATATATATATATATATATATCGTTATATATATATTGCTCAATAGAACAGACTGAACAGATGAACACAATAATGCAATTGTTTTTTGTCGTTCACCTGTATCGTTCTCCTCTGCTTTAATCTTTCTTTTATGAATGCTTTTAGCCAATAATTCATTAAATAAATAAATAAATAAAAGTGAACTCCTTGGACGATGCTAAAAGCCGACACCGGTTCAGAATAAGAGAGGATGTCTGAATAAAAATGATAGAGCAGCCATCTGTGACAGAGATAAATTCCCCAGCCGCGAGCGCTCGTCAGGTTATTTATTTTGGGGGGAAAAAAAAAAAGCGGATAAGAGATATTTCTGTCAATTACCCCGGCAAGCGTGAAATGACTCGCGGAGATCTGGCTTAATGATGCGCCGGATGCCTGTGTGTCGTATCGGCGCGCTCTCATGCTCGAGAGTCTGTCGTCACACCCAAGTCGCTCCATAAACTGTCACAAAGAGGAAAGCAAACTATTCTTCTTTCCCCGGGATTCATTAGTATGCGCCATGTGTGGGTTTTTTTTTTTTTTGCTCAGGTAAAACAGCGAGGATTGAACTCTAGGGGAAGTTTTCAGAAGTCCCTTTTTTCGGACGTCGTTTATGGATATCGCGGCTCTACGGCTGTGTATGTCGGGTTAAAGCAGCAGTCCGTCATTTAAAAAGTGCACGCTATTGATAAAATGTGAACGATGTGTTCGGAATGCATTTTTTTTTGTTTTCTTTCATCATCAGTGAATTATAATAAGTAGTGTAACTTTTCATTCATTCATTCATTCATCTTCTACCACTTTATCTGATCTTCCCTCGGGTCACGGGGAGTCTGTGTCTATCTCAGGCGTCTATGGGCATTAATGCAGGATACACCCTGGACTCATCACACACACACACACACACATTCATACACTAGGGACAATTTTCCAAGGTGCCAATCAACCTACCGTGCATGTTTTTGGACCGGGGGAGGAAACCGGAGAACCCGGAGAAAAACCCCCTGAGGCACGGGGAGAACATGCACAAACTCCACACACACATGGCCGAGACGGGAATCGAACCCGGACCCTGGTGGTGTGAGGCGGCGAACGTGCTAACCCACTAATACTTTCTAATATTACATATAAGTAACATAACTGATCACTTTTTGCTTAGTTTTTTATTTGTCCACTAGGCGGCGCTTTAAGGATCCTTCATTTCGAAATGAAACGTGAAATAACGTTACGCTTGAAAATCGTCTAAAAAACACTGATCTTAAAAAAGGAAATTGTTTTGATTTTACACGGAATTTACATGAAATTGTTCGGATGTGACGCTGTTTGTAATCGTTAACATTTTCATAACTGTCATTTAATTGCACGTTTTTTTCCCTCAGTAACTGTAACGAATTGCTGTTACGTTACGTTTACGTTACTTTATGTTACTGTTACGTTTATTTTGCAATTAAATTAATCGATTTGCCTTTTAACCCCCCCCTTCCCCATCAGCCCTCGCTGAACCCTGAGGGAACCTCGGCGTCGGACGTCGTGCTTCTGAGCCGCTGGAGTGTGAGGAACTACGAGGTGCAGCGTGGGGACGTCGTATCAGTTGTGTGAGTAACCGCGTTACAGCGGACGTAACGAGACGCAGCGCCGTTACATCACAAGCGTTTTTATCCTTAACGACCTTTCACCAAATATAACAAACATCACAGCGCTGCCTTTTTCTGCTCACCTTTATCGTATTCAGATGAGCAAATTCTCAAAAGTGTTTGCCCCCTTCCTGATTATCTATTTATTGTCTGTTTGTCACGCTTCCATGTTTCAAATCATCGAACGAATTTAAATACCGATCAAAGATAACGTCAGTAAACACAAAATGTTTTTTTTTTTTTTTAATGAAAGTTTTTATTATTAAGGGAAACGCAAAATCCAAAAAAACGGCGCGACCCGGTGGGGAAAACCTGTTTCAACCAGTTAGGGGGCAAAGACTTTTTCACACCGGACCATGTAGTTATGGTTTTCTTCTTAATCATAAAAACCTTGGTTTAAAAAAAAAAAAAAAAACGTTTTGTTTTGGTTTTGTGTTTACGGGTGTTGTTTTTTTTTTTTTTTTTTAGTTTGATAAGGAAATCAGGAAGGGGAGGGGGGCAAAGACTTTTTCACATTACTGTATCTTAGAAAAAATTTTTAGATTGTGTTTTTAATCACAGATGAAAGCAAATGCATTTATTAAAGGGTTAGATTTCGGCTGAGTCAGCTGTTTCGCGCGCTGTGTGTGTGTGTGTGTGTGTGTGTGTGTGTGTGTGTGTGTGTGTGTGTGTGTGTGTGTGTGTGTGTGTGTGTGTGTGTGTGTGTGAGCAAGATGGCAAATGAAACGGTCTGAATTAGAGTCTCGATTTCCTGCTTTGTGCCCTAATTGTGCTTCGTGAAAAGGATCCCGGCTCTTGGAGGATCCTTCTGGGACACTTTCACAGCGAGTGGTCACTTCCGTGTGCAGACACACACACACACACACACACACACACACACACACACACACACACACACACACACACACTCCGAGCTGCTCTGCGATCTTCTCTCATTTAGCAGTTCACATCCAACAGCCTGTCTCTGTGAGTCAGACACCGCAGGCAATTAACTCCACTCCAATTATCCGAGTGCTCTCGCGTCTGAACCGCTGACGGACGCCACAAGTCCACGGCCCGATTGTGCTCTCGCGTGTTTCTGGCGTCTTCTCTGTTTTGTTTTTTGTTTTTTTTTTCCATGCCAGTAAACACTTAAGAGCAGAAGCGTGTGATGGATCTGTGGAGATGAGCGGTGCCCAGTGTGTTAGTCGTGTTTGGCAGCATTGCATCTTTTTAGCCTTTAATTGTGTTGCTTATGTCACTGGTTCCCCAAATACCCCCCCCCCCCACCCCCCCCCCCCCCCCCATCCCCTCCAACCCGGTACTGTGGGCCGGGACCGGCCCGTGGGTCTATGAGCACCAGGGCAGCACATAACGTATATTATTTCCGTTTTATCTGCTTCTGAACGATGTATTATTTGATTTCTCCGCCACATCTGTGCCTCGGTCACATGACTTGCCTCCATCCGCTACCATATTGAAAGGGGCTGCTCTGGCCGCTAAATACATTACCGCTAAATTGAACCCCCCCTCCCTCAAGATAGCAACGTAAACAAACAAATAAACATCTTGGCAAAGTTAGTTTACGCAGCGTAAAAGTGACCTGAAGGTTTTCCGTAAAAAAACCCCGAAAAGAAAGGATTAATAAAGGGATTGCGAAGACATAGCAGTAAATAATAAATAATAATAGACACAACGGAGTCGTTTGGATGTTAAGACATTTATTAAAATTAATATATTTAATTTTTTCCTATGTTTTCTGACTGGCCAGCTGACAATGTTGTTGTTGTTGTTGTTGTTATTGTTTTTTTTTTTTTTAAACAACACGCTTGTTGTTTTCTTGACCCAAAGATGGCAGTCTTTCCCTTTTTCCTTTCAGGGAATTCTATGGAGCTATTTTTGGAACGCTCGGGTGTAAACGGTGACGGACCCGGACACGCTTGTTCTGGTGAAGCGTTGTGTCTGTCTAATGCTGATATGTACACACACACACACACACACATATATATACTGTATAAATTAGGGCCGTCAAGAGATTCGAATATTTAATCGTAATTAGTCGCGCGGTTGCCAGGAGTTAACACGTGATTAATCGCACGTTTTCAATGTACATTAATCGCGCGTTTTAATACTCGAAAGTAACAGATTTTATAATTGTATAGATTTCTCTCTGAAATTATTCGTTTAATATTCATTTCTCGTTCATTTTTAATGGTTGGTTTTAACTGTTAAAAAATGGGACGTGGCTCCTTTAAGAATTATGTTCCGGTTTTGGTTGCTTGACATATAAACTGGTGATATGTTTACCTTCCATGCGGTAATATCCTGATTTTTTTTTTTTTTTTTGTAAATAAAACACGTCAATCTATTTTATATTCCTTCGTTAATTACATTTGTGCCGTTAAAGTGTATTTGCGTTAACGTGCTAACTTGTATGACAACCCTAATATGTGTATATATGTGTGTATATATATATATTTTTAGATATAAAAAAAAACCTATCAAACAGAATTGCATGCTGCATTAATTACACGTTAATAAAATTAGTGCCGTTGGTTGTGCGTTAACGTCTTGACGTGTTCGTATAGTATTAATATGTAATATTTTAATATTTTGTAGTTTAATGCAAAGGCTGAAGCTTTTCAGTGATATTTATTATTTGAAAAGCCTTTTATCCCAAAGCGTCTACAATAATGAATCCAATCATGCAGTTGAGCTAAACGAAGCTTCAAATGTCTCTCTGGAATTCCCGGTTACTCACCTTTATAACCTCTCCAGTGTCTCTGGAAGCACTTCATCATGCCGAGCTCCGAATCATTACGGAAGCTTCGGAAGTCTCGCTTGATTGGTCGAATCCAGAGAAAGGAAACACTGAGAATTCGTGGCTTTAGCGAGAGTAACGCCCATCATCACCATTTTTTTCTTAGTACATATTATATATTATAAGAGTTTATGATGATTAAAAACAGAACAGGAACATCAAACCTTATCAAATACATATTATTTGTTAATCGTAGAATTTAGCCAATCAGTAAATCAAGGCTAATCTTAATGATATATCTGCATTGATACACATTCATTCATTCATTCATTCATCTTTCTACCGCTTATATCCGATCTTCCCTCGGGTCACGGGGAGTCTGTGTCTATCTCAGGCGTCTATGGGTATTAAGGCAGGATACACGCTGGATGGAATGCCAACCCATCACAGGACACACACACACACACACACACACACACACACACACACATTCACACACACATTCATACACTAGGGACAATTTTTCCAAGGTGCCAACCGTGCATGTTTTTGGACCGGGGGGAGGAAACCGGAGAACCCGGAGAAAAACCCCCTGAGGCACGGGGAGAACATGCACAAACTCACACACATGACCGAGACGGGAATCGAACCCGGATCCTGGCGGTGTGAGGCGAACGGATACACATTCAACTCTTAAGTCATATATATATATATATATATATAT
This sequence comes from Kryptopterus vitreolus, assembly GCA_030449085.1. Classification (NCBI taxonomy): domain Eukaryota; kingdom Metazoa; phylum Chordata; class Actinopteri; order Siluriformes; family Siluridae; genus Kryptopterus; species Kryptopterus vitreolus. The sequence goes on along the minus strand of JACRUU010000027.1, from coordinate 25,282,364 downwards.
ATATATATATGTGTGTATATGTGTGTGTATATTGTGTGTGTGTGTGTGTGTGGTGTGTGTATATGTATGTATATATATATATATATATATATATATATATATATATAATATATGGCATTACATGGGTATTACACTCATTCGCTACACTCTATGTTGGTTACGCTCCGTTACTAGCGAGCGAATCCGAACAAATTTTACTTACGTGGACAGGTTTGTTCGTATCGGCGAAAGCTCATAAAGTGTACAATAGAAGTGTCTCTATTTGTCATGTATACATTACAGCACAGTGAAATAGTTTCATCGCACATTACAGCTTGTTTGTGGTCAGAGCGCAGGGTCAGCCGCGATACAGCGCCCCCTGGTGCACAGAGGGTTAAACGCCTTGCTCAAGGACCCAAAGGCGGCATCTTGGCGATACCGGGGTTTTTAACCACCGAGCTACACCCCTCCCCTTTGTTTGTTTGTTTGTTTGTGTTTGTAGGATGGGAAGCGTCTGCGCAGTTTTATTTTCACTTATTCCTTCAATATGTTCGAGCTTGTTGTGGTTCGTCCGATCGATTCGGTTGCCAGTCAGGAGTCTTTCACTTCCGCTCTCTGAAAGCCTTTATCGCTGTCCAGGCACTGCGTTCGGGAGAAAGATGAATTGCCGTCCGCGGAATTTTTCCAGTGAATCCCGGCGGACGAAATCCTTCCGCACGCTTCAGCAAATTCATCCTCGCCAGCCGCCGTCTTCAGTCCGGATCAATAAAGTGGCGAGTCTGAGGATCCCGCGGTCCCGAAGCTGAAACGCGTGTGATTAACACTCTTGTTGAAAATCTTCTTCTATAATCTGTAATATAAATTCTATTCAAAATGTAATAAGTTGCGTAACTTTTCACTTGACTTTATAAAAGTAAAGTAACTGATTACTTTTTGATCAGTTTTTCGTTTGTCCACTAGGTGGCGCTTTAAGTTACCGGGAAAAAAAAGGTTCCAACCCTCGAAAACAAATAGATTATATTTTACGGAATTTCTTTATTCGTTTGTTGTTCGGGTTTCGTTCATTCGCCGACACGACACAGAGTGAAGGAGCAGATCATTGAGTGCGTATATTAAAAAACTATAAGTCGACCGATTAATCGGTATTACCGATTCATCAGCACCGATAGCTTGAATTGGCAAAAAAAAATCAGATATACCAATACACTGATAGTTTTAGCCATAGTTTTTCTGGTTCGTTGTCATTACAAGAGCGGCCTCTAGAGGTAAATCGCCAAAACTACAAGATGTTCAAAGGGGCAACCCAAAGCTCGGGGGTGCCGCGATTTGAACTCGTGCCCTTCCGATCCTACGTCTCAACCACTGAGATAACACTCCCAATATACAGCGTTTACATTTACAGCGTTTACAGCATTTACATTTACAACATTTACAGTGTTTACATTTACAACATTTACAGTGTTTACATTTACAATATTTACAACATTTACAGTGTTTACATTTACATTTACACATTTACATTTACATTTACATTTACAGACATTTACAGCATTTACATTTACAACATTTACAACATTTACATTTACAACATTTACAGTGTTTACATTTACAACATTTACAGTGTTTACATTTACATTTACAACATTTACAGTGTTTACATTTACATTTACAACATTTACAACATTTACATTTACAACATTTACAGTGTTTACAGTGTTTACATTTACAGCATTTACATTTACAACATTTACAGTGTTTACATTTACAACATTTACAGTGTTTACATTTACAACATTTACAGTGTTTACATTTACAGTGTTTACATTTACAGCATTTACATTTACAACATTTACAGTGTTTACATTTACATTTACAACATTTACAGTGTTAACATTTTAACATTTACATTTACAACATTTACAGTGTTTACATTTACAACATTTACAGTGTTTACATTTACAACATTTACAGTGTTTACATTTACAACATTTACATTTACAACATTTACAGTGTTTACATTTACAACATTTACAGTGTTTACATTTACAACATTTACAGTGTTTACATTTACAACATTTACAGTGTTTACATTTGCAGTGTTTACATTTACAACATTTGCAGTGTTTACATTTACAACAGTGTTTACATTTACATTTACATTTACAACATTTACAGTGTTTACATTTACAGCATTTACATTTACGACATTTACAGCATTTACATTTACAGTGTTTACATTTACAGCATTTACATTTACAACATTTACATTTACACATTTACAGCATTTACATTTACATTTACATTTACAACATTTACAACAGTGTTTACATTTACAACATTTACAGTGTTTACATTTACAGCATTTACATTTACAACATTTACAGTGTTTACATTTACATTTACATTTACAGTATTTTTACAGCATTTACAGCGTTTACAGCATTTGCGTTTACAGCATTTACATTTACAGCATTTACATTTACAGAGTTTACAGCATCTATATTTGCAGCATTTACAGCGTTTACATTTACGGTATTTACATTTACAGTATTTACATTTACAGCGTTTACATTTACAGTATTTACAGCATTTACATTTGCGGAATGCTGGTAGCCCAGTGGTTAAGGTGTTGGCCTCTGGACCGGAAGATCCCGGGTTCAAACCCTACCACCACCACCAAACTGCCTCTAGTGCGCCCCTGAGCAAGGCCCTTAGCCTTCAATTGCTCAGTTGTAAGTCTCTCTGGATAAGGGCGTCTGCCAAACACTGTAAATGTAAATGTACACATTGCTCATAACCGATTTGTTTAGTGTATATAGCTCTGTTTTTCTGATTTCCCTTTTTGCCTCGCGCTCTGCTGCGTTCCTACTCGTGCTGTCGCTCGGTCCTCGTGAAAAGAGGTGACAGTAACAGTGATTGCGAGAAATCCTGCTCGGGTTTTTCATTAGCTCCTTTTGTGCATGAATTAATGATGCAATAACAAACAGCTGGTGTAGAAACAGCCGCGAGCGGGGCCCCAATGCCCAATTAGTTCTAGTCATGAAAACTGGAAGCTGCGCGTTTTTAGGTTAGCCGTCAACACGCCGCGTCCGCACCTGAGTGCGCCTCGGGTCCGAGCGCCATTACAAACCCTTTTTCCCTTTTTTCCATCGGATTGTCCCTAATTTTTTCTTCCCCCACCCGTAAGAAGAACACAGGCCGAGTCCTTCAGTCCGTCTGGTTCGTTAAGACACGCAGACGTCTCCGCGAAATCTTCATCCTGTCTGCGTTCGTGTAGCAAACATCACGCCGGTTCCTGCTGCGTTCTTCCCGAAGTGTCCTTGATCATAAATTGTCGTCGCGGATGTTGCGACGGCGCGACGCCTCCCCCGAACCCACTCCTTGTCGTCGCTCACGTTTTGTCAACGTTTTTTGCGCTTTAACGAGATGCCGCGCGCAAGAACAAGGCGCCTCTGACTGTTAACGACGTCCCGCCCCGCGGAGGAGCGCTGAATATTCATACCGCCGCGCTGCCAATCTTTCCTCTTTCTTCTTTTTTGCAGCCGCGCGCGTTTGATGCGAACAGACCGGGAAACGTTTGGCGGCGAGAAGCTTCCGGGGCCACACGAGGCATCGACAGAGAGCTTCCGAGGAACGGCGGTGGTGGTCGTTTGAATAGCAGGTAGAAAGGTGGATTTCAGGCGCGCTTTGGTCATTTCGAAGGTTACCTGAAGGTCATCTAGATGGATGTGTCAGAAGGTTATGAGGTTAAATCCCAGCACTACCAAGCTGCTATTTAGGGGCCTCTTGAGCCCCTAACCATCCACTGCTCAGTAGTAAATGAGGCCGTTATAGGACGACCTGGATGAGAATGTTTACATCATTTAGCAGTCGCCCCTATAAATAAATAAATAAACAAACGAATAAATAAATAAATAAATAAAGATACCATCAGACTTATTTTATCTTCCCACCCTTATATTGTTCACGACAGGCTCCTCAGTGTATAACCCTAACCTTAAACGTATCGCCAGTTTCTATGGAAAGCAACCAAAACCGGAACATAATTCTTAAAGGAGCCGCGTCCCATTACGAATAGTCTTGAAAACACAATAATAGGATCAGATTCATAGAAACGTATTTAGAGATATCAGCTGCACAACTGTGTGTGTGTGTGTGTGTGTGTGTGTGTGTGTGTGTGTGTGTGTGTGTGTGTGTTGTATTGACTCCTCAGCCTGTGTAAACGTGCCGTTAGTGGCCCTTTTGTCCGTGTGAGACGTTCAACTCACACCTCCTACTAACGTTCAAATATATATATATATATATATATATAAAGTAGCCTAATTACAAGGTCGGGTCCAATTAACACAACAATAACACAATTATATTAATCATCTGTTCTTTTTAATGCAACAAAATGATGTTATTTCTAATTATCTGTATCTGTAAAACTTTCCTTCCTTCCTTCTATCGCTTCTTTCTGTCCCTCCTTTTTTTTTAAATTATATTTCATTGATTTGTTTCTTCACTTTGCTTTATTATTATTGTTGTTATTTTAGATTATGCAAGACATTAAGTCTTTAAAAATTGTTTTAAAGATTTTATTGCGTCTTTGTACCTCGCTTAATTTAAGCTGCCAGCCTTAGAGCCTTACTTTTTTTCTTTTCTTTTCTTTTTTATTCTGTTCTTTTCTTTTCTCTGTTCATTTATTTTCTCTTTCCCACATTTGATTTCTTTCCTTAATTCTTTCCTTCCCTGCTTTGATGGCGGTTCATAAATATTTTCACAAGTAAACTTTCTTTTTTTTTCTTATTTTTCCTTTTCTTTTTTTGTTTGTTTGTTTGTTTCTTTTTTCTTTCTTTCTTTCTTTCCATTTTCTTTTAGCTTATTTTTTAGCTTCCCTTTTTCTTCATAGTTTTGTCTTTTCTTTTCTTTTCTTTTTCTTTCTTTTCTTTCTTTCTTTCTTTCTTTTTTTTTTTTTTTTTTTTTTCTTTCTTCTTTCTTTTCTTTCTTTTTTTTTCTTTCTTTCTTTCTTTCAATTTTCTTTTAGCTTATTCTTTTAGAATAACTTTTTTTCCCTTTCTCTTTAATTTCCACTTTTTTTTCTTCTTCGTAATTTTCATTTTCTTTTTTTCTTTCTTTCTTTTTTTTCTTTCTTTCTTTCTTTCTTTGCATTTTCTTTTAGCTTATTCTTTTAGAATAACTTTTTTTCCCTTATTTTTCACAATTTTCATTTTCTTTCTTTCTTTCTTTCTTTTTTTCTTTCTTTTTTTTTTTTTTCTTTCTTTCTTTTTCTTTTCTTTCTTTCTTTCTTTCTTTCTTTCTTTCTTTCTTTCTTTCTTTCTTTCTTTTCTTTTCTCTTTCTGTCTTTTTCTTTTGCTTATTCTTATTTAAAACATTAAACATTTTTTGGTAAAAGAAAAAACAAAAAAAAAGTGCATGATGCTCTGATAGTTTTTCATCCATTTCCAGGAACCGCAGAGAGAAATTCTTAGGGCGACATACAGGAGTGTATTTTTAGCATGAAGCGCTGCCAACTGAAAGAGGACACACACATGCACATGCTGGCGAGAGGGGAAAAAACGGGGGGAGAAAATAAGGTGTTCACAAAACCCATTTCCTGTCAGTAACCCAAAGCATCCATAACACCATCAATTACAATTAGCTCAGAAATCTCTCTTCAGTACACACACATGCACACACACACACACACACACACACACACGCACATGCACATACACACACACGCACACACACACAAACACACACCTCACCTCACCACTTCTACATTTGTTATACCCGAGATTTACTCTTTCACCATATTCATCCATTCATATTATTTGTCCTTTAATCTCATTCAAGCATTTACACATTCATGTCACTCTTTCTTTTAATGTATTCACTTCATCACTTATTCATTCACTGCTTCGCCTAATTGACCTTATTTACTAGTTCTCTTTATTCATTTACTTTATTCTTTCATTCACCTCATTGACATGTTCACCCCATTAATTAATGAATGACTTCATTCATTCATCAATCCCTTCATTCACATATTCACCTCGTTCACCCGTGAACCTCGTTTGTCTGATAAGTTCAACCACATGCACATTCACCTGTTCATCTCCTTCACCCGTTCATAACATCTGCCCATTCATCTCATTCACCCGTTCATTACATCTGCCCGTGCATCTCAATTACCCGTTCATAACATCTGCCCGTTCATCTCATTCACCCGTTCATTACATCTGCCCGTTCATCTCATTCACCCGTTCATTACATCTGCCCATGCAACTCATTCACCCATTCATAACATCTGCCCGTTCATCTCATTCACCCGTTCATAACATCTGCCCATGCATCTCATTCACCCGTTCATTACATCTGCCCATGCAACTCATTCTCCCGTTCATAACATCTGCATCTGTGCATGCCCTCATCTCATCACCCGTTCATTACATCTGCCCGTGCATCTCATTCACCCGTTCATTACATCTGCCCATGCAACTCATTCACCCGTTCATAACATCTGCCCGTTCATCTCATTCACCCGTTCATTACATCTGCCCATGCATCTCATTCACCCGTTCATTACATCTGCCCATGCATCTCATTCACCCGTTCATAACATCTGCCCATGCATCTCAATTCACCCGTTCATAACATCTGCCCATTCATCCATTCACCCGTTCATAACATCTGCCAAAGCATCTCATTCATCCGTTCATAACATCTGCCCATGCATTTCATTCACCCGTTCATAACATCTGCCAAAGCATCTCAATCACCCGTTCATAACATCTGCCCATGCATCTCATTCACCCGTTCATTACACCTGCCCATGCAGTTTATTCACCCGTTCATAACATCTGCCCATGCATTTCATTCACCCGTTCATAACATCCGCCCATGCAACTCGTTCACCAGTTCATAACATCTGCCCGTTCATCTCATTCACCCGTTCATAACATCTGCCCATGCAACTCATTCACCCGTTCATAACATCTGCCCGTGCATCTCATTCACCCGTTCATAACATCTGCCCATGCATCTCATTCACCCGTTCATTACACCTGCCCATGCAGTTCATTCACTCGTTCATAACATCTGCCCATGCATTTCATTCACCCGTTCATAACATCCGCCCATGCAACTCGTTCACCCGTTCATAACATCTGCCCGTTGCATCTCATTCACCCGTTCATAACATCCGCCCATGCACTCGTTCCCGTTGCCATAACATCTGCATCTCATTCACCCGTGCATTACATCTGCCCATGCAACTCATTCACCCGTTCATAACATCTGCCTGTGCATCTCAATCACCCGTTCATAGTACCTGCTCGTGCATCTCATTCACCCGTTCATAACACCTGCTCGTGCATCTCATTCACCAGTTCATAACATCTGCCAAAGCATCTCATTCACCCATTCATAACATCTGCCAAAGCATCTCATTCACCCGTTCATTACATCTGCCAAAGCATCTCCTTCATCCGTTCATAACATCTGCCCATGCAGCACATTCACCGATTCATAACATCTGCCAAAGCATCTCATTCACCCATTCAATTTAATGTTTTTTCAGTCATTCACTTCTTTGTCCTTCATCCTTTCATTATTTCCTTTCATTTTCCTATTTCTTTTCTTCCTTATTTTTCCTGTCAACAACTTTATTCCTTCTTTCTTCATGCTTTCTCATTACAGTATCTCTCCGTCTCGTTATCTATCCTCCAACATTACATCATTCCATCCTGCTTTCCTTAAATCCTTTATTCATTTTTTCCTTCTTTTCATTTCGACCTTCCTGTTTTTTTTTTGCTTCTATCCTTTATTACTTTCTACTTTTATGTCTTCCTTGGTTTTCTTCCCTTCTTTCTCTCATCTTCCTTTCTTTCCTTCTTCCTTCTATTCTATTCCACCCTATCTCTCCTTTCCTTCATTCCTTCATTTTATTCCATTTTAACAGTCTCCCCTCATTCCCTTTCATTACTTTGGCCCCCATCCTCCCCTTCTTTTCTTATTTCCTCTTTTTCTACCCTTTCTTCTCTACTTTTTCTTCCACACACCCTTTCTTCATCCTTCCATTCAGGTCTTTATTTTTAGTCCTATCTTTATGCACCTACCTTTATAAACCCTTATTAGAAATCCCTCGCCGTCTCGCAGCCTCGGCCGACGTAACGCAGCATAGCTAGCGATTTTTTTTAGGCAGCGAGGTGTTTGCTGAATGAATAACTCCGTCAAGCATGTAAACACGCCGTGAGATAAGCCGTGAATATGGTACGGCGAAGGTCCAGCGCGTGCCTTATAATGGATATAATTACTGTTATTATAATTGGCAGGCGTTTTGTGGCGGGAGGATATTAGCTCGCGGCTCTAGCGTAGTATAGACGTGAGATACACGATCAATAAAAATGCTCATTATTCAAACCGACTCTGTGTGTGACGCCTGATCAGGCCTCAGATCAGTGCATCAGAACATTTCCATACGCCTGCACAAATTCTTTTTTTTTTCCTTTGAAGATATTATGCACGGTTTGTCTCACGAGACCCGGCGCACAAGACCCGGAGTCACTCGGCCTTCCGCGCAACGCATTTGCATGCGTCTTTAGACTAACGCATCGTGAGGGGGGGTGGATCAGAGAAGGCCGCCGAGTGCGGCGTACAGAACCCGGCAGTAAACACCGGGATTACGTTCCAGCCCCAGGCTATGACGAAGCCGCCTCCCCCAAACCCCTTGCCCCACACCACACACACACACACACACACCCCGCCCCCACCCCCTCAGGTACTGGAGCTTCAGCTGGAATGGAATCGGAGTTAGGAATAACATGAACCCGTAATTCCCCTCAGATTCCACATGCGCGTCACCCAGTACTCTTTTTGTTCTCCGGAAACTATAGTTTATGAGCGATAATATCAAGGCACAATAGAATAGAATTTATTATTGCTTTGTCACAGCACAGTGTAAATATTCCTTTGCATATCCCAGCTTGTTTTTTGGATGCCAAGGTACGGCGCCCCCTGGAGCACAGAGTGTTAAGGGCCTTGCTCAAGCACCCAAGAGCGGCAGCTTGGCGATACCGGGGCTCGAACCATCGACTGATTATTTACATTTGCAGCATGTGGCAGTCTCCCTTAGCGACTTACAACTGAGAAATTGAAGTTAAGGGCCTTGCTCAAGGGCCCACTAGATGTTTGAACCCGTGATCCGGTCCAAAATCCAACACCTTAACCACCGGGCTACACCGCCTCCCATGATAAGTAGCCCATGTGCGAAGTTTAGTCCCCACTTTTTATACCCCATAAAATTGAACGATTTACATTAATATATATTATATATATATATATATATATATATATATATATATATATATATATATATATTCATTCATCATCTTCATCTTCTACCGCTTTATCCGATCTTCCCTCGGGTCACGGGGAGCCTGTGCCTATCTCAGGCGTCTATGGGCATTAAGGCAGGATACACCCTGGATGGAATGCCAACCCATCACACACACACACACACACATTCATACACTAGGGACAATTTTCCAAGGTGCCAATCAACCTACACGTGCATGTTTTTGGACCGGGGGGGGGACCGGAGAACCCGGAGAACCCGGAGGAGAAAAACCCCCTGAGGCAGAGGGAGAACATGCAAACTCTCTCTCTCTCTCTCTATATATATATATATATATATATAAAGGGGCACGGTGGCGTAGTGGTTAGCACGTTCGCCTCACACCGCCAG
>JACRUU010000027.1:25250152-25267652 GCA_030449085.1 Kryptopterus vitreolus | reverse complement strand
ATTAGCATGTTCGCCAAGGAAGTGTGCGTGATCATCTGGTTGCTGAATGGAAGGGTGTTTGTAGATCTTGCGATCTTTCTCGTGTATCATCAGTCTGGAGGGTTCTTTTTTGTCTGTGATGAAGTGAGCGCGGGATAGAGGTTACGGTTTTTCGCCGCAATTGACCAACTGAAAGTCTGAGGAAATTGGAGTCGGTTGTATCTTGAAGAAACCCTGAGAAATCTGGAGAACCTGAGGAACTGGGAAACACTGGGGAGATCCCCCAGAGTAGACCTGAGAGAACCCCGAGTAGACCTGAAAACCCTGATAGACTAGGAAATCCTGAATTAAATGTGGAACCCTCGAGAGGACTAGGAAGTCCTGAGGTAAGTATGGAAAGCCTAGAGGACTTAGGAAGTCCTGAGGTAACTGTGGTACCCCGAGAGGACTAGGAAGTCCTGAGGTAACTGTGGAACCCAGAGAGGACTAGGAAGTCCTGAGGTAACTGCTGAACCCTTTGGAGACTATGAAACCCAAAGGTAACTGTGGATCCCTGAGAGGACTAGGCAACCGTGAGTTAACTGTGGAACCCAGAGAGGACTAGGAAGTCCTGAGGTAACTGTGGTACCCCGAGAGGACTAAAAACTGCTGAGGTAACTGTGATACCCCGAGAGGACTAGGATGTCCTGAGGTAACTGTGGAACCCTCAAGAGGACTACGAAGTCCTGAGGTAACTGTGGAACCTGGAGAGGACTAAAATCTCCTGAGGTAACTGTGATACCCCAAGAGGAATAGGAAGTCCTGTGGTAACTGTGGAACCTGGAGAGGAATAGGAAGTCCTGTGGTAACTGTGGAACCCTGGAGAGGACTAAGAAGTCCTGAGGTAACTGTGGAACCCTGAGAGGACTAGGAAGTCCTGAGGTAACTGTGGAAAGCCTGAGAGGACTAGGAAGTCCTGAGGTAACTGTGGAACCCCGAGAGGACTAGGAAGTCCTGAGGTAACTGTGGTACCCCGAGAGGACTAGGAAGTCCTGAGGTAACTGCTGAACCCTTTGGAGACTATGAAACCCAAAGGTAACTGTGGTACCCTGAGAGGACTAGGAAGTCCCTGAGTTAACCATGTAACCCTGAGGAGACTAAGAAACCCTGAGATAACTGCTGTACCCTTTAGAGACTAGGAAGCCCTGAGGTAAATGTAGAACCCTGAGAGGACTAGGAAACCCAGAGGTAACTGTGGAACCCCTGAAGTAACTGAAGAACCCTGAGGAGACTAGGAAATCCTGATGTAACTGTGAGACCTGGAGAAAACTGGGATACCCTGAGTAAACCTGGAGCGTTCAGGCAGCCATGCTTAATTATTCTATATTACTTTTATTCATTCTGGTCTAAATGCAGCTTCTCCTGCATGGGTTTTTCCATAAACCCCAGGCCTGAAAGCATTCTCGTTGTTGTTCATCCTCTATATGGATTATATAATGGAATCTTATAGACCCACGCTGACTCAGTGTCTGAAATTATGAAGCATCGGAGCAGCACTAGAAGGTTATCACTCCATTAAAAAAAAAACAAGCGTTGTTCATCTCCAACTCCACTAGCTGCTCGTTGTAGATCGTGATAAATGGCATTCCGAGAGCACTTCATTGAGACAGAAAGGTTCTCTGCAGCCGATTATACTTCCTCGCTCCAGCACACTGACTCCTGTTTAAGCACGTATCAAATCGCTTTATTTTATAGGAACTTAATTTGTTGCACCACTGAGAGCTCATCTGGGCAGAGCAGCAGGAGGCGATGGGGGGGGGGGGGGGGGGGGGGAAGATCTGTGCCAGATAGACTTGCAACGAGATTGCAGCTGTGACGTCTCTGCTGGATGCTGGATATCATGTATGTTTTTGGACGACGCCGTGGCATCGATTCTTAGCCGCATTCGCAGTCCCGCTGCTCGAGGCGGTAAAGGCCACCCTGTAAGACATTACAGAGCCACTTGTCTTTCCTTCCTGATAGAAACGCATAATGAACTTGGAATATTGGATTTCTGAAGCATTTCTTCCATTTTGGCTTGTAAAGCATTTGTGTCTGTTTAATCGTCTTACTCTTACAACACCGTCTGCCCTCGTTCCTTCCTTTTTTATTAATTCACTGGTTCTTTTGAGGTGGAAATCCTAAGAAAAGTGGGAAACCCTGAGGATACTGGAGACTCCTGAGGAAACAAGTGAACTCTGAAGAAACCTGAGGATACTGGGAGACCATGGGGTAACTGGACAACACCTGAGGAAACCAAGGGGCAACCAGGGAAAAAAAATGGTGAAGCAAGTTTGGAGAAAACCGAGGAACCCTGAGGATATCTCGGAGGAAACTAGGGAACCAGACGAAACCAAGGAAAACATGCAAACTTAAGGATATCTTGGAGGAAACTAGGGAATCCAGTGGATACTGGATAACGTTGAGGGAACTTGGTAAAAATAAACCAACTGGAAAATAAACCGAGGAAACCTGAGGAAGAATCCTGAGGAAACTGGGTTACATTGAGGAAAGAAGACACTTCATGGCCTTCAGGCGACTAAGAAAAAGCAATATTACCTTTTGAGCTGTCTACAAAAAGAATTAATGTAAAACACAAACTTGTTGAGTTGACCAGCCATATTGTTGAAGAGGAGTCCAGATAAATACCCAAAAAAATAGGTCTTAATACGGAGCCCTGAGGAGACTGTAGAATCCTAATGAATGTAAGAAACCGAAGAGGAACCAGAGAACCTGGGGAGCTTTGAGGATCCACTTCACTGTCTTTATTTTGTAGGTCTAAATATATATATATATATATATTTTTTCAATTGTAATTTCATCTTTTCCTGGATTAGTACAGGAAGCTGTATCATGGCACCATTCGTTGTGTTTGTGTGACAATTGATTGCTTGTACCATTAGGCACTCGTATTGCGTAGATGTTTTTAGTTGTCTTGTGGTGAAATGTCTAGACATATCGATAGTAGGGCGTTTTTTTTTTTTTCTTTTTTTTCTTTCTTCGATTTCTTTTCCTGTAATTGAATGCTAATTCTAGGGCCGGGATGAAGAGTCTGAAGCGAGCAATGTACTTCTTAATATAATATCAATTCAAATTTCCAACCATTGTTTATTTGGTGGGGTACGGTGGTTTAGTGGTTAGCGCGTTCCCCTCACACCTCCAGGGTCCGGGTTCGATTCCCGTCTCGGCCATGTGTGTGTGGAGTTTGTGCATGTTCTCCCCCGTGCCTCAGGGGGTTTTTCTCCGGGTTCTCCGGGTTTCCTCCCCCGGTCCAAAAACATGCACGGTAGGTTGATTGGCACCTTGGAAAAATGTCCCTAGTGTGTGAATGTGTGTGTGTGTGTGTGTGGGTTGGAATTCCATCCAGTGTGTATCCTGCCTTAATACCCATAGACGCCTGAGATAGACACAGACTCCCCGTGACCCGAGGGAAGATCGGATAAAGCGCTAGAAGATGAATGAATGAATGATTGAATGTTTATTTGGTACGTTCCCTAAACATGATGTACTTTGTGCTAGTTCCATTTGAAGTACTTGTCTGGAGCTGATTTGACAGTGCTCTTTACCATCTCCAGAACATCAGGAAGCGCTAAGTTGCAAAAGACAACCATCTGCTCCAGTCAGCATGATGAAGCTCATGCGCACAGGCATCTCTCTCCCCCCGATACGACAGCAGATGCTCGCTCTCCTCAGGAAAAAGTTTTCATCCAGCTAATATTTCTATCACAGATCTCTCTATCTCTCTCTCTCTTTTTTTTTTTTCTTCTTTCCTTTCCTGCTTAGTGCCGGATCTTTCCGTTCCTCGTGTGCATGCATGGCTGGGTGTGTATCGTTCATCACATCCGCTGCAACGATGTTAATTAAAATCGGGATCGTATGCAGTATACGTTCTCCAACATTAACATCAAACACACCAGGCTTTGTTGTGAGTGTTTTACACTAATAGCCAGTTGTTTACTACTTTGCTTTTTGCTTTTTAACAAATATTGCCCATTAATCGATTCTTCGTGGCCACAGAGACGGGATTTATTTTTTCCCAATATATGTATATATTTATGTATGTTTGGGGATTTGTTTTATTTTAATACTAAAAAATAAGTAATAGAGACAGGGTTCGATTCCTGCCTCCACCATGTATGGAGTTTGTGCATGTTCTCCCAGTGCCTCAGGGGGTTTCTCTCCGGGTTTTTCCCCCTGGGTCCAAAAACATGCACGGTAGGTTGATTGGCACCTTGGAAAAGTGTCCCTAGTGTGTGAATGTGAGTGAGTGTGTGTGTGTGTGTGTGATGGGTTGCCATTCCATACAGGGTGTATCCTGTTTTGGTTAGGGTTAAGGGTCTTGCTCAAGGACCCAAGGGCGGCAGTTTGGCCATACTGCGGCTCGAACCCGGATCTTCCGATCAGTAGCCCACCAGCACCATAGACCACTGAGCTACCCCCTCCCCCCACCTCCCCTGATTCTGAGCTACCCTAAAACCCCCTCCCGCTACCCCCTCCCCAGGGGTATCCGAAAATTTGAAAAAAATCTAGCCTAATATAATATATCTTAAATATCATTTTTACGACAATTGTGCGGAAGTCCCGCAAATAATTATATTCTCCCGCAACCCGCATGAATATCTTCCCGACCGCACCCGCGTTCACCATCGAATCTTGTCCCAATCCCGACTGGGCGCTTACTGGGCAGGAGGCGGAGAACTACGGAAGCTCGTTGTGCCAAACCGAGGAAATCGCCTTTTCAACATTGACGTAAACCAGAAACTCGAATGAAACGGTAACGCCTGTGGAGGCCTGATGGAAATCCCCATAGTGTAGAAACGGAGCGGATGATCTTCCGTACATCAAATCTCTTCTCCTTTGAACATTTGCAGCACATGTATAAGTGGGCAGCGTTGGTTTGTGTGAACACGGCGAATCTGTGTGACCTCTGGCAGTCCGACAGAATCTGTAAAAGCCGGAGAAATCCCCGAAGCTACAAAACCGTCAATACAAACCCAGTTAAAGTGTTAAAGCTTCCTGATTTTTCCTTTGTTAAGGAAAGCAAAGATTGAAGGCTTTTGACAAATTCTCTTGTTGTCTTCTGAGCTGGTACTGTCCTACAAACACAAACAAACAAACAAACAAAAAAACACACTGCAATCGAAAATCCCCCGTGTTTCTACACGATCCCGGAATGAACTTTTTTCCAGAGCAACTTACAACTGAGCGATTGAGGGCCTTCGCTCAAGGGCTCCCGCTAGTGGTGGGGATTTGAACCGCGGATCATCTGGTCCTAAACCCAACACCTTAATCACGGAGCGCTTTCCATTTTCTAAACCTTCTGTAAACGATTCATAGTCTGATCCGTTCTCCATCTATCTTTTTCCAAACCCTCCTTCCTTTCCGGCCTCAAATTCCTGCGATCCGATCGGACATCTCTCATTCCGCAGCTCATCCGAGCGTGTCTTTAAGCCCCTAATCGTGATGAACAGTGCTGGCAGGTCGAGCACCAGCGGTGCAGGAAGCAAAGCTTTCGGTGGAATCCGAGTGCAGATGCCTGATTTCAGACACGCTTGCTTCCTCCCGCAGAACAGTTTTCCCATTGCACGGGTAACAGGAGCGAAAAACATAGCCCCGCCCCACCAAGCCCCGCCCCCACATCACTAAGCCCCGCCCTGCAGATCCCCTGCCCCGCAAAGCCTATCTCTCTGTCCTACCGTGCATGTTTTTGGACTGAAACCAGAGAACCCCGAGAAAAACCCACTGAAGTTACGGGGAGTAGATACAAACTCCACACACACACACACACACACACACACACACACACACACACACACATGCGGCGGAGACGGACTTAAGTACATTTGAAGGCAAGTGAAATTGAGCACCGAGTGAAATCTCTACATCAACAACAACAACTTACACGCTTTTGTCTCTTCCTCACACACACACACATACATACATTTTCGCAGTTTCGCCCACAGTATCGTCCCATTTCCCATAACTCATTCGTTGTGATTAACATCTGCCTTCCTCCTGTCGCTTCATAAAAGAATGATACACACACAAACAAACACATAAATAAATAAATAAATAAATCGTTTTGTCGATTACAAATCTGCCTTCCTCCTGATCTCGTGTCGTTCCTCACCCAGCTGGGAATGATTTAGCCCCCCCGAACGCAATCAGTAGGAGCTTTATTATGCTGCTCTGAATTATTTATGGACGAAACAGACGCCCAGTCCATCTGTGGATGAGATCCAATAAACGTCTGTGCTATGAATGTGCTGCTTTTTTTCCCCTCCCATTTCCCGCTGCACTTTATAAGCCTGATTCATGGATTATAAGAAAAGGGTCGGGAGGTGATGTCGCAGGCTTGGTTTTCCTGTTCAGCGTCGGTGTTTCACTACGAACGTCGTTCTCGGCTGCGTTTGAGAGCGGAGCATGAAATGGAGCACATTGTGTATTTGTGTCTCAGGTTCCTCTCGAGCGCTTGCACACTTTCTTGTTTCTGTCGTTTTTTTTTTTTATTTATTTATTTATTTTTGTTTTTTTATTTTTGCCGGATTGAAAATGTTTGGAGTCGCCGGAGCGGACCGAAACAGGTCTCGCTTCCCATTACGAGTAAGTACAGCGTGCGGGTTGGTGGAACATCCACATCTCTGGGTACATCCCTGAGGTCGTGCTTCCGGAAAGGAATGAATCTTGCTGAAAATTGCCATGGGAAACACTGGAATTCTGAAAAAAATTCCCAGTTGGAAACTTGCTGGGAATTTTATGCGCCATTTACACAGTGTATATAAAGCGTGTCGTATACAAGCATAAATATCAACGTTTTGTTTGTCCACGTATGCAGCGAATACATCTAACAAAGTAGTAACAAATTATATACACGGTTTTTAATAAACAGCTCCACCTTCTGGATGCCAGTTTTATTTTTATTTACATTTACGTTCCTTGTTATAGATAACCTGCAATTCACGAAAATTAAACACACCCGACTCCACATGTCTCCCCGTGCCCACAAAACACACACCTTGAAAATTGTCCCTAGTGTATGAATGTGTGTGTGTTGTGTGTGTGTGATGGTTGGCATTCCATCCAATGCCTTAATACGCCTGAGATACACACGAGGGAAGACACACAAAACCACACACATACATCGCAAACACACACCACGGGAACGAACCCAAGGCTTGTGATATTAGCAAACGTGCTAACCGTGTCCCACGTTTAGTTCATTAACTATTAATTAAATTGTATTGTTTAACGACTCTGTCAGTAAAAACGCTCCAAACCGTCTTTTCGAGTACAAATAAGTCCGTTGCCCCGGTGATCACACTGTATATTGGTGATTATTAAACACCTGCCAGAGCGCCAATCGAAACAAAGCGCGCCCCCCCCTCGACCAGTTAAGGCTTGTGATATTAGTATATTAAACGTTCAATGGACACATGATTACACCGGACAAACACACACATCTCGCGATCCCCTCAAGGATGACGTTGATGTCAACACTGATGTTCCAGGACGAAAACGACAAGGTGCACGGGGCCACTCAGCATGATGAAACACAGAGTCACTTTCCACCGGCCTGCAAAAACCTACACACACACACACACAAACACACACACACACACACACACACACACACACACGGAATGGGAAACTGGATGGATGTAGTGGGCTAAACCGGACAGGAAAGACACTGATCCTTTATGAACGGTGGCGTCGTTAAAAAAGACTTAGCGCTGATACGTCATGGCGTTTTTTTTCCCCGTCTCGCCTCCCGTCGCGGTTCGCGGGTTCGACCCGTTCCTCTTGTACGCTTCCCAAGCCGAGACGTTGATGTGGATGGAATACTGCAGCTGAAACTCGCAGCACGATACCGAGCTTCTCCACACCGGGTGCATTTTGCTGCGCTCTGAAAAACCACACACACACACACACACACACACACACCAGTTACGTTCCTTTTCTATATGGGAAGGCCTGCACATGCCCCGCAGCACCGCGTGCCCTGCTGGGAAACTAGTGTACCACTCAAATGCTATTAGTGTGTTCAATCAAGGCATATGTGCTTCCCAGTCCACCGGCACGCGACGCCGCGTTCGCAGAGTTCGCCTCGCTCGCGTACTGTAGGTCCTGCTTTACCCAAACGTACCGTGTGGCGATAGAGCCGTGTTTTTTTTTTTTTCACGCCATGCGGTTTTTGCGATGCGCAGTAGCTACGAAACGAAATCTATTGCTTCACATTTTTACAAAAGAAATCCTTTGTTTAGTTTTTGCTTGTTTGTTAGCGTTTAGCTAAAATATACATTAGAAATATAAGTACATTTTTTTTTTATTTGTTCATTTTTTGTTTTATATTTAAACAAAAATATTTTATCCATATATATTTTATAATATTTTATTTAACATTTTCTGATTTTCTGATTTATTCGTTTGTTTTCTGATTTGCCATTTTTTTTAATTAGTTTTCTGGTTTGTACATTTTTTTATTTAAAAAGAAGAAATCTTTAAATTAATCAGACTTTTGAGGATTTCAGAATATTTCTGCCTTCGGAAAATGACTTCTATTCAAATCAATATTTTGGCCCTAAAAAAAAGACTTTCTTTCTGCAAACTTTTTCTTTGAAGAAAAAAAAGAATTTTTTTTTTTTTTTTTTCTTTTTTTAAGAATTTTTTTTTTTTCCCAGGGGAATTTTTTTTTATTGATGAAAACATTTTTTTTTCCCTCTAACAGCACAATTATTTTCACACAGAGGAAAAGGTTTGCTTAAAATTCTTAAAAGAATCCGGAACATTTTTGCTCAAAAGAAATGGATTTTCACTACAAAACCCTTTTTCGCGCGACGGAAATGGATTTTCACAATGAAAGCAATAAAAAGACACATCACACGGACGTTTTCACCGTTTTCACTTTTTGCACTTATCACAATTGTACAAAGAGAGACGACAAAAACCCTATGTTTAGTTTCTGGTTGTTAGCTAGCAGAAAAATAAATAAATAAATAAATAATCAGAAAATAAATTTAAAAAATGAACAAATCAGAAAACAAATTAATAAATAAATAATTAACAAATTAGGAAAAAAATCATAAATTAACAAATCAGAAAAGAAATTAATAAATAAAAAATGAAGAAATTAGGAAAAAAATCATAAATTGATAAATCAGAAAACAAATTAATAAATAAAAAATTTACAAATTAGAAAACAAAATAAACTAACAAAGCATAAATAAATCCAAAAATTAACTAAAATGTTTAATTTCTGATTTGTTGATTAGATTTTTTGATTTATTTATTTAATTTTTTAATTGATTTATTTATTTGTTTTCTGTTTGATTCATTTGCTTTGCGCCGCCACTATCGTTTTCCATATATAGAGCAGAGTATTGTGTAGGAGAAGGATAATAGAGCGAGCGGTGTATAGGGTACGACAGCTTATAGCACAGGATATATTTATAGCACGGTGGTTGTTTTTTCTACAGCGACTGTTTTTTTTTTTGTTTTTTTTTTATGCTTTTAAATAGCGTTAAATTTCTTTTAACAGTCTATTAATCTCAGTGAAGAAGGCGTGGCCTCTGTCTATTAATCTCAGTGAAGAAGGCGTGGCCTCTGTATTAATCTCAGTGAAGAAGGCGTGGCCTCTGTCTTAATCTCAGTGAAGAAGGCGTGGCCTCTGTCTATTAATCTCAGTGAAGAAGGCGTGGCCTCTGTATTAATCTCAGAGAAGGCGTGGCCTCTGTCTATTACTCTCAGTGAAGAAGGCGTGGCCTCTGTATTAATCTCAGAGAAGGCGTGGCCTCTGTCTATTACTCTCAGTGAAGAAGGCGTGGCCTCTGTTTTAATCTCAGTGAAGAAGGCGTGGCTCTGTTTTAATCTCAGTGAAGAAGGCGTGGCCTCTGTCTAGTAATCTCAGTGAAGAAGGCGTGGCCTCTGTTTTAATCTCAGTGAAGAAGGCGTGGCCTCTGTTTAATCTCAGTGAAGAGGCGTGGCCTCTGTTATTAATCTCGTGAAGAGGCGTGGCCCGTTTATCTGAAGAAGGCGTGGCCTCTGTCTATTAATCTCAGTGAAGAAGGCGTGGCCTCTGTATTAATCTCAGTGAAGAAGGCGTGGCCTCTGTCTTAATCTCAGTGAAGAAGGCGTGGCCTCTGTATTAATCTCAGTGAAGAAGGCGTGGCCTCTGTATTAATCTCAGTGAAGAAGGCGTGGCCTCTATTTTAATCTCAGTGAAGAAGGCGTGGCCTCTGTCTTTTAATCTCAGTGAAGAAGGCGTGGCCTTCTGTCTTAATATCAGTGAAGAAGGTGTGGCCTCTGTATTAATCTCAGTGAAGAAGGCGTGGCCTCTGTATTAATCTCAGTGAAGAAGGCGTGGCCTCTGTATTAATCTCAGTGAAGAAGGCGTGGAAGGCGTGGCCTCTGTATTAATCTCAGTGAAGAAGGCGTGGCCTCTGTTATTAATCTCAGTGAAGAAGGCGTGGCCTCTATTTTAATCTCAGTGAAGAAGGCGTGGCCTCTGTATTAATCTCAGTGAAGAAGGCGTGGCCTCTGTCTTAATCTCGGTGAAGAAGGCGTGGCCTCTGTATTAATCTCAGAGAAGGCGTGGCCTCTGTCTATTAATCTCAGTGAAGAAGGCGTGGCCTCTGTTTTAATCTCAGTGAAGAAGGCGTGGCCTCTGTCTATTAATCTCAGTGAAGAAGGCGTGGCCTTAGCCTCTGTTTTAATCTCATGAAGAAGGCGTGGCCTCTGTTTTAATCTCAGTGAAGAAGGCGTGGCCTCTGTATTAATCTCAGTGAAGAAGGCGTGGCCTCTGTCTTAATCTCAGTGAAGAAGGCGTGGCCTTTGTCTTAATCTCAGTGAAGAAGGCGTGGCCTCTGTTTTAATCTCAGTGAAGAAGGCGTGGCCTCTGTTTTAATCTCAGTGAAGAAGGCGTGGCCTCTGTATTAATCTCAGTGAAGAAGGCGTGGCCTCTGTCTATTAATCTCAGTGAAGAAGGCGTGGCCTCAGTAAAGAAGGTGTGGTTATTAATCTCAGTGAAGAAGGCGTGGCCTCTGTTATTAATCTCAGTGAAGAAGGCGTGGCCTCTGTATTAATCTCAGTGAAGAAGGCGTGGCCTCTGTGTATTAATCTCAGTGAAGAAGGCGTGGCCTCTGTTTTAATCTCAGTGAAGAAGGCGTGGCCTCTGTTCTTAATCTCAGTGAAGAAGGCGTGGCCTCTGTTTTAATCTCAGTGAAGAAGGCGTGGCCTCTGTCTATTAATCTCAGTGAAGAAGGCGTGGCCTCTGTTTTAATCTCAGTGAAGAAGGCGTGGCCTCTGTCTTAATCTCAGTGAAGAAGGCGTGGCCTCTGTCTTAATCTCAGTGAAGAAGGCGTGGCCTCTATTTTAATCTCAGTGAAGAAGGCGTGGCCTCTATTTTAATCTCAGTGAAGAAGGCGTGGCCTCTATTTTAATCTCAGTGAAGAAGGCGTGGCCTCTGTATTAATCTCAGTGAAGAAGGTGTGGCCTTTGTCTTAATCTCAGTGAAGAAGGCGTGGCCTCTGTCTTAATCTCAGTGAAGAAGGCGTGGCCTCTGTCTTAATCTCAGTGAAGAAGGCGTGGCCTCTCTGTCTATTAATCTCAGTGAAGAAGGCGTGGCCTCTGTCTATTAATCTCAGTGAAGAAGGCGTGGCCTCTGTATTAATCTCAGTGAAGAAGGCGTGACCTCTGTATTAATCTCAGTGAAGAAGGCGTGGACCTCTGTATTAATCTCAGTGAAGAAGGCGTGGACCTCTGTATTAATCTCAGTGAAGAAGGCGTGGCCTCTGTATTAATCTCAGTGAAGAAGGCGTGGCCTCTGTATTAATCTCAGTGAAGAAGGCGTGGCCTCTGTCTTAATCTCAGTGAAGAAGGCGTGGCCTTTGTCTTAATCTCAGTGAAGAAGGCGTGGCCTCTGTCTATTAATCTCAGTGAAGAAGGCGTGGCCTTTGTCTTAATCTCAGTGAAGAAGGCGTGGCCTCTGTATTAATCTCAGTGAAGAAGGCGTGGCCTCTGTATTAATCTCAGTGAAGAAGGCGTATATATATATATATATATATATATGTATATGTAAAAAACGCACAACCTGCTAGTGATCTGTACTTTTATCTTCACACTTGAGACATTTCAATGGGTTCTCAGTAAGAGCTCATATCGTTCTCTTTTTAACCGTTGTATATTGTACATTTCAGATTTCGCTCTTGTTCATTTCTTGATTTCCAGATTTCAAAGGTTTGACGCAAAAGCATAATTATGCAAAGTGTTTTTTTTCCCGTTTGCTTGGAAGAAAACGCCACAAAAAATAGAACGAGTGAAGAAAAACAAGATGATTGATGTAGCACCGTGTCACCTGCTGTAAATAGTTTTCGAGCAGCGTCGCCCGGATTTGAGGCTTCGGTCACGCTGACGTTGAAATTCCAAAGCAAAGTGACAGAAAAATCCCGCAGATGATGATGAGAGATCAGAATAAATGTAATAAAGAGGTTTCCCAGATTCCTGGTGTCGTTTTCACAGGAGAGTCTTTAACAGGGGAAACTCGCGCGTTGACGTTCCATCTAAAACTAGACGCGAAAGTGAATCATTTCATTTCATAAATGTACTTTTTAGAGGCACGGTGGTTTAGTGGTTAGCACGTTCGCCTCACACCGCCAGGGTCCGGGTTCGATTCCCGTCTCCGCCATGTGTGTGTGGAGTTTGCGCATGTTCTCCCCGTGCCTCAGGGGGTTTTTCTCCGGGTTCTCCGGTTTCCTCCGGTTTAGGTTGATTGGCACCTTGGAAAAATTGTCCTGTGTGTGTGTGTGTGTGTGTGTGTGTGTGTGTGTGTGTGTCCTGTGATGGGTTGGCATTCCATCCAGGGTGTATCCTGCCTTAATGCCCATAGACGCCTGAGATAGGCACAGACTCCCCGTGACCCGAGGGAAGATCGGATAAAGCGGTAGAAGATGAATGATTGAATGAATGAATGAATTTACTTTTTAACCCATTTCATTGATTTAAAGCGATTTTTTAAAAAAAAGAGCGTAAATATAGTAAAATAATACATAAATATTATACAGAAAACATGGTTTTTTTTTGAGTACAAAAAAAAACCCCAAAAACTAAATAAATAAAAAAAATTAAAAGGGTTTTTTTTTTTGTTTCTATATAGAGAACAAGCAACATTACAAGTACAAAAAAAAACCTGTATTATATATATATACCAAAATAAATGTTTTTTAGGGGGGGATTGCATTAAAAAAATCTAATTAGATTGATGATGTAAATATTATTATTATTATATTATTATTATTATTATTATTTGTGTACGTTTTTTAGTTTTGTTAAGAAGGATGGCGTGGTCGACGCCTCTCAGGATCAGAGTGTAATCTGTGTGTGCAGTGATTGGAGGAGAGGCGTTGGATGGATGTCGTTCCCTCGCCTGATGGCCTTGGGGGGGGGGGGGGGCAGTTTTCCAGCCGTGCATTTCCGAGCAAAGATTACACTCGAACCTTGTGCTTGTGCAGTGAGATTAAACACTACAGAGCTAAAATAGCCATGTTTCGCCCCCCCACCCCCCTCACCCCCTTCCGCTGCCTCACTTTTGAACTTCTTGCCGAGTTCAGCAGCACCGGCGCAGTGTACGTCTCTCTTTGGGAGATATTATCCATCACGGTAATTTGTCTTGCTTTGAGGCAGTAGTGCTCGTTCATTAGCCCAGATTTCCCTTTAGCCTTTTAGCTGTCATGCCGTCGGCTTCCAGCTTTATCCCACAAATAGTATCTTCGGTGTGGAAGTTTTGTTTTTATTTTTTATTACAACACTTTAACCCTGTCAGCAGCTTCGTTTTTAACATCCTGTTGTACGAGATAAACTGACGATCAGTAAATATGTATAAACGAGGTAATCCTAACTTTGTTTTGGGAATTAATTAGCATCCTTTTTTTGTAAACACGTATTAAAGACAGAAAGGACACATGGATTTGGATTTGATCTGTGCCTCAGAGTCAGTAAAGGGGGCGCGGCCTATGTGACTGTCTCAATGAAGAATGTGTAGCTTTTAGTGAAGGGGGTGTGGCCTCTGTTTTCCTTTTACATAAGGGTGTGTATCCTGTGCTAGCCAGCCTCTTGGGGAAGGAGGTGTGGTCCATTATTTATTTATTTTTTTATGAAGGTGTGGCTATCTGTCAGTTACAGGAGAGGAGGCGTGGTCTGTCTTTTTTCCAATTTTGTTTAATGAAGAAGGCGCGATCTTCTTTTCAGTCTTAATAAGAAGATGGGTCGGCCTCCGTGTCTGTCAGTTTCAGGGAAGTAGGCGTGGCCTTTATGGTTATCAGTCTTAAAGAAAAAGGTGTCCCTTTTTATTCTAAGTGAAAAAAGCATGTCTATTATTCTCAGCGAAGAAGGCGTGGCCTCTGTTTCTTATTCTAAATGGTGTGACGTCTCTGTCCATTATTCTCAGCGAAGAAGGCGTGGACAATGCTCATTATTCTCACTGAAAGAGGTGTGGCCTCTGTCTGTAATTCTAAGTGAAGGTGTGGCCTCTGTCCATTATTCTCAGCGAAGAAGGCGTGGCCTATGCTTATTCTCACTGAAGGAGGCGTGGCCTCTGTCTAGTAATCTCAGTGAAGGTGTGGCCTTTGACTATTAATTTTAGTGAAGAAGGCGTGGCCTCTGTCTATTAATCTCAGTGAAGAAGGCGTGGCCTCTGTCTATTAATCTCAGTGAAGAAGGCGTGGCCTCTGTTTTAATCTCAGTGAAGAAGGCGTGGCCTGTTTTAATCTCAGTGAAGAAGGCATGGCCTCTGTCTATTAATCTCAGTGAAGAAGGCGTGGCCTCTGTCTATTAATCTCAGTGAAGAAGGCGTGGCCTTTGTCTTAATCTCAGTGAAGAAGGCGTGGCCTGTTTTAATCTCAGTGAAGAAGGCGTGGCCTCTGTCTATTAATCTCAGTGAAGAAGGCGTGGCCTCTGTCTATTAATCTCAGTGAAGAAGGCGTGGCCTCTGTATTAATCTCAGTGAAGAAGGCGTGGCCTCTGTTTTAATCTCAGTGAAGAAGGCGTGGCCTCTGTTTTAATCTCAGTGAAGAAGGCGTGGCCTCTGTTTTAATCTCAGTGAAGAAGGCGTGGCCTCTGTCTATTAATCTCAGTGAAGAAGGCGTGGCCTCTATTTTAATCTCAGTGAAGAAGGCGTGGCCTCTATTTTAATCTCAGTGAAGAAGGCGTGGCCTCTGTTTTAATCTCAGTGAAGAAGGCGTGGCCTCTAGGCGTGGCCTGTTTTAATCTCAGTGAAGAAGGCGTGGCCTCTATTTTAATCTCAGTGAAGAAGGCGTGGCCTCTGTCTATTAATCTCAGTGAAGAAGGCGTGGCCTCTGTATTAATCTCAGTGAAGAAGGCGTGGCCTCTGTCTATTAATCTCAGTGAAGAAGGCGTGGCCTCTGTCTATTAATCTCAGTGAAGAAGGCGTGGCCTCTGTTTAATCTCAGTGAAGAAGGCGTGGCCTTTGTCTTAATCTCAGTGAAGAAGGCGTGGCCTGTTTTAATCTCAGTGAAGAAGGCGTGGCCTCTGTCTATTAATCTCAGTGAAGAAGGCGTGGCCTCTGTCATATACAAATTTCTTTGTCATATACGGTATGTCATTATAAAGCAGATACACATACTATAAAATGAGATTTCTAAAACCTTTTATCTTTTTTTTTGCCAAAATATATTGAGTGATATAAAAGCCGGCCCAGAGTTCATTCATTCATTCATTCATCTTCTACCGCTATATCCGATCTTCCCTCGGGTCACGCGGAGTCTGTGCCTATCTCAGGCGTCTATGGGCATTAAGGCAGGATACACCCTGGATGGAATGCCAACCCATCGCAGGACACACACACACACATTCACACACACACATTCATACACTAGGACAATTTTTCCAAGGTGCCAATCAACCTTACCGTGCATGTTTTTGGACCGGGAGGAAACCGGAGAAAACCCGGAGAAAAACCCCCTGAGGCACGGGGAGAACATGCAAACTCCACACACACATGACCGAGACGGGAATCGAACCCGGATCCTGGCGGTGTGAGGCGAACGTGCTAACCACTACGCCACCATGCCCCTGTGTGCCCAGAGTTCAGTGTATAATTAATATCTATTTAAAAAAACGGCTCGTATTCATCAGTGCGTTATTTTTTTGGTGTGTTTCACTTCCTGCAGTGATTGATTTCTCAGAGAAAGCCCGGTCTGCAGTAACCCAGCGTCTGCGGTGAGGCACGGTAGCGTGTGCACATCTCATAAATTGTAATTTCGTCACCGACGCTGAAATGTCAGCTGGGAGAGAAGGCGTTCGGAAAAAGCCGCAGTTTGTCAGAAGGAGGCTGATTTTCTTCTTTTCTTTTTTTCTCTCACGCGAAAGCTGCGAAAGCGATGGCGGTGCCGTTAGCGAGCCGCGCGTATACACGCTTTATAACATATTCAATTAATCCACTTTATGATCTCGCAGCTTGCTCGCGTGTCGGCGGGAACGGGTAACGCTCAAACCGCTCTCGGGAAGCGACGCGGCACGCCGACGTAACAACGCACCGTTAACGTGCTTTAATTACGCTTTTACGAACAAACGCTACAAATTTTCGGATCCCAATCTATAACCATAATCTGATGAAGGATAAAATTAGTTTTTTTAAGCATTAAAAAAAATCAATTTTATTGCTTACGTTAGGATTTTATTTTTCTTTATATTATATCGAGTCGGGTAAATTCTCGCGTATATAATAACAGCCTTATCGTTAGGAACACACGGGCTGTTGATTTTAGTACAGAATAGCTCTCCTTCGACATTTAAAAAGCCTCAAAGGACAGCCTTCCCCTCCACTCTTCACGCCGCTTAAAGCTCTCACACACACACACACACACACACACACACACACACACACACACACTCTGGGCTCGGATTCAGGCCCTGCCTTTTCTATAGGCTCTCCACAGGTGTGCAGTTGCCAAGGAGACTTGTGTTGGAGGCTCGTCCTCCCACATGCGTACGCTTCTCACACCATTATCAAATCCTCTTTTTTTAAAAGCTATTTTGCTTTTAAACACCAGGAAAAGAAACCACTTAATTTATTTATTTATTTATATATTTATTTATTTACCCTAGTGAACTATTATTTACAAGATTCCAGTTGTGCCTTTGCACAAGATAACTATCATGTTGGAAACATTTGCTGCATATTCAAAAAAAAAAAGAAATATATGGATTTTTTTAATGTTTTTTTTTTTTTTTTTTTTTTGTATTGTACTAGTTGCTGTTGAATACTCGATTCTGATTGGTCAGGGAGATTTCGGGTCATTTTTCACTAATTTTTGGCTTTAATTTTTTGGCTTATTTACTCGTTCAAAATCCATTTTTACTTCTCACGCGGAGTTTAAAACAAACATTGTCATTGTAATTATTATATGTGGTAAAGTTTCCGTGAGCGTTAATAGTTCTAGTCCTGATATAATTCGCTGCGTTACGACTATAAATAAGATAGAAACAGCCAATC
>JACRUU010000027.1:25210152-25247652 GCA_030449085.1 Kryptopterus vitreolus | reverse complement strand
GGCCTTATGGAGAGGATTTGTGTCTTGTTACAGGGTGCACTCACTGACTCACTGAACTCACTGAACTCACTCACTCACTGACTCACTCACTCTCACTCACTCACTGACTCACTCACTCACTCACTGAATCACTGACTCACTGAATCACTCACTCACTGATTCACTCCACTCACTCACTCACTCACTCATCAATCACTCACTGAATCACTGACTCACTCACTGAATCACTCACGCACTCATTCACTCACTCACTGAATCACTCACTCACTCACAGAATCACTGAATCACTCACTCACTCACTGAATCACTCTGTCACTCACTGAATCACTCACTCACTGATTCACTCCCTCACTCACTCACTCACACACTGAATCACACTCACTCACTGCCTCCACTCACTGAATCACTGACTCACTCACTGAATCACTGCCTCACTCACTGAATCACTCACACACTCATTCACTCACTCACTGAATCACTCACTCACTCACGGAATCACTGAATCACTCACTCACTCACTACTCACTGAATCACTGAATCACTCACTCACTCACTCACTGAATCACACTCACTGATTCACTCCCTCACTGACTCAGTCACTCACTCACTGAATCACTGACTCACTCACTGAATCACTCACGCACTCATTCACTCACTCACTCACTGACTCACTCACTCACTGACTGAATCACTCACGCACTCATTCACTCACTCACTCACTCACTGAATCACTCATTCACTCACTGAATCACTGTCACTCACTGAATCACTCACTCACTGATTCACTCTGTCACTCACTGACTCACTCACTCACTCACTCAATCACTCACTCACTGAATCACTGACTCACTCACTGAATCACTCACGCACTCATTCACTCACTCACTGAATCACTTCACTCACGGAATCACTGAATCACTCACTCACTCACTCACTGAATCACTCACTCACTGATTCACTCACTCACTGATTCACTCCTCACTCACTCACTCACTCACTGAATCACTGACTCACTCACTGAATCACATGACTCACTCACTGAATCACTCAATCACTCACTGAATCACTCTGTCACTCTTCACTGAATCACTCACTCACTGATTCACTCTGTCACTCACTGACTCACTCACTCACTCACTGAATCACTGACTCACTCACTCATTCACTCACTCACTGAATCACTCACTCACTCACTGAATCACTGTCACTCACTGAATTTCACTCACTCACTGATTCACTCCCTCACTGACTCACTCACTCACTCACTCACTCACTCACCAGCACGCCCATCCAACACGGCCATCCACACGGCCATCCCAACACGCCCACCAACACGTCCATCAACACGCCCCTCAACACGCCCCTCAACACGCCCCTCAACACGCCCCTCAACACGCCCACCAGCACGCCCATCCACACGCCCACCAACACGCCCACCAACACGTCCATCAACACGCCCATCCACACGCCCACCAACACGCCCACCAACACGCCACCCACACGCCACCCACACGCCACCCACACGCCACCCACACGCCACCCACACGCCACCCACACGCCACCCACACCAACCGCCCACCACGCCCCCACACGCCCCCACAACGCCCACCAACACGCCCAAACACGCCCACAACACGCCCCCACACCACCCTCAACGGACACCAAAAGTCAAAGCAGACATTTTTTCGTGTGGCTAATTAAGAGCCGAGCATTTGACGCGCGTCTGCTGTGCTTCTACAGATGCCTCGCTTTATAATGAACAGTTTTGTGTGTATGTGTGTGTAGTGGTGTGTGTGTGTGTGTGTGTGTGTGTGTGTTGATCTGCCAGAACTAACTTAATGAAACTGTCTTAGTTGTCCACTTTTCTCAGGTGTGTGTGTGTGGTGTGTGTGGTGTGTGTGTGCGCGAGAGTGACAGTAAATGAGT
Source organism: Kryptopterus vitreolus (assembly GCA_030449085.1). Lineage (NCBI taxonomy): Eukaryota > Metazoa > Chordata > Actinopteri > Siluriformes > Siluridae > Kryptopterus > Kryptopterus vitreolus. The sequence continues at coordinate 25,245,726 of JACRUU010000027.1, read as the reverse complement.
GTGTTTATACATTCTAATGACACAATATATATATCACTAATATTCCGAGGCAGTGAAAGACTGGAGAAACACAGCAGGAGGTTTTAGAAGTAAAGCAGGATTTCATGTTACGTCTCAAAAATCCGACGTAAAAATCCGAGCCTTTATTTTTTTATTCCATTTTGGATACAGAAGATAAAATGTTTACCTGTTTGTATTCGCTGTTTTTGGCTTTTCCGCATTACATATTTTAATCATTTTAATCTATCACCAGCTCTAATAGATCTCTCTCTCTCTCTCTCTCTGTGGTATATATGTCTCTGTCATTATCTCTGTCATTCTCCTCTGTCATTCTCTCTCTCTCTTGTCTCGTGTGTTATTCTCTCTCTCTTGTTATTCTCTCTCTCTCTCTCTCTCTCCTATGTGCTCTCTGTGTCTCTCTGTATTCTTCTCTATATCTTGTCTCTCTTCTCTCTCTATCTATCTATCGTTCTCTCTATCTATCTATCTATCTCTATGTATTTCTCTCTCTATCTCGCCTCCTCTTCGATGTTATTATCTCTATCTTATATCTCTGTATTTCGCTCTCTCTCTGTATGTTTCTCTCTCTATCTATGTTGTTATTTCGTATCCTCGCTTCTGTAGTTAATTCTCTTCTCTATCTTCTATCTATCTATTGTATTTATTTTTCTTCTCCGCTCTCTATGTATGTTCTTCTCTCTCTTCTCTCTCTCTTATCTCTCTCTCTCTCTCTCTGATGTTATTCCATCTCCTTCTCTCGCATATCTCTCTGTCTCTATGTCTGTTATTCTCTCTCTCTCTCTCTCTCTCTGGCTCTGTGTGTTATTCTCTCTCTCCCCCCCTGTTATGTATGCATCTCTTCTTTCACTCTGATGTCTCTGTCATTTCTCTCTCTCTCTCTCTCTTCTTTCTCGCTCTATACAGTGTGTGTATATTTATATATTTATTTATTTCAGCACATTTATTATTATTTTTATTTTTTTGGTGGTGTGGGTGTGTGTGTGTGTGTGTGTGAGTGTGTGGTGTGTTATCTATATCTAAATATGTTATGTCTATATATATACATACATACAGTATAGGTAGATAGATAGATAGATAGATAGCACACTCTGATGAAGTGCAGACATTCAAAATGTACTTAAATAAATAAATAAATAGATAGATAGATAAATAAATAAATAAATAAATAAATAATAAAATATCCCCCATTTGCTGTCCTCCCTGGCTGCACTGTCCAGGGATGATTAGTTATGGTTCATAAAATTTCCCATTTGTACTGATCGGGACATCGAAGGTCTTTATGACTCTGTAGCGTTTTCCATTCCAGTTGTTGTTTAATCTCACTGAGAACTTTAGCGAGCTCCTTGACCTCAGCGTGATTACTGCTTGTGTAAAATCTTCCCCAACAAAATCTTTTATTAACATCTTTATTTTTTATTGCGTATCTACCATAGTCCTTGATTTTATTATATGTTTCTTTTTCACATTATATATATTAATATATTATATATATATATATTATATATATATATATATATATATATATATTATATATATTATCTATCTCTCTCTCTCTATCTATATATATATCTATATATATATATATATATATATTTTATATATAGTCCTATAAGTCCTCCAAAGAAACCATTTCCCCCATTCCCTGTACACCGGGGGGGTTGGGGGGGGTGTGATGGGGTGAATGGGGTTGTGATGCTGTGAGGTTTTTCCTTATTGTTCCCGCTCAATTCTTCCTTGAGATCATTCCATTGTGCCGGTTGGGATAAAGCCGCCGCCGCCGCCGCGCCACGTTACGGGTCCTACACCTCCGAAATCCCCCGCCGTTGGACACTTAACCCTTCGTTTCAGGTTCCCTGCACCCGAAAAGAGCCCCACTGGAGCAGCGAGCCTCTGTAGCCGTGACAGGATTAAATAAAGGTTATGAAAAGCACGCCCGGCCAGAGACTATTGATTGATGGAGATAATGCTTATCTGATGTCTTGATGGTCCACCTTTTCGGGCCTTTAAATGTCCTTGGAGATAAAAAAAAAAAAAGCGAAACTAACGATTGCTGTCTGGCCGGCGCCGATCCTGCCGAGCACGCAGGAAACGCTCTCGGAACCAACAACAGGAATCCATACGCAGAGATTGAAAGAGCGTCCGCAATGGATGTGTGTGTTGTGCAGTGAATCGCAGCTTGTGTATCGAGAGGCACCAGGTGTAAACAATTTTATCAGCTGTAAATAGTATATACGATGTGCCGCAATGACAAAGTATGAATGCACGTGAAAATAAAACGGCGCCGAAGTCCGTTACGTTTTTTTTTTTACAAGAGCGTGATCCTTTCATTTTGTTGCTTTCCGCGTCTTCCTGACGGTTGTTTTTGTTTTGTTGTTGTTTTTTTTTTTTTTAAAACGATATTCGATTGTCCATCCACCGCGAACACCCCGGAGTGGTTCTTTTCAGCACTACGGACCTATTATTTACGCCACGTCTTTGTCAATATGCCACCCGATTGTGTTCGGATTTCACGCGAACGGCCAGAGATGTAGGCGACACGCAAATGTGTTTTATAAATAAATAAATAAATAAATAAAATAAACGAAAAAAAGAAAGAAAGAAAGGACAGCTTGTACGGGCTGCAAAACAACAGAAGGACCCGAGCACAATTAACACTCTTATCTGTTTGCGTGGGGTTTCTTTTTTTCCCTTCTTTCTTTCCATCACTCTCTCTATTAATAAGTTTCTATTCACTTTTATTTTGGTGTTGGTGCGCAGGGGTTCTCAAACTAGAGGGGGGGGCTGCAATTCCCAGGGGGGGCCAGATGTCGCTAGGGGGGCCCGAAGTGAAATTCTAGAATGAAAAATTATATTTAAGCTATATATCAGGATTTTCAACTTATGGTGTATTTTTATATATATATAAATATATATTTATATATAATGGTGTCTTTTTGTGTCTCTTTAGGGCGACTCAAAAAAATTCACCCCACACAAGGTGAAAAAAACCCTTATTATACCTCGTATTTTGCTCCAAATGAGCGAAGTTTTTTTTTTTTTTTGTTGTTTGTTTGTTTTTCTTTTTGTATCATCGTTATGCGAAAGCGATTTGTCTTTGTTCTATTAATAGCGCCTCTTCTCAGGCCTCCCTTTTATAAACGTTGCCGAAGACAAAATAAAATGCTGTGATTAGACAAAATAAAACCACTAAACAACGATTCGCGCGCCCGTCCAATTTTTCCCGCCCGGGTCCGGAGAAGAATCGCTCTTTTTCACTTTTGCAAACACACTTGCTGTACGGAAAAGATCCGCACGACAAAAATTGGTTTACAAACTTTTACATATTTTTTTTATATATATTTTTTTTTGGGACTTTCCCTTCTGGTGTATTGGATCAGGCATGTTTTTTCTAATGTAATCAATTTGATAATTAAATTAATTATTATTATTATTATTTTTTTTTTTAGTATTTAATTTAATAATATACGGCTTGTATATCTACTACAAGAATCTAGAGCAGAATTTGAGTGACTCATTTAGGTTACTCAATCCACAAATTTATTTACCCATTTTAGCCCCCCCCCCCCCCCCCACACACACACACACACACACACACACACACACCACATTGGCTTCTGCTTGTACTGACAATAATATTGCTTGAGCATAAAGAAAATCCTGCACTCCGGATATGTGGGCAGGGAGAAAGGCCTTTTCAGAGGAGGAAGTTTTCTCTTCATTCCTTTCTAAAAGGCCATGAAAAAAAAAAGCAGCTGCGCATTTGGCAAAGCTTTTTTTTCTTTCTTTTTTTATAAAAACCCATCTTCTCTTTGCCTCTTCCTCTCCACCTCTTCACTCCTTTCACACATCATCTGAGTCAGATATTTAGTGTAGGTGCAGTCCTGCAGGCCCGTAATCGTTTTATCGGCACGCCGTCCGCGCGATGAATCAGCCCGCACCGGGGGAAAGGGGAAACAAAAAAAAAAAAAAAAAAAACCCAGACCGTAAAGTTTTCCATAAATTCGTATAAGAACTGGGTCTCCACAAATAGCAGTGAGATCCGAGCGACGCTCTAAAGGCTGTGAAATGGTTTGGAGCGTCTCCATTGTGAGCTTTAGGATTTACCCCGAGAGTCAAGCAGCAGTGACGGATGAGTTTGAACCCACGGGGGGAAATATAATAAATAAATAAATAAATAAATACATCTTCTATGAGGGAGCGCGATCGGAACGATACCAAACACACGGGACTAAAACGGTTATAGCAGGTATATATAACGATATCTATATATATATATATATATATATATATAATATATCGATTATAGAGCTCATTACATTTGGCGCTTTTTCTGGACCATGTTACTCAAAGCACTTTACATTGCGAGAGTGGCATCTCCTCAATCCACCACCAACATCCACCTGAGAATTGCAATGATTGCAAGCTCCCCCACTCCCCCCCCCCAACCCCCCGTCCAAACCCCCCTCCATCCAAAGGCAAAGCGAGGGACGCAATTTAAAACACAAGCGCAGTGTGTACGGTGCGTCCGCCATTTCTTTAATTCCGCAGTATATAGAATGGAGCATGACACGACGCCCCAATGGTCCATTCGAGAGTTAATCCCCTTCTGTCTTAATGCTTAATCCCCCCCCCCCCCCCCCACACACACACACACACACACACCAAACCCACTCTGTAAAATACCCTCCCACGGCCGCCATCGCTCGTTTGTTTATCCGTTCACCACTTAATAGCTCGCCGCTCCATTGTTGGCCGCTCGCATCGACAAATGGCAGGGACGAGGACGAGGTTTCTGTGTATTTATTTATTTATTTATTTTCCCAAAATCAGGGACGCCAATTGATCCCCAGATTGCCTCTTTTTTTTTTGTGCCGACTGACTCCGGCCCAATTTTTGGGAGAGGACGAGCAGAATGGCAGAGAACCAAAGCATCGAAGACAGACAGCTGAAAAGGAATTCGACACAGAAACATTATCGAGCAGACAGAAATAACTGTCGGGGATTGGGGGGGGGGGGGGGGGGGGGGGACAAAAACAAAGAGAGAGATGCGCTTTATTTATTTATTTTCCTCGCAATGAGAGCTTAGCATTTAGTTATTTATTTCTTTTTAAGAATAAATATGTGAGACGTTACGTGGAGGGGGTGGGGGGGGAGGGTCTGGGAATAATCTTTATCTTGGCGTCGGATGTATTTTATATTTTATTTTTTAATTTTTTCTTCGTATATAGTCTGATTTAATTTAGCGTTAAGAAAAAGAAATAAATTAAATAAATAAAGGGGGGATTTTTTTTTTTTAGTGTTTGTCGATTGTACACATGGACACCCGGAGCTCTGATGTCCACATGTTGCTTGGGACAATTTTGGCGACTGCCGCGCCGCCATCTTGGACTCATCGTGCGCAGGTGCGATGGATCGTGTGCAAAGCGTGTGTCGGAATGGTATATGTTTATATCTCATCCAACCACAGCCACAGTCACTCTATCCGGATGCAGACGTTTATCTGGACAGGGTTTTACCTATTTATTTATTATTTGTTTGTTTGTTTATAAAAACGAGGCGAAATGAAATAGCCGTAACGAGGTTGTTTTTCAAATGTAAGGATTTGAAACGACGTACTTTAGATTAACGTATTACGTTAGATAAACGATGAAACGATGATAAACGATGTATTAAATTAGATAAACAACGTATTACGTTAGATAAACGATGTATTACATTAGATAAACAACATATTAGGTTAGCTAAATGACGTATTACGTTAGATAAACGACATATTAGATTAAACGACGTATATAGGACTAAACGTATTACGTTAGATAAATGACGTATTAGGTTAGATTATTACGTATTAGGTTTAAATGACGTATTACGTTAGCTAAATGACGTATTAATACTACATGACATTAGGTTAGATAAACGACGTTAGCATTATAAACGACGTATTACGTTAGATAAACGACATATTAGGTTAGATAAACGACATATTACGTTAGATAAACGACATATTAGCTTAGCTAAACGACGTATTACGTTAGCTAAACTAGGTATTACGTTAGCTAAACGACGTAATACTTTAGATAAATGACGTATTAGGTTAGCTAAACGACGTATTACTTTAGCTAAACGTATTACTTAGCTACGCTAAACGACGTATTACGTTAGCTAAACGACGTATTACGTTAGCTAAACTAGGTATTACGTTAGCTAAACGACGTATTACGTTAGCTAAATGACGTATTAGGTTAGGTAAATGACGTATTAGGTTAGATAAACAACGTATTACGTTAGCTACATGACATATTGGGTTAGCTAAACGACGTATTACGTTAGATAACGTATTACATTAGATAAACTACATATTAGGTTAGATAAACGACGTATTACGTTAGATAAACGACGTATTACGTATTAGATAAATGACGTATTAGGTTAGATAAACGACGTATTAGGTTAGATAAATGACGTATTAGGTTAGATAAATAAACGACGTATTAAACGTACTTAGTATTAGTTAGATAAATGACGTATTACATTAGCTAAACGATGTATTACGTTAGATAAATGACGTATTAGGTTAGATAAATGATAAATTACGTATTAGTATTATGTTAGATACGTATTACATTAGCTAAACGATGTATTACGTTAGATAAACGACGTATTAGGTTAGATAAACGACGTATTACGTTAGATAACGTATTACATTAGATAAACGACATATTAGGTTAGATAAACGACGTATTAGGTTAGATAAACGACGTATTACATTAGATAAACGACGTATTAGGTTAGATAAACGACGTATTACGTTAGATAAAGACGTATTAGGTTAGCTAAATGACGTATTACATTAGCTAAACGATGTATTACGTTAGATAAATGACGTATTACGTTAGATTAACGACGTATTACGTTAGCTAAATGACGTATTAGGTTATAAATACGTATTAGGTTAGATAAATGACGTATTAGGTTAGATAAAGGTTGATAAATTACGTATTAGGTTAGATAAACGACGTATTACGTTAGCTAAACGATGTATTAGGTTAGATAAATGACGATTACGTTAGATAAACGACGTATTACATTAGCTAAACGACGTATTACATTAGCTAAACGATGTATTACGTTAGATAAATGACGTATTACGTTAGATTAACGACGTATTACGTTAGCTAAATGACGTATTACGTTAGATAAATGACGTATTACGTTAGATAAATGACGTATTAGGTTAGATAAATGACGTTATTGACGTATTAGGTTAGATAAACGACGTATTACGTTAGATAAATGACGTATTAGGTTAGATAAACGACGTATTACATTAGATAAACGACGTATTACATTAGCTAAACGATGTATTACGTTAGATAAATGACGTATTAGGTTAGATAAACGAGTATTACGTTAGATAAACGACGTATTACATTAGATAAACATATTAGGTTAGATAACGACGTATTAGGTTAGATAAACGACATATTACGTTAGATAAACGACATATTAGCTTAGCTAAACGACGTATTACGTTAGCTAAACGAGGTATTACGTTAGATAAACGACGTATTACGTTAGATAAATGACGTATTAGGTTAGCTAAACGACGTATTACGTTAGATAAATGACGTATTAGGTTAGATAAACGACGTATTACGTTAGATAAAACGACGTATTAGTATAAATGACGTATTACGTTTAAACGGACGTATTACATTATAAACGATACGTTATAATACGTATTAGGTTAGATAAATGACGTATTAGGTTAGATAATCGACGTATTACGTTAGATAAATGACGTATTAGGTTAGATAAATGACGTATTAGGTTAGATAAATGACGTATTAGGTTAGATAAATGACGTATTAGGTTAGATAAACGACGTATTACGTTAGATAAACGACGTATTATGTTAGCTAAATGACGTATTACATTAGCTAAACGATGTATTACGTTAGATAAATGACGTATTAGGTTAGATAAACGACGTATTACGTTAGATAACGTATTACATTAGATAAACTACATATTAGGTTAGATAAACGACGTATTAGGTTAGATAAACGACGTATTACGTTAGATAAACGACGTATTACATTAGCTAAACGATGTATTACGTTAGATAAACACCTCTGTATGGGAATGAGAATAAAATCTAGTGGGAACGACTTCCTATAAGACTGAAGGTAATTTTAACATTAAATGGGAATTCATATGGAATGAGATGTTTAAAAACAAAAGCATCTTCTGGTCAAATGGCCTTTGTTTGTTTGTTTGTTTGTTCAGAGACTGTATTGGCATTCGGAGCCGCCTCATGCCGGGTGAGATCAGGGTGCAGTTGGCGACGGTTACGGCGCTAAAACATTTCTGTGGCCTGACAATTATCACCACAGAGGTCAGTTCAAGGACACGTGTGTTTAAAACACTCGTTCGTACTTGTGTGCGTCCATACGCCACGATTCAGGAAGTCATTGTGAGTTGTTTGATGTTTATAGCGAATGAGGGTTTTTTACTTTTTCTATCTCTTTCTGTCTCCCTCTATCTCTTGTCTCTCTATCTCTTTCTGTCTCCCTCTATAACTGTCTCTGTCTATCTATCTCTTTATGTCTCCCTCTATAACTGTCTCTGTCTATCTATCTCTTTATGTCTCCCTCTATAACTGTCTCTGTCTATCTATCTCTTTATGTCTCCCTCTATAACTGTCTCTGTCTATCTCTCTATCTCTTTCTGTCTCCCTCTATAACTGTCTCTGTCTCTCTATCTCTTTCTATCTCCCTCTCTCTTATGTCTCCCTCTATAACTGTCTCTGTCTATCTATCTCTTTATGTCTCCCTCTATAACTGTCTCTGTCTATCTATCTCTTTATGTCTCCCTCTATAACTGTCTCTGTCTATCTATCTCTTTCTGTCTCCCTCTATAACTGTCTCTTGTCTCTCTATCTCTTTGTCTCCCTCTCTCTGATCTCTCTATCTCTTTCTGTCTCCCTCTATAACTGTCTGTCTCTCTATCTCTTTCTGTCTCGCTCTATAACCGTCTGTCTCTCTATCTCTTTCTGTCTCCCTCTATAACTGTCTCTGTCTCTATCTCTTTCTGTCTCCCTCTATAACTGTCTCTGTCTCTCTATCTCTTTGTGTCTCCCTCTATCTCTGTCTCTCTCTTTCTGTCTCCCTCTATCTCGGTCTCCGTCTCTCTATCTCTTTCTCTCTTCTTCGATCTCTTTCCGTCTCCCTCTATCTCTGTCTGTCTCACTATCTCTTTCTGTCTATCTCTGTCTCAGTCTCTCTATCTCTTTCACTCTCCCTCTCTATCTTTCTCTCTCTCTGCATCTTTCCATGTCTCTCTTTCTCTCTCTCTATCACTGCTTGTCTTGTTCTCTTTCCATGTCTGGATTTTTTTTTTTTTTTTCTCTTTTTCCCTTTTTTTTTCCCCTCTGACGTGTCCTCCACTCCTCTACACCTTTATCTTTCTCTATATCTTTATATATGCAGTGTGAGGAGCACTTGTGTGCATGTGTGTGTATATTCACATATATATATATATATATTGTGTGTGTGTGTGTGTGTGTGATATGTGGCTTCACGGTGGAGCGAGGTTGGGCTGTGTGCCACGCTCCGCAGTGCAGGGAGCGACCCGTCTGCCAGGCCGGGGAACGAGTGAGTAGATGGATGAAGGAGTAGAGCGAAGATGACTGATCGCAGCAGGGGAAAGATAAGTATCAGACGGAAGACTCTAAAGGAGTGTGGAAAGAGCAGGCGGAGACAAAGTGATGTCTGTGCGAGGGAGGAAAAGAAAGAGAAGTGCAGGTGAAATATCCTTCATTAGTGGGAACGAAGCGACTCGATCCCGGTGTCACTTACACCCGAAAGCGCGAGCGACGGCAACAGTCCGACACACTCGCGCGCCGCCGCGTACATTTAAATAACAAAATTCTACACAAAATGTGCAATTTACAAACTGGAAATGTATTTCTGTATTTAAATTGATATTTTCCTTATAAATAAAATGTCAATGGTAACATTTTTAACATTAATTTAATTAGATTTTAAAGTAAAGAAGTTTGACGAGGGCTGTCAATAGATTAAAATATACTGTAACCATACCAGATGTTATGAATATATACATTTCACTCAAAATCTCTCCCTTTAATACAATTATGGATTATTTCATATTTATTTTAACTCTAGAAATGATTATTTAATGTGAATTTCTTGTTAATTTCAATGTTATTTGTTTAGTGTTTGGTTTGAAGTGTAAAATATGGGACGTGGCTCCTTTAAGAATTGTGTTCCGGTTGCTTTTCCATATAAACTGGTGATACGGTGTTTAGGTTATACGGAAGCGCTTTATTGCGTTCAGTAAAAATGCGCTTTATTGCAGTAATACGGATTTGGGAATGCGATGCGCTTGCGTAAGGTTCCATACGGTAATATACGCTAATATAGTGAGGAGATCGTACCTGTTGTGAATGCGCAGCTAGGGGGCGTAACTGAGGGAAATATAGGTAAGAGTAAACAACACGATGCAGAGTGAAGGAGCAGATCACTCACATAGTAATGTACATTGTGTTATAACATGTTAATAACATTAATGCTGTACTTAAGTATGGTAATGAAATATTTGTACTTTGTACTTCACTTTACACAGTCAAACTTAGAAAGCATAAGAAATGGTCGTCGTTTACATAATAATTAAAACTATAATATACGGCTGGAAATGGCAATAAATGTAAATATTGGAACTTTATGAATAAATGTTCACCTGACTTTTCCAGCCATATGAGGCTCAAACTTCAGAAGCACATTCATTTATTCATTCATCTTCATTCATCTTCTATACCGCTTTATCCGATCTTCCCTCGGGTCACGGGGAGTCTGTGTCTATCTCAGGCGTCTATGGGCATTAAGGCAGGATACACCCTGGATGGAATGCCAACCCATCCACAGGACACACACACACACACACACACATTCACACACTAGGGACAATTTTCCAAGGTGCCAATCAACCTACCGTGCATGTTTTTTGGACCGGGGGAGGAAACCGGAGAACCCGGAGAAAAAAACTCCACTGAGGACACGGGGAGAACATGCACAAACTCCACACACACATGGACCGAGACGGGAACTCGAACCCGGACCCTGTCGGTGTGAGGCGAACGTGCTAACCACTAAACTTACAGAGACCAATTACCTTTAAATACGGGTGACTTTTTTTTCCAAATATTGTTCCAGCATGACACTAGGGGCGCTCTTACAACATGACACATCGGAGCAGAGAATATCGGACGGTTAATGAACGAAACAGAGTGTTAATAAGGAAGTCTGAAATAAAGTAAATAAAGCACTTTGTTCAGAAGTTCGTTATGCTGACTGCAAAGAAAATGAAATACTTTCAAGTTTTTTTTATATATATATATATATATATATATATATATATATATATATATATATATATATATGTATATTTTGCGTCTACACAGCTTTGTGCTGGCAGCTTGAAAGGTCTTAATCTGTCTAAAAAGACAAAACAACACATCAAATGTCTCTGGCAAACGTCTGCAAAACAACTGAAATTGGATTTTTTTTGTCCATAACATCACTCAAATACAAAACACACCACACACACATACACACCACACACACACACACACACGACTACAAGCCAACAAAACACCCGTCCAGATGTATTTGTTTACTTTTGCAATCATGTCCAGGCTCATCATTTTCCCTCCAAATATGATGTCAGGGAAAGAACCGAGGAGCCGAAAAGCCTTTGCTGACTAAATCCCCCATCAACATGAGATGAAATTTACATGGGGAAATTTCTTATTTTACAGGCGCTCCGCTGACTTTATTACCATCCGGATCATCCCGGCCGCTGTATTTCACACACCTTTAAGAAAATTACAGGCTGAAAAGAATTACATGCTGATTTTTTTTTTCACCAAACTCAGCTGTATTCTGGTCATTTTACTATGTAGCTTTACTACTATAACCAGGGTAGCTTGTGTTTTGGGGGGGGGAGATATGTTTTAATATATATATATATATATATATATATATATATATATATATATATATATTACACCTACTAGCTGCAGCACATTTCACAACAGGTACGATCTCCTCACTATATTAGCGTATATTACCGTACGGAACCTTACGCAAGCGCATCGCATTCCCAAATCCGTATTAAATAAATTAAATTAAATTAAATTAAATAAAGCGCATTTTTACTGAACGCAATAAAGCGCTTCCGTATAACCTAAACACCGTATCACCAGTTTATATGGAAAAGTGTCAGAAGGTTGGGTTGGAGCTCAGTGGTTTAAGGCATTGTCCCGCAGGTTCAAGACCCACCAACAAACACACCAAGCTGCCACTAGTGGGAGCCTCTGAGCAAGGCCCCATCGATCTTTTGCTCAGTTGTAAGTCGGTCTGGATAATCGCGCTGTCTGCCGAATGCCGTAAATGTAAACGAACGCAACCAAAAAAAACCGGAACATAATTCTTAACCGCGTAACGCGTTTCACAATTAAAACGAGCAGGAAAATAAATGACATGGAAATGAACGAATTAAGAAGAAATTAGTAATAAAAGAATCTTTTTTTTTCCATGGAAAGATGGAAATAAATATAAAATAATGAATCAATTTATTATGAAGAGAAATTTTGAATGAACTATGTTTATTTGTAACATCTGTCAGAATTAGTATTAAATTAGTGGAAATTATTATTATTTATAGTACATTGTGAACATAAACATAATTAATTAATTAATGCATGGCACACTTGATTAAATATATATATTAATATATATATATATATATATATATATATATATATGTGTGTGTTTGTGTTATATGTGTGTGTGTGTGTGTGTGTGTGTGTGTGTGTGTGTGTGTGTGTAATATATGTATATGTTTGTGTGTGTATGTATATTAATTATGCATATTAAATGTGTGTGTGTATATATAATATACTATATATATATATATATATATATATATATATATATATATATATATATATATATATATATATATATCTATATATATATATATATATATATATATATGTATATAGATATGCTAGTGATGTTCATGGAAGTGTGTGTCGTGCGTCCCAGCATCGTCCTCCCGTGCATTTCTTTCCAGGTTCCTTTGCGTTTTCCTCCTCTTCCTTTTTCCTCCTCTCGCTTGGAGCAGCTGTGTTTATCAGTGCAGTACATCTGTTTTCTGATCAGCCTGGCGGTGACAGGTGAAGCCTCCCGCCCGTGGTGTCACACACGGTGGTTAGGTGCTCACCAGGCCGCGAGCTGCGGCGCGTCAGTCCAAATTAGCTTCAGCGGCGTTTTCCGCGATTCCGGCCTTTAAAGTCGGAGAGACACATTCCACATTAATTGAGCACTTAAGGAGGCATGGCGCGCGTTATTTGTCACCCCCGACACGCTGAGCCCTCGCCGTGCAAATACTCACAGGGATCTATCTAACCATCAGCAAGCCACTTATTCATACGCCTTTATTGGCGTGCTTTGTTTAACATGAGCTTTACTATTCAGCGGCTCGCAGTCTCGTCCCCCCCCCCCCATCCCCCCGCCCCCCCCCCCATAAGTGTTTTTTATTTAACATAAATCAGATCTAATCTACTTCTGTTCTAAATGGGGATCTAAATGGATTTCTCGAAGCTGAAACGTTGCAATAGAAATACACTTTATTGGGCACATATATTCATTACAGCATTTGTTTCCTCGCATATCTCGGCTGGTTTTTTTGGAAGTCGTGATACAGCGCCCCCTGGAGCACAGAGGGTTAATAGCCTCGGTCAAGGACCCGAGAGCGGCGGCTTGGCAAAAATACATGTATAATACATTTTATATGTATAAGTATTTTGTATGTAAATGTATACAGTGGGGGCTTGGTGGTTTAGTGGTTAGCACATTCGCCTCACACCGACCAGGGCTCCGGGTTCGATTCCCGTCTCGGCCATGTGTTGAGTTTTGGAGTTTGTGCATGTGTCTTCATGTTCTCCCCGTGCCTCAGGGGGTTTTTTTTTCTCCGGGTTCTCCGGTTTCCTCCTCCTCCCCCGGTCCAAAAACATGCACGGTAGGTTGATTGGCACCTTGGAAAATTGTCCCTAGTGTATGAATGTGTGTGTGTGTGAGTGTGTGTGTGTGTGTGTGTGTGTGATGGGTTGGCATTCCATCCAGGGTGTATCCTGCCTTAATGCCCATAGACGCCTGAGATAGGCACAGGATAACCGTGACCCGAGAGAAGATCGGATAAAGCGGTAGAAGATGAATGAATGTATACAGTGCACGCTTTAATTTATATACGTGTTTTTGTATATTAATAGGGATTGTTATATTAATGTTATACTGTTATATTAATAGGGATTTATTGATTGTTTCATTTGCAATACAGACCGTAAAATGTATTATTTAAGATTTTACCATTTTTGCTCAAATCCAACGCTAGTTGCGACGTATCTTTATCGTTAAAAATGCTACGTTACGCGTTTTGTTTTCCTAAAGGATGCGTTTACAAACGGTGTAAAACTGCAGTTTTTGAAAACACACACAGCTTTAACTCAGTAACTAAAGGCGATCGATGTGAAGCCGAAGCACTTCATTAGTTCGCTGTGATATATGAACTCTGCTTTCTTTACTTGGCTTGAGGCGTCTGTTTGCCTGGAGCCAATTTATTAAACAAGACTTTCTCCTGATTATTTTAATAGTTGACTGCGGCATCCGCCGTCTCGTTAGCTCGACATGCAGCTTGTTTGGTTGTTTTTCTCTACGAAGCAACATCAGGTTATTATTTTATTTATTTATTTTTGCTGGAAACCCAATTAATTAGGGGTAATTAACGAAGTAAAGGAAGGGTGGCGTTAGATAATGGTGATAGTCTGGTTCGCTTCTTTAGGTAAATAGCTTTTTGTTCGTGTTTTTAAATGTGCTATATCAATTCTTTTGTTTTGTTATTATGAATGATGCAACGTCGATATTTAATATTGCGTACAGCAGAAACTAATGCATGAAAATACAAGAAGCAAAAACTACATTTCTCAATTCAGTAATTGTATTCTTGTCTGTGTTCATTTTTAAGCTTCATGGCTTTTAACCATGAACTACAGTTTGGGTATATATATATATTCATTCATATGAATGTCTTCTATATATACCGCTATTATCCGAAAAGGGACAATTTTCCAAGGTGCCAATCAACCTACAGTGCATGTTTTTGGACCGGGGGGGAGGAAACCGGAGAAAACCCGGAGAAAAAACCCCTGAGGCACGGGGAGAACATGCACAAACTCCACACACACATGGCCGAGACGGGAATCGAACCCGGACCCTGGCGGTGTGAGGCGAACGTGCTAACCACCACCAAGCCACCGTGCCCCTATATATATTGTGTATATATATATATATATATATATATATATATATATATATATATATATATATATGTGTTATATATATATATATATATATATATATATATATATATATATATATATATATATATATATATATATATAATTGCATAATACTGCCATGATATTACAATATTACAACATACCAAATAGTTGTAGAGAGGGAATATCGGTAAAAGTCTTTCGCATGATGTTATAATAGAATAGACTTTGTAGACCCCTCTTGCAAAACGAGCTCTTCAGATTCGTCATAGCGCCGTCATGTCGTATTTTCAACATCGGCATAAATATGTGTTAATCCATAATGATTAAGGCTCTAGGTGCAACTAGCCGGGGGCGGGGCTTGCAAATGGTTTGTTTGATGTTGGGGTGGAGCTTTGTGCTTGGAGGGCAGAGCCATGACAGATTGACTAATAAGAATCTTGCTTCCGGTCCCAAAAAAGCCCTGGCTATTATGTTTAAGATTTCCGTAAGGCAAAGTTTACTTTACTATATATAAATCTCCAATGTCCATGAATTAATTCATGTAATTAAATATATGAATTTGCATGTTATAATTACTTTCTACTATTGCAATCTTAATTGTTTTATCATATAGTGGACGAGTATTTTGAGTACTTTCTTAATGTAACGAAGTATTTTATCACTGATTTAGATTTTTAACGTGTGTAATACATTTTTAACGTGTGTAATAGGTTATTAACAACTCTCGCTACTTTAAAGCCGACAAATGACCCGAGTTAAACGAGTCGGATAGAAAACTGCGCTTCGTGTAGAGCAGAATGGATTCCGTCAACTAACGATCAATTCTTCGCACGAAAGCAAAAGTACAAAAGTACTACCTTTTGAATGGACTTGGGATTAAAAAGTAAAAGTTCTGATGAAGGGGAATTACAGTCGTGCTTCCCACCAATCACGACTTTGACTTTTTAAGTCCATTCCTTTTATACTTTCGAGTAAACTTTTTATATAAACTGCAGTAAAATTTAAGCGTTTTAATGACATTTTTTGTATTTAATACAAATGCAGGTTTTTTTGTACTGATTTTTGCCAATACAAGCTAAAAGAACCAGCGTTATATAACCACATTGTATAATCCAGAACAAGCGCCACTTCGGCAGCGCATGATTGTGCCGAAGTAGCGTTTACGCTGGATTTCCAATGCACTGTGGGTAATAATATGATGGACTACTCGAGGAATACAATTGTCCGTGGAGCGTTTGGTTCGGCGATACAAAATGGCCGACACCCAAATAGTGCATTATGTGATAAATAAGGAAGGGATTCGGGCTGTGAATGCAGTGCCGGTTTTTCATTAGTGTGATCCGACTCCAAATATAATAGGAAAGGATCGTTTCTATATCCGGCTTTATAACCGAGACACACACACCGACTGATGTTTTTTGATAAGCAGTTTTTGGCATACAGAATCATTTTTAAAGGACCTGCTGCGCTGTATAGCTGCGTTAGAATCCGCATTGACTGAATGGCGTTTCTGCACACTGTATGTGATCACCGGATAAAATAGGATTTGTAGGGTTTGCAAAGTGGAGAAGAGTTTACTATTAAGATCATGCGCTTTTTTTTAGTTCACTCGGACACTTTTATCCCAAGTACAAAGCTGACGAGTTCAGGGTCGGATGGGGGGTCGGGGGGGTCTTGTTCAGTTTCTAAGCATTTTGAATATTTTTTTTTTTTGCTGGAAGCTAAATTGAACTTTTATTGTTTTTCCTTTTGACACGAGTTGAAACTAGCTGGGGAAAAAAAATCTAAGTTGAATAGGAATGTGGGAGGTTGTAGCTCAGTGGATCTCCAGTTCAAATCCCACCACCATCAGGCTGCCACTAGGGGGCCTTTGTGCAAGACTCTTAACTGCTCCGATGTAAGTCGCTCTACCGAATGCCGTAAATGTATCGCGAATAAAAGAACGGAACGATACACTTCGCCCCGAGCGCTGCACACGATCCTTCGCTAAAATGTGAATCCCGAATTCCACCAAGCCCCCCCCCCCCCATTAGAATTGAGATCACGATCCTCTCCCACAATTGTCTTCGTGGAGTGAACGCTGTAGCGTTTATACTTCTGCGTCTCCCCGCAGTGACTATTCCCAAACACTAGTTGGCGCTGGTTGCACTGTTTGTGTTTTGGCGTTTTGGGTTTCTGCTGTAGCTAAAATGGTGATGAAGAATCACAGAGGTGTTTATATTTACTCTTCCATGATCCTTGCGCTCCATGTACATGCGTTGTTTGTTCACTATGGACTTTAAAAATGGCGGTATGGAGGAATACGTACGGCGTTACACCAGAAATACGCCGCCGAGACGACCAATCACAGACCTCACATTCTGCCTCGACGTGACGCTTAGTTATCTTTTTTGGAGAGGTGCACGTCAGGTTACAGAGTAGGTTATGGAGTAGGGCAGGCGTCAACGTATAGAAGTAAAAAGATATATACAAGATGTATACAGAAGTAAAAAGATATATACAAAAGATCACGGGGATGTGTGTGTGTATATATATATATATATATATATATATATATATATGCCGAGACGGGAATATATATATATATATATATATATATATGATATATATATGGATCGAGATCGTGATTATTTTTTTCCCCGATTAATCGTACAGCCCTACTTGCCCCTTTAAAGCTGTATGTGCTTCTTCATCTACACTAAGCCAGCTTCTTAAAGTAGGAGTGGAAGATTTTGATTGGTCGTCTATAAAGCTCTGACCTCAAACCCACTCATCACATTTGGGATGAATTGACTGTATTCGAGGTTTCCTCACCTCACCTACATCAATACCTGACTTTACTAACAAAATGGAATATATGGAATATAAATTTTTATAATGTATTTTATATACATGTTTATGGAATATACAGCATCAAATAAAATGGAGAAATAAGAGACTTAACGAGGCTTTCATCGGTCCACTTCTACTTCTGACCTGCCCTGTAACTAGCTCTTGGTGTTAGCAGCAAACGCTAATGGGCAAATGTCAGTCAGTAATGTAACTGCACGGCCGCAGCACATTCGCCGATCCATATGTGCTAATTTATCTGCTGTCAAAGTCTCGATGCTAAGACCAAGTGTCTTCCTGCTCCGGCTTAGACGCCTTCCTGCATATCCAGATCTTATTGATCTTGTTGTGCACAGAATGGGAATCTCAAGCCGTCCCGTGTCAATATTGTTTTGCTATTTGGTCAATAATTCGTGTGTTATATTGGGATGAGATCTTTGGGGCTCTTTTTCGCCGTATACGTATGCACGGATGGATGGAGGGAGCTTTCGTTTAATGGCCAGACGGAGAAGTGGAAATGCATATGTGTTTATATTATGGATGAACAGATGTACAGATGTACGGATAGTTGGATGGATTTATAAGATACACAGATGGATGATGAATAGGCCGACAGATGAACACTTGAGGATGGGTAAAGGGCGATGGATAAATAGATAGGTGGGATAGATGAATAAGTGAATGAGCACATGTATATAAATGGACGGCTTCGATAATCTTCATTCGTCAGTAGGAGGGATTGATGGATGGGAGGAATGAGTTAATGGATGGATTTATACACTAGACGGACGGACGGATGGAGGTGGTAGCTTAGCGATTAAAACTTTGGACCAGAAGGCTGGAGGTTCAAATCCCAGCACTGCCAAGATGCCACTAGTGGGCCTTTGAGCAAGATCCTTAACCCTCACCTCAAATACATCATACAGTGTCAGGGAATTACTGGAAAATCATGGAATTTTGTGAGGTCTATTCCAGACTTGCATGTATCTGGCTTTTGTCTGATCAATCCCGGTGTAAAAGTGGGAAGCGTGTGTGTCTCAATGTGTGTAATGAGCACAAGATCTAGTCCCAGTAGACCAGAGTGAATTATACGAGAGAATTGGGATAAAACGTACCGTATTTTCCCCCAGGCGTCCAAAAACTTTTGGCATTATAGCCATATATATATATATATATATATATATGGAACGTTGGATAGCTGGAATAAGCAGATAGCTGACAAAAGCGCGTGTAAATAAACTGGATGTATAAACGGATGGATAAAGAGGTACGATTTATAGCAGAGATGACGATTGGTGTAAGAAGCTCCTCCCCCTGGTGACAGACGCCGGAGCAGAAGGTCCGTGTTTGCGCGGAGAATGGGGGATTGGGGGATGGCGCGCCGCTGCGAGTGTGCTTGTGCCTGCTTCGACGAGAAGACGACGTATCCGGTGTCGGCGAGATGAAGAGCAGCGTGGGTCTGTTCACCGCTATACACTCGGGGCCATCTGTACACAAACTCTGCCAGACGTCAAACTCTGGAGTAGCATGCAGCACTTCAGAGCTCCGCCGGTCTCCTCCCCTCCGGCTACAGCTGACCCTCCTGCCTTCCTGCGCGTCACACACACACACACACACACACACTCGAACCCGGGGTCTTTGGTGCATTTGTCCTGATCGGTGGCTTTGGTTTGATTTTTGCCTCTTTATGAATTGATGAAAGATCGCGGGGAGCATGTTTAATTGTGAGTGATGTCATTGGCCCGGGAAAAGAAATGTAAGAAAAGAACCAGGAGAAATTAAGAGTGTGTTTAAAACGCCAGAGGTCGCGAGTTCAAATCCCTGGAGCAAAAACGCCAATCTGTCACTATCGGAGCCCCCGAGCGCGAAAAAGCCTGAGCGCGACTGCTCAGCTGTGCAAGTGAGATACTGTAAATGTCAATCGGCCCCCGAATAAGGGCACGAGCCGTACATGTAACTAGAAATGTCAAACCAATCAAAACGAAATCCATTCATATTTCCCCTTTTTGAATATTGGCAGCGTTTTATACTCTTGCATCATCACGGCTTTTGATCGATTGACCTACAAGTTCATAACGCAGGTGCTTTTGCGAACCTCGTAACCATGACAACCAGGTTAATTAAACGGTCATGACTGGGCTTGTAAACCGTGTTCGGATATCGCCGTCAATATCGTCCCGGTGAATGCGAGCTCAGGGAAATAATGGGGGAAGAAAAAGAATGTAAAAGAGGAAAAGATCGCTAAATAAATTGCCATTTTTATGCCTTTTGTAGCATTGCGTCATGCACACCGATCAGGCATTACACCATGATCTCCTATCAGTTATTACATCCTGACAACTAGGTATTACATTATGACCAACAACCAGGCATTACACTATGCCCTCCTATCAGTTATTACATTCCTGACAACTAGGTATTACATTATGACCAACAACCAGGCATTACACTATTCTCTCCTATCAGGTATTACATTATGACCAACAACCAGGCATTACATTATGATCTCCTATCAGTTATTACATCCTGACAACTAGGTATTACATTATGACCAACAACCAGGCATTACACTATGCCCTCCTATCAGGTATTACATTCTGACAACTAGGTATTACATTATGACCAACAACCAGGCATTACACTATGCCCTCCTATCAGTTATTACATTCTGACAACTAGGTATTACATTATGACCAACAACCAGGCATTACACTATGCCCTCCTATCAGGTATTACATTCTGACAACTAGGTATTACATTATGACCAACAACCAGGCATTACACTATGCCCTCCTATCAGCTATTACATTCTGACAACTAGGTATTACATTATGACCAATAACCAAGCATTACACTATGCCCTCCTATCAGTTATTACATTCTGACAACTAGGTATTACATTATGACCAACAACCAAGCATTACACTATGCCCTCCTATCAGTTATTACATTCTGACAACTAGGTATTACATTATGACCAACAACCAGGCATTACACTATGCCCTCCTATCAGGTATGACATTCTGACAACTAGGTATTACATTATGACCAATAACCAAGCATTACACTATGCCCTCCTATCAGTTATTACATTCTGACAACTAGGTATTACATTATGACCAACAATCAGGCATTACACTATTCTCTCCTATCAGGCATTACATTATGACCAACAACCAGGCATAACATTATGAACTCCTATCAGTTATTACATCCTGACAACTAGGTATTACATTATGACCAACAATCAGGCATTACACTATTCTCTCCTATCAGGTATTACATTATGACCAACAACCAGGCATTACACTATGATCTCCTCCTATCAGTTATTACATCCTGACAACTAGGTATTACATTATGACCAACAACCAGGCATTGCACTATGCCCTCCTATCAGGTATTACATTATGACCAACAACCAAGCATTACATTATGATCTCCTATCAGTTATTACATCCTGACAACTAGGTATTACATTATGACCAACAACCAAGCATTGCACTATGATCTCGTATCAGGTATTACATTCTGACCAACAGCCAGGCATTACACTATGATCTCCTACCAGGTATTACATTCTGACAACTAGGTATTACATTATGACCAACAACCAGGCATTACATTATGATCTCCTATCAGTTATTACATCCTGACAACTAGGTATTACATTATGACCAACAACCAGGCATTACATTATGATCTCCTATCAGTTATTACATCCTAACAACCAGGTATTACATTATGACCAACAACCAAATAGGCAAATGATTTGTTTTTAGTAGACCTGTCAATCAAATAAAATATTTAATGGCGATTAATCGTTTAATTGTAACATGTTATAATTATAGACATTTCTCTCAAAATCTCTCCCTTTTAATAAAATTACTGATTAATATTTATTTTACTCTGGAAATTAATTGTTAATGACAATGTTATTTGTTTAGTGTTGGTTTGAAGTGTAAAATATGGGACGTGGCTCCTTTAAGAATTGTGTTCCGGTTGCTTTTCCATATAAACTGGTGATACGGTGTTTAGGTTATACGGAAGCGCTTTATTGCGTTCAGTAAAAATGCGCTTTATTGCAGTAATACGGATTTGGGAATGCGATGCGCTTGCGTAAGGTTCCATACGGTAATATACGCTAATATAGTGAGGAGATCGTACCTGGTGTGAATGCGCAGCTAGGGGGCGTCATTGGGGGGAAATTTAGGAAGTGTGAGTGGATGCACTCTTTATTTCTTCTTTGTTTTGTTCGGGTTTCGTTCATTCGCACGACACGACGCAGAGTGAAGGAACAGATCACTCACGTATTGCGTTAATGACACGTTAATAACATTAGTGCTGTTCAAGTTGAATTTGAGTTTAATAGCGTTAATAACTTTGCCAGCTCTAGTTTTTTAGCAAAATGTTTTTTTTTTTTTACACCCTTTACCGAACGCTAGTGAGTCCGAATGACTTAAACGCTTGAATAAAACAATTTTCTTCAAGTTCACATTTACACAATTTATCGTTTCTTACAGGCTGATTTAGTGCAGTATTTTCCCCTGTGACCCCCGGTTTTCTTCTACAAAGAGTTTGCTGCTTTTTTTTTTCTCCCCCTTCCACTTTATTGCTCATATATTTATATGGACGTCATTAATCAAACCCTAATGCTGGCCGAGTCGCCGACTGGCTGATTAAGTATCTACAACATAAGGGCAGATATTTCATATAGATATTAATAGCGGGTTACAAGTTCACACAAATACGCAGATCCACATTAAGACCCGTGTGTTTTGTGCCGGGCGCGTAATAAAACTGGAATTCCAGGACAAATCACTGGTCATGGAAAATTAACCTTAACTTTCTCTCTCTCTCCCCTCTCCTCTCTCTCTCTCTCTCTCTTTTTGTGGAAACAATCTAAAGCTGTTCTCCCGAGGCATCGTTTCATGGTAACACCTGGATAGTTCGGATTTCTCCTGCCAGGCTGCTTCCAGTAACTGTTGTCTGAACCGCACTAATTTCCTCTAATCTAGCTTTCTCACCTTGGCTCCTGACTCTAATCACCTCGCTCCGAGCGAAAGGCAGCGCTTAAACGAAGCGTCTCGCAGGGTCATTAGGAAAAGGTAAATTATTCATTACGGAACGTGCAATACCCGGCAGAGCGGTAAGCGCCGGGGCTCGGGAAAAGGGCAGTGCAGGAATTCCTCATCCTTTCTTTTAAAAGATCAAGTTCAGCGTGATGGATCTCGGGAATGGCGGCATGTTTACCCCCTCCTTCCTCCCCCCTTCCCCCCATCCGTTTTGCTGTCCTGTATGTCGGGGATAATGAACGCAGCGTTTATGAATTATAAGGATATTTCAGGCCTGTAGGGCTGTTTGGCAGGGAAACCAGGCGCGATTCAGGAGATGAAAATGGACGGGCGATTTTGTCCTTGTCTTGTTGAGCGCCGTCTCCTCCCGAGGTTCGCGGGATCGCGCGCCGTCAGCGCCGTCACCTCCGTGCGCTTCTCAGCAGAGGACGATTAAAGCTGCCGAGGCAGGGGGAGGTACAACGGATGCATCGTTTACATTGACACGGCCCGGATGGACGGAGAAATGAGAGGGAATGATGGGACGGAGCGTATGCCGAGGGATTTTTTTTAGGAAAAAAAACAAAAAACATCATCATGACAGGAGGTCATGTGAAATCTCGTGCCTAGGTTGCATGTGAGTTATTTTCGAGCTTTCTGTAAGACCGTTTTAAAGGCGTCACCTTTCTATCACTAGAGATAATGATATAGTACATTTCTGTAAAAACAAACAATAAATAAATAAAAAAATAAAAATATATATATATATATATATATATATATATAATATATATATAAAGGTAAGGGGCACGGTGTGGTTTAGTGGTTAGCACGTTCGACTCACACCATGCCAGGGTCCGGGTTCGATTCCCGTCTCGGCCATGTGTGTGTGTGTGTGGAGTTTGTGCATGTTCTCCCCGTGCCTCAGGGGGTTTTTTCTCCGGGTTCTCCGGTTTCCTCCCCCGGTCCAAAAACATGCACGGTAGGTTGATTGGACACCTTGGAAAATTGTCCCTAGTGTATGAATGTGTGTGTGTGTGTGTGTGTGTGTGTGTGTGTGTGTCCTGTGATGGGTTGGTATTCCATCCAGGGTGTATCCTGCCTTAATGCCCATAGACGCCTGAGATAGACACAGACTCCCCGTGACCCGAGGGAAGATCGGATAAAGCGCTAGAAGATGAATGAATGAATATATAAAGGTATATCTTACCTAACTCCGCCCAATTTCTTCTGTTCTAAACGATGTACCATGAAATTTCAAGTGTTTAATTCTCTAATAAACATGGAAAAATACAGACAGGAAAAAATTATGCAAACATATGATTATTTTTTTTAGCGAAATCGAACTCAACATAGAGCATAAAGACAAAATATTCACGTGAACGTCGTTTAAAATGACGGGGACGTAAATTTTGCCGTGTTTTTCCACGGGGACGATTTTAATTGGCGGACGTGTGCAATTAGGATTCAGTAAAATGAATGTTTATCGACATTTTAATTTTGCCTTTTATTATATATATTATATATATATATATATATATATATATATATATATATATATATATATATATATATATATATATACATACATGCTCTGCATCACTCGGACGTCAATAAAATTCAGCGTCGTTAAAATTAATTTACGCATGCTCATTATTGACTCATTCATTTGCCGTTTTCGCAGAATTTACGATTCAGGGATATAATATATCATTTTTTTACGAGCATCATAATTACATATTAATATACTTCGTCCTGTGCGAGAAGCAAAATAAATGAAAGCGATGACCCAACATATCGTTAAAGGCTGCGTCCATTTACACGCTATCGGACGCTCGTCAAATCTTCACGGATACACGAGTGTGTCACGTTAACGACAAGGAAATACAGTAATGAAAGGAGCCACTCGGAGCCGAACACGTGTTCCTTGTTTGGGGGCGGTACTACTATATGACGCAACATTAACCAGTCGGGTCAATGGGATTGGGGGGGGGGCGAGAAAAAACGCTAATAACAGCAGATGGAATGTTCTTTTTGTTCGTCTAAAAATATATCTGTCTAGACGAAGTCTATTGTCTAGACGTTACATTCGGCCAAGTGCTTCCGTACACCATACTTTAAAAAATAAAAAAACAATTCCTGGTGTGCTGACAGCTTATATAGATTTAAAAACAAATAGTTATTTATTTATTTAGGTTTTTTTTTATTTTATTTTGAAGCCGGATTAAAGTGTATTCGTAGCCTGTCGGTTGTGTTGCTTAATTGTTCCGTGATAATTGCGTTAACTACAAAGTTAGACTACGAGTAAAGGACTTTATTTTATGTATTTTTTTAGGATTACTGGTATTGTTTACTGTATTTACAAATGGGAGGCAAGGGCATAACCTCTCAGACGTGAGACGTTTTTATTTATTCATTCATTCATTCATTCATCTTCTACCGCTTTATCCGATCTTCCCTCGGGTCACGGGGAGTCTGTGTCTATCTCAGGCGTCTATGGGGCATTAAGGCAGGATACACCCTGGATGGAATGCCAACTCATCACACACACACACACACACACACACACACACACACACATTCATACACTAGGGACAATTTTCCAAAGTGCCAATCAACCTACCGTGCATGTTTTTGGACCGGGGGGGGGAAACCGGAGAAAAACCCCCTGAGGCACGGGGAGAACATGCACAAACTCCACACACACATGGCCGAGACGGGAATCGAACCCGGACCCTGGCGGTGTGAGGCGAACGTGCTAATCACTAAACCACCGTACCCCTTATTTATTTATTTATTTATTTATTTATCAAGTATCCCTGGCTGTCTGAGCTATGTCCGTTCGGCTGATTCAGCCTCAGCCGGGTCACAGAAGGAAGGCAAGTCCAGCTGCAGCATGTTCTTGCTGACCTATCTACTACCTGATGATTCATACCTCAGCTTCTTCCTCTATGACAAATAGCCGAGCTGTAAAAGCCCTGTCCGTGGTGCCGAAACCCCTTCCGTGATATATATCCATGGCTGACTGATAAATCCAACCAGCAACCCCCCCCAGCACCACCCCCCCACACACACACACACACACACACACACACACACACACCATTCGCATTGTGGCGTTGATTCATCACCTGTGGGTGTTTGGCGATTGGGAATTCATATTGGATTTTTAATGAAAAAGAATATAATGCAATTTGACGTCAATAAGTTTTTGCGATGGCCCCGATTTCCTTTCAACCACCTCCACTTTTATACGTCTCCAATCCTCAGCCATGGACGTAAAGCCATCAATAATTCCACAACCACAAGATGGGAGCTGAAGCCATTTTCCTCCCGGACATTTGATATGTGTTTGTGCTTGTGTGATGCTAAGATTGCATTCTCTCTCTCTCTCTCTCTCTCTCTCTCTCTCTCTCTCTCTCGCATTGTATTATCAGTTTGGGAAGGAAACAAAACCGGCATTAATTCACAAGGAATATTATATTTAAAGAAACAAATTAACTGGTTATACGAGTAAAAAAAAATAAATAAAAAAATAGGACGGGGAGGAAAAAAAAGTCACTTTTTTTTTGTATAAATGTATTTTTTTTCTTCCACAAATTCTTATACATCGTGTTGTGATCTACTCTATGAACATAGTGGATTTGTAAAGTTTACGTTGTTTACTTTCCCCACTGAGACGGAGCAAAGAGTATTGCTACAAGCCCACAATAGAAACAAAAAAAAAAAAACCCACTGTGGAGTTGCATTATACATGAACAGTCAGGCATCTGGACACAACCTTTTCATGTCCTGTGCCTTGATCCTGCCTGGAAGGAACATTGCTCTCCAGGCAGCTTAATCTGGAGACTATTGATTCCCACATGTGACATTTTTACACTAAAAGGAGGTTGTCGATTTGACGTAATGTCGCAAAAACACGCTCGTTGAGGGACCGTGACTCCTCGATCGGCCCCTGGTTTCCTTCTGCGACGTTCCGGCGGGGAACTTTCGGAAAAGTGGGATATCGAGTCACACGGCCTCGTGTCCATTGTATCCCACTTTGGTTCTTTCTAAAAAATAAAAAAAAAAAGAAAAAACAAGAAAGAGTGTCTTAAATGGCATTGTTTAAGTCCAAAATATAGTCGTCCACTCCGGACCTTGCGAGTTGCGTAAGGTCGGAAGAAGAAGGGCAGGGGCTGGGAGCATGTGGCGTCCCTGTTTGCTGGTTACTTAACCGTCTGTAAAGGTGATCAGTCTTCAGGGACTTGTAGATGAGTGAACACGTCAAGGCAGATGCTATCAAAAGCAGACCGATGGCGTTGATCATCACCATTTTGCCCTTGTCGGATTTGCTCACCGGAGCCGCTTGCTCAAGGGTACTGACGTTAACGCAGTTACTTAAACGCCCCCTTCGCAGGTCGGTAATTTCCACACATACCTCATATTGTGTCAGTGGCTGCAAGTGTGTCAGATTAAACATCTTCACCCCGGACGGTACGCGAGCACTGAAGAGCAAAGACTCGGCGGACCATCTGATGTTTGACACGAAGCTGGTCTTCGGTGGAACCCAAGATATTTGGACAAAATGGGCTCGTATGGCGTCGATTTGTACCTCCAAAGACCCGTTGGAAATTTCCGGATAGTAGCCGTTCACTACCATTACCACCGACTTCATATCTGCCCCTATGAGATTGTGGGCTACGCAGGTGTACTGACCTGCCTCGCTCTCCGAAATGTTAAATATGTCCAACGTTCCCTCGGGATGCACCAAATACTTGCTGGAAGCCATTCTCGGCAGGATCTTTTCCCCTGAAGGGGTGATCCAGTAGATTTCCGGATTGGGTTCTGCAAACGATCTGCAATGGAACGACGCAGAGCGTCCGGCGTCCACGTCGATATGTTGCGGAAGGCTTTCTGGAGAGATAACCGGGAGGCAGGTGTCCATCATTTCACGGAAGTGTATCTGTCGGACGTGGCGGCCTTCGAACTCCGGGGGTCCCGTGCACAAGAGGGCGTCGGCCTCCATGAAGCGGATTTTCGTCTTGTTCATGTTGATCCACCGGACGATGCAGTCGCAGTAAATCGGATTGGAGTGCAAGCTTATTTCCTGTAGGTTGGGCAAGGACTCTACGGTAACACGGTGAAGTGCGCTGAGGGCGTTATCGTTTAGCATCAGAGTCTCAAGCCTGGGCAGGTTATAGAAGGCATTGGGATGGATATATGACAGTCTGGGGTTGTTGGTTGCTTCGATCTTTGTGAGCTCGGGCAAGTTGGAAACGGCAAAGCTGTCGATTGAAACCAGCTCCGGCATGCTGTTGATCCCCAGGTCTTTCATGTGGATCATATCCACAAAGTCTCCTCGATTAATTCTCTGGATAGGATTCTTGTTCAGATCCAGAAACTTCAGACTTTGGACTTTCCTGAGTGCCACCTGGGGAACCTTCGCAAGCTTATTTTCATAAAACGAGATGCTCTCCAGTTTGTGGAGGCCGGCAAGGGCGTTATCGGGTATCCCGGTGAGGTTCATCCTTGCCAGGACCAGGCTACGAAGATTGCTTAGTGGCTGGAAATTCATATCTTGTATTTGTGAAATGGGGTTTTCTCCTATTATCAATAGCTCCAGCTTTTTGAGCGGACGAAACCACTCTGGGTCGACGGCCCTCAGCTGGTTCGAGTTGAGGTGGAGGCGCAACAGTTTGTTGAGACCTTGAAAAGCCCCCGGAGTGATGAGCGCCAGTAGGTTGTGGTTGACGTAAAGCTCTTGCAGGTTGGGCAGGTGCTCGAGGCAGTCGTCCCGAAGGCTGCTTATCCGGTTCTCTTCCAAGTGCAAGGACAAAAGCTGAGGAAGGCGACCCAGATAGACGTCGCTCAGAGAAGAGATATTGTTCTGAGACAGGTTGACTTCCGTTAAGTTCACTACATAACTCAAAGGTTTCTGGATACTGACGATGCTGTTGCTCTGGGCCAGGAGCACCCGTGTATCCGCGGGAAGTTTTTCCGGAAGAGACAACATTCCCAGATCATCGCAGTCCACAGTTAATGCCTCCATATAAACGGACAAAGGAGAAAACCACGGTTGGATTCCACATCTGCACAGTTTCTCACACGCCCCAGTCCACTTCGCCACGTGAGCCGAGCCCGTCAGCGCAAGTCCCGTTAAGAGACAAAAAACAAAGCGCACTTCTTTCATCCTGGCCCTTTTCTCCCCGGCAGATTAATCCGTACGCGGTGTAGAGTTCAACAGCGCTAACTTCACAAACGCGCTGTCATTTGTTGCCACGCCAACGTCCTTTTTCCGCCGCCGAGTCTATTCGAACCGCTCGTTTCTGTTGTGTTGTCCTTGGCAACCAGGAGCAACCTTTCAGTTTTACCTGGAGCAAGCTTGTCAAGCCGGCAGCACACGCGAAGGTCACCGTATCCTTCGAAAGAGCGGCGAAAAGGAGGAGGAAACCGGGATGCTGGGGTTGTAAGGAGCTGTATCACTCTGCCTTCGTTGTTATCCTCAGTCAGTCACACACATCAATTTCCATCTGCGGGAAAACAGGAGACGGAGAGGAAATATAATGAATACAAGGTCACGTTACGGCTGAGAACGAGTGATATTGGCATTTAAGAATATTGAAAAATATTGACGTTAGGCGGGAGGTGTTTTTTTTTTTTTTTTTTTTATTGCTTTTTCAGTTCCGAAAAAGAAGTGAGTTATGACCGCTTTCCCTGCTGCTCTCGTATCTCATTTCACATAACACGCGAACGCAGACCTGGCTGTATAATGAAATAATCAGGATTGCCGGGTTGGGTATTATGATGCGTCGTCTTCCATGTGTGTGGTGAAAAAAACGCTTCTATCATTCATTCATTCATTCATTCATCTTCTAGCGCTTTATCCGATCTTCCCTCGGGTCACGGGGAGTCTGTGTCTATCTCAGGCGTCTATGGGCATTAAGGCAGGATACACCCTGGATGGAATGCCAACCCATCACACACACACATTCATACACTAGGGACAATTTTCCAAGGTGCCAATCAACCTACCGTGCATGTTTTTGGACCGGGGGAGGAAACCGGAGAACCCGGAGAAAAACCCCCTGAGGCACGGGGAGAACATGCACAAACTCCACACACACATGGCCGAGACGGGAATCGAACCCGGACCCTGGCGGTGTGAGGCGAACGTGCTAACCACTAATCCACCGTGCCCTACGCTTCTATCAATATCTGGCTAATTTGTTTTGGCTGATTTGACTAAAGCTTGTGGGGAAAAGATGTTTAGTATTAGGAACCCTGTATCTCGGCCCCAGTGTTAGATTCTCATGTCTTATAGACCTCTATGCCTAATGGGTCAAGCGGCGTCATAGTTCATTTCATAATTGTAAGCAGTTGCGGTCCAACGAGTGGCAGAATTGCTTATGCGACTACATATAGCCATCGAAGGCAAGCGAATGAGCCGAGCAATTATTTCACATCACTAGTCTCAGTAATAACCACCGTGTGTACTCTGTGACAACTGCCATTATGATGTTGTCTTGTTGGGGAACGTACACAGAGCCATCATTCCATTGCGCGTCGCTTTCTCCCCTCCGAAACGAGGCCTTATAGTTTGTTTCACAGCAGAAGCTATTTATTAAGGAGGTCCCTGCTGCTTGCTTCACTTGCATTATGTATAAGGAGGCGATTGATAGTTGCCCCAGTTGAGAGTACACTCTGGCTTAACCCGTGTTGACGCCATGTATTGATGTTTTGATTAATTTGTAACCTTGAGAGCAGAAGCCATGGCACTCCAGGGTAATGTTAGATGAAGCTGTCAGTATTGCTACAGATGCAGCCTTGCCAAGGAACACCACCGCCTCCACACACTTACCGCCTCCACCACCCGTCCTTCTCCTTCGCTA
This sequence comes from Kryptopterus vitreolus, assembly GCA_030449085.1. Taxonomy (NCBI): domain Eukaryota; kingdom Metazoa; phylum Chordata; class Actinopteri; order Siluriformes; family Siluridae; genus Kryptopterus; species Kryptopterus vitreolus. The sequence continues at coordinate 25,214,527 of JACRUU010000027.1, read as the reverse complement.
TATGACAGTATGCATGCATTAGTCTGTCTATGGCAACGAGTCAACACGGGCAGGTGGGAACAAGCATTCTTTCCTTCTTTTTTTTTTTTTTTTTTTTTTTTTTTTTTTTTTTTTTCCCTCCACTAAAGCCATCTGTTTAAAGCAGAGCCCTGGTTTGTTTCACACAGCTTTTAGACGCGTAACTGTGGGTGCTGAGCGGCTTATGTTCCTCGTCCTTGCCTTTCTAGGTTGTGATTATGTAACCGCAAGTAGTCGAATAACTGAATGCTACAACAAAGGCTGTGTAATCTGGCAACGTCGGTGTTAAAAAGGGTTAATTGCAACAAAAAATCCCTTCAAGTTTATTTCAATCCGATATTGGGTTTTATAAGATAAAAAAAAAAGCACTTCAAGCTTTACATTTGTTTAATATTATGGGAATTTCCTCTTTCGCAGCAGTATTTTTTGAATAAGCTGAAAATACTGACGTTTTCTTGTGAACGGTGAAGCAAGAACTGACTTATCTGTGCCCGCTGTGACTGCGCGTGCAGCCTCGTGCTGCCATCTGCTGGCGCATAACAAAATTACTTTCCTACTTTTGGTACCGTTCTCATGTACTTGAAGACAATACCACAATACACAATATTGCATCACAATATACATATGCATACATATAATCCAGCCGTTAGGGTTGCACAAACCAGTGCATTATTATTTCCAGTTATTATTTATTATTATAAAAGTCTAATGAAAAAAATACTACAATTTCCTATTATGTACAAAATGTAAGTATTTATATTGTTATACTTTCATTATCAATTAATGTTGGACAGTGATCTCGAGAAATATCTCAGGATTGTGTATCGTGAAGTAGATTATTATGTGATATAATACAGATATTATTGCAACAAATTTATTGCATTACTTATAACATGCTGGGCCCCTGAGCATGGCCCTTAATACTTTTAACTGCTCTTTTTTTTCTGGATATGTTTGTCTGCCATAAATGTAAATAGCTTTATTTATATTTAATAATATTTAATATAGAGGGGCACGGTGGCGTAGTGGTTAGCACGTTCGCCTCACACCGCCAGGATCCGGGTTCGATTCCCGTCTCGGTCATGTGTGTGTGGAGTTTGCATGTTCTCCCCGTGCCTCAGGGGGTTTTTTTCTCCGGGTTCTCCGGTTTCCTCCCCCGGTCCAAAAAAACATGCACGGTAAGGTTGATTGGCACCTTGGAAAATTGTCCCTAGTGTATGGAATGTGTAGTGTGTGTGTGTGTGTGTGTGTGTGTGTGTGTGTGTGTGTGTGATGGGTTGGCATTCCATTCCAGGGTGTATCCTGCCTTAATGCCCATAGACGCCTGAGATAGGCACAGGCTCCCCGTGACCCGAGGGAAGATCGGATAAAGCGCTAGAAGATGAATGAATGAATGAATGAATATTTAATATATTTTATATTTTAACAATATATTTATTTATACTGTCCAATTGTCTTTTTGTCTTATACGAAGGATTATTTTAACAACCAATCACATGCTTAAATGCATTTCTGTCAATGTCATGGCGGACCGAAACCTCGCACAGCTATGCAGTGTGTCTTCCTCTATCCACACGTTTATCACGTGCATAAAAAAAAAAGCCCTATTGCAAATCCCTTTGTTGTGAATCCACACGTCCGGATTAATGCACTTTAAAGTGAACAAAGCAGGGAGATATGCGCAACCACACATCATGAGTGCAAACCCCCCCCCCCCCCCCATTCCCAACACCATCACCATCACCATCACCATCCCCTCCCCCAACCGTCTCTGCTGTTAAGCCTTTGCTCCACTCACACACACTAATTAAATTAGTTCCTCTTTGTTTCCTGCCGGTGAATGTTCACTTCTAAGAGCTTTCGTTAACTGCTGTGCATTGTTGCACATTAGCTGAGATGGAGATCTGAGTGGGGGAGAGGCTTTTTTCTCTCTCTCTCTCTCTCTCTCTCTCTCTCTTTTAAATGGTAGTAAACGCTTTATATCGAAGTTTCCGAGTTATTGCTTTCCGTGTTGTTATTAAGACTCGCGCCGTATAATATAATAAATAAATAAATAGCCGAGATGTCCTTTTTTTTTTTTCTTTCCATTTTCAGTCATTTTTGTCTGCGTTATTATCGTGGCGCAGTGATTTCCGTTCATTAAGAACGATCAAATATTTATCGTATGGAAGAATTTTATCAGCCCTTTTTTATTTGCTGTAGGGTTATGGTTAGATTTCCTGTAGCTATTAATACAATCCGCAATGTACGACACAATTACAGCACCACAAAGTATTGAATTCCTCCGACGCCACAGTGAATTGACACGGGTTGCAGCTCGTTAATAAACCCTGTGTGTTTTTAATCCATTTCTGCCGCATGTTGAATGTATGAACCTCCACGAGACTGAAATGGCTTATAACACACTTTTCCTCCCTTTCTTTTTCTCTAGAAAAGAGAACCAGAAATACACATATTGTGGTCGTCCTCCTAAATACTTTTACAGTTTCCTATTATTCAAATTAGACGAAATATATCTGAAATAACAAGACTTTGGAATCTGTTTATTATTACACTGAGATTGTGTTTCACATGCCATTCATGTATTCACAAATGAGCCAACGTACTTGCGAATAACCAATTAACCAATTAATCGACGGATAGAAATGGATACTGAATAAAAAAAAACAAAAGAAAACGTGTTAAATGCATTAAATATGACTATATCGATGAATTAAATTGACAAAAAGTAACGGTAGTATCAGTTTTTCGCCACTAGAGGCCGCTGTCGTGCTGTGCAACGCAACCCGGAAAAACTATCGCTATGGTATTTTGCTGATATTTCCAGTGAAAATGTTAAAAAATGATGTCTTATGGAGATGATATAATATAACTTATCTAAACCTGTGATTTGAGACCCAGCCAACATATTTCTGGTGTTGTAGAATGCGAATCGCGAATGCATCATGAAGGAAGAAATTCGTTAATAAACGAATGTAGGAGGAAACTAGCAGTGTAGCATGTGCACGATTTTATCGAACCCTAAGCGAAAACAATTTTAGACCGCTAATTTCCTTTTCTAGCATGAGTAGCCTTTCGCATATTAGCCTTTCCTACATTTCTGTAATATTCACTAAATAGCTGCCGTGTAGAGCCGCGCAATTCATTCTTTTTTTTCCCTCGTTTCATTTAATAAGCTGTCGTTAATTATGGCTGCTAATAAGAACAATTGTCGACATTTACTACAAATCCTTCTTTTCAATTATAATAGAAATCAGTGTGGTGTATATATGATCCAGCAAATATTATATATACACACTACAATTGTGTTAAATAATACTGATTTTATTACAAAATAATAATGATTATGATAATTGCAAACTTTTGATATAAAAGCATTTCTGTTGATCCTTTATTTTGGCCTTGTTTTTCCTTATTATGCACAAAAGTGCATAAAGTTTAGCGAATTTAGCAGTAACCTAGAATCAGCAGAAAGCCCAGTGCTGATGGCGGGAACAGGAAGGCAGGTATAAAAGGCAGGTATAAATATAAAGTCCCTCTGCTTTCTCAGCGCGCGAATATTCGGCACAGATGCAATTAATTACACTTCACCGCGGCTGACAGAATCCCCACGGATGTTTCAACTATTTCAGCCAGCAATTATTCACCACTGTTTTAGGCTTGCACATCATCTGCAGTTCTTTCCATTGTGTTCTGTCTTTTTTTTTTTAACCTTCATTTTTTGCCATGTGAATATAAAAGGCGTGCTCTATGGGGAGCGTTAGTACACACCGGGAATGTGCTGATATTATAATTTACAGTACTTGTATCTGTTTAGGATATTATCCCCATGCCTTATTATTATTATTAAACAAACACTGCATTTTTTTCTAACTGTCCTTGATATAGATATATATATATATATATATATATATATATATTATATATATATATATATATATATATATATATATATATTTATATTTATATATATATCTATATTTATGTATATATATATATATATCATTGCACTGCTATATTAATGTAGGCTTGTGTGTTTTCTGATCAGCAAAACGTCCAATCAAAACTGTCCAAATAATATGAACCCATGTAGAGATCCTTGTTTTAAATAGAAAATTTGAATATGTCACTACCAAAGTGATGATGAATATGAATTCTCGATTCTGATTGGTCCGAAAGTCCAGCACTGAGAAATCCCTGGTTTATATTAATATACTTCTTTTATTACATGATCACTTCTATGGTTACATCTTAGGGAAGATGTATTTATTTATTTATTTTTAACCAGAGGAAGGAGTCTCCAGTGTTAGCGCTTTAAACATAGCTATGAGAAGGTGATCATCATGAACATAACTTT
>JACRUU010000027.1:25202652-25207652 GCA_030449085.1 Kryptopterus vitreolus | reverse complement strand
ATACACACATGCACAAGCCAGCCTCCCCAAGGACAGACAAATCACCACCCATCATTCAAGCAGTGGCTGCGAGCTGGTTGGATGAACAAGGCTGTCAATCACAGCCGAGCTCGTACAGACGCTATGAAAGCTATGCAGAGTGTCTTGTCTCGATCTCTCTCTCTCTCTCTCTCTCTCACCACACACACACACACACACACACACACACACAATCGATCTCCTCTTTCTTTTTATCATGACTTCTTCTAGGGTTCGTGTTAGGCTGATCGTTTCCATACTTGTTTGCTGAAACTACAGTGAGCTAGTGACCCAGTTAAGAATGGCGTGTGTGTGTGTGTGTGTGTGTGTAAGATGCCATATTGCCTAAGGCAGCTCCTGGACTGAATGCTGACTACTGTTTTTTTCTCTGTCCTGATTTTATTTATGGGGTCCAGTTTTGTGTACCAACAATGTTTTCCCAAAATAATTCCACTTTGATGAGAAAGATCAAGGGATTTTTGTGTCCTTAACCTCTGCATCGCTTTCACTTGATGTCACAAACTTCGAAGCATGTGCAATTATATAAGCACTGGTCGGATCTGGAGCTCCAACCCTCAACCCTTTTGAACATCTCTGGGATGAGATCAGCGCACTGATCCCAGGCCTGCGCAGTCGCTGACTTTACTAACACACCGCTGAGCACAAAAGTCCACAAATTGAAGCGGGGTATTATTAGTATTAAGTGATTATAATGGCCAAAGGGGTCAAAATGTGGAATGGCACATTTGAAAAAGTACAGTATGGTCGGGTGTCCACAAACTTTTGGCTGAAATACGGTGGAATGTCTTCCCAAAGGAGAGAAGAATTTTTTAACGCAGAGAAGAATTTTTTAACGCTTGCATTTACATTGATCTACTCTGACTTACCATTATCGCATTTATTCATCGGAGAAGTTGAGGTTTAAAGTCCTTGCTCAAGGGTCCAGAATCTTGGTAGTACTGCGACTCGATCTTATGCTTGTGTCTCAAAAAGCACAATTCGTCAAATCCTCTGGAGCACAAGCGATTAAAGGTGTTTTAAAAACAAGGCGATGCTTCTTTAAAGGCAGTGCAGCGTATCCCACATCGGACGTTTACCGAGGGACAATCCCAAAATGTCCAGGAAGCAAAAAATGGATGGAAGGCACTTCCAAGAACGATGTGAAAGCGCGAATACATATTTGTACGTCCATACATCAACATGTTATTGTGTCGCTCATCAAACACTATATACTGTCTAATAGGTACAACTGGCCCTTCCAGAGCACATTTTCTGGTGGAACATCTTCCCAGAAGAATGAAGCTTATTATAACACACTAAATGAGAGGTCATATAATGAACTGTATGCTCAAGTGTCCATATAATTTTGTCCATATATTGTATATGTATCTGAAAAAAAAAAGATTTTATATCAATGCAATCAGAAATCGGGGTCATGTGCTTCCCAAATTTCCCTTTCAAGGACAGAAGGTCATAACTTAACAAGGTTCTGATTATGTCATTAGGAATTATTCGACCCCCCTCCCCCTCCCCCTCCACCAGCCAATCATATGGAGCATATATATATATATCTATATATATATATATATATATATATATATATATCTATATATCTCAGGCGTCTATGGGCATTAAGGCAGGATACACCATGGATGGAATGCCAACCCATTGCAGGGCACACACACACACACACTCATTCATACATTAGGGACAAATTTTCCAAGGTGCCAATCACCGTGGCATGTATTCATCCGGGGGGTCATTCTTTCCCTTTAATACCGGAGAAACAAGGTCGGAAAACCCCCACGGCCGGGGAGGAGAAAATCAACACCCCAATCAGGCCCGGCTAACCATATAGGTCCAGGGTCACAGCATCACCGATATATTATATGTATATATATATAACTAACGAAATAATAACAGGTACACACAGGGCGGGTGGGACGAAGAGGAGGATTAACAATGGAAATCCAAGTCAACAATCGGTTTACCAAGGTACCAACCTATGCATTTTTACCGGGATCTTTTGGACCGGGAGGAAACCGGAGAACCCGGAGAAAAACCCCTGAAACCGGAGGCAAAGGAGGGAATTCACGGGGAGAACATGCACAAACTCAACACACACATGGCCGAGACGGGAATCGAACCCGGACCCTGGCGGTGTGAGGCGAACGTGCTAATCACTAAACCACCGTGGTTTTTCTCATATCGCAGCAGGTTTTGGAACGTAACCCTCACCATATCCAGGGAACGACTGTATAGGCCAGCGGTGCGAAACTCTCATTATATCACCATGGGCCACATCATTGGACAGACATGGGTGTATATATAGTGTATATAGTGTTTGATGAGTGTGACGTCGCCTCATAACACAAAAAACACACACAGCGCTTTTTCTCCTATAAGCACAAACATGTTTTCACTTTCACATCTTTCTTGGAATTTGCTTCCTTCCATTCTGAATAGTTTTTGGATAGAGAAATTTCTCAATTCCCACTTGTTGGAAAAATCTCCCTCTCGGTAAACACTGATGTGGGATATACTGCACTCTAGTGGCGGGGGATGCCGTCACTTTCGCGGGTAACATAGTCACATGCATTGTGGGAGATGTAGTTTATTGTCAATGCACACCATAAAGCAGCGTACTTTGACACATAAATAAAATGACGTTGCGGGACACGCATGGCGTTGAGTTTGACATGTATGGTACAGCCCTAGTATTCCCAATCGAATTCACTTTCCACAAAATGACATTATATTATTTTGACATTATAATCCATATTTAAGATTTATAATTTAGGGTCATTTATAATTTTGGATGGATGGATTTGTTCATCCATATCCATAGTATTGGCCTATTTTTGTGATCTTTACACTTCTGACATGAAGGAACAGGAATGAAATAGAACGGTCCAAGTTTGTACATAGCTGTTTGACAGTACGCAAAATAATAATAATAATATAATATTACAAATAACTCTCTAATCCTCTGTATTCTTTCAAATATATTATTTCATTCATTCATTCATCTTCTACCGCTATATCCGATCTTCCCTCGGGTCACGGGGAGCCTGTGCCTATCTCAGGCGTCTATGGGCATCATTAAGGCAGGATACACCCTGGACGGAATGCCAACCCATCAAGGGCACACACAGGCCCAACACAGGACACTGGGACACACACACATTCACACATTCTACAATAGGGACAAAGGGATCAATTTTCCAAGGTGCCAATCAACCTAGGTTACCGTGCATGTTTTTGGACCGGGGGAGGAAACCGGAGGAACCCGGAGGAAAAACCCGGTGACCGGAGGCACCGGAGAAATGAGAAAAAAAAAACCCCATGCACGAGAACGGAACATGCAAACTCACACACACACATGGCCGAGACGGGCATCGAACCCGGATCCTGGCGGTGTGAGCGAACGTGCCCGAACCACGTGCCTAACCACCGTGCCCCATATATTATTTTATTATTATTATTTTTTTTTTATTATTTGTCTTATTATTACTATTATTAGTAGTAGTATTAGTACTATTATATCATTTTCATTATGGGTTTATCCATTTTTTTAAATCAAGATTGTAAACAAGATGCAAATTGTTTGTCTTCAGGTCTCCCAAGAACCCCAAACAGAAGATCATCAAGCGAGTCATCGCTCTCGAGGGAGACTTCATCAGGTCGCTTTGCTCTTTATTTATTTATTTATTTATTGTAAAATCACTGTCACACTGTAATGTCCTTACATCAGGCTGTTAGGAATGTCTGTACAGTCGGCTGTCTCGTATTATAGCATAATTTATTCGGTTAAAGCCTCACCATGGATTGATGAATGGCTATTAAAGCCTCTGCATTATGTCTTTGTAGCCACTTAGGAGAGGGGGGAAAAAAAAAACACATAAAATCTATGATCGCGCATAATAAGCCTGTCTGAATTGCTCAGGCTGTGAATGCACACTGAAGCGCTCATTAAATCGCCCGGACTCGTCAGTGTCACATCCCAAGGTGATCTTTGGATCGGCAGCTGAAAAGGCACCGCTGATGGCTCTGTGAAACTGATTACCTTTCTGATGGTTCACAGATACGTTGGGGAGTTTGGCGGAAATGGATGCTCCCCCCCCCCCCTCCCCTCTTTCCCTGCGATGGCTGAAAGGAGCGATTTAATGACTCCTCAGACCCCTGCAATTGACAGCAGTGCCATTTACTAAAGGTTCCATCTGTGCGCCTTTTCCACAGAACATTGCATAACACTTTATTTTAGGTGCTTGCAATTACACACCGAGCTTAGAAAAGTCAATAAGAGTGAGCTGAGCATGCTGTAGTGCCCTAGTGAACGCGAGGGGGACGGGGGGGGGTCGTTTCGCTTCTACTCCTTGTGCATTTCTTTAAAATGTCCTCGTTGAAAAGGAAATCGGGTTTATGGGGTGTTTTTTGAAGAGTCTGTATTTCTGATCATCTTTAAACTCTTTTTGTTGCTTCATGGCTTATAGTCGGCTGCGCGAGCTCACGGTGAAAGCGCACTGCTGAGATTCTTGTGTGTTTTCTGAACACCCTTTTCATCATTTAGTCCGCTTTTTGCTTTTAGAATAACCTCCGCACTTCTGCAAAGATGGATCCCACTCGATTTGTGGAGTGCGCTGGTGGAGATTTTGATTATTCGGGTTATAGTAAAGTCAGGGACTGATGTAGGTGAGGTGAGGAGGCCTGAGGTGCTGCCAGCATTCTAATTTATCCTCATAGGGTGTTGAGTAGGGTTGGGGTCAGGGCCCTATAGCAGGCCACGCAACATCTACCACAGGAAGATCTTATGGTCTGCTAGACCAAGTAAAGGAAGAATTCAGTGTTACTGAGACATTCTGTAAAAATACTCTTGTCTAATTTATTATATTGTAAGTAAAGAATCCCTCGAAGAATAAGGAAAAAATAATTCACGTACTTCATGCATTAATGTGTGTGTGTGTGTGTGTTTCATATGCATG
>JACRUU010000027.1:25190152-25192652 GCA_030449085.1 Kryptopterus vitreolus | reverse complement strand
ATTTAGTCGAGAAAGCTGTGCAATAAATAATGCTGATATTACCTTGTTTAGCACTGTAAGCACTGTGTAAATCAGCCCAGATGTGGAGTGTTTGAATGACGCTCTTCCCTCACAGATTCATCCACCTCGTGTGCTTTAACAGAATCGCATAGACATGAAACTTAGTAATATTACATTGGCACATATATATATATATATATATATATATATATATATATATATATATATATATATAGATATACTATACATACATATACATACACATACATATATATATATATATATACATATACATATACATATATATATACACACACATATACACACACACACCACATATATATATATATATAATATATACACATAGACACCACACACACCACACACACACATATATATATATATATATATATACACATACACACACACACACCACACACACACATATATATAGATATATATATATATACACACATATACACACACACATATATAGATATAATATACACACACACACACACACACACATACATATATAAGATCTATATATGTATATATATATATAGATATACACATATATATACATATATATACATATACATATATATACATATATATATACATAGATAGATATATATACAGATATATATATATATATATATACATATACTATATACACACACATATATATATATATATATACACACATACACACACTATATATACACACACACACACACACACATATACATACAAGGTGTGAATAAAGTCAGTAAACAAGATTTCCTTCCTGCAGGTTTCACTCGGACTCCTACACGGTAGAGCGTCTCACATCATATGGCCTCCAAACCGGTGGCAGAGGATCAAACCATGCGTTCCGGCCGAGCGCAGACCCCTGCTCAGCTGGGAAGGATCGACCGAAGACGATGGTGATGAAGAGGACGATACACAATGACCTTCTGGACAGATAAACAATAAATAAATAAATAAGACTGACTCAGGACAGATGGAACATGTATGAGCTATAGATGTGTGCAATGCGTGCGTGTGTGTGTGTTTTTTTACAGGCAGAATGAGAAAACAACAAAAGGTCTTTGGGATTTGAAAAGCCAAAATTAATTTGAACAAATAAATTAGTTTTTTTTTTCCCCCTGACGACTGGTTCTTTTTTTGGTGTGAATGAAAATGCCTGATGATATAAGACTTTGGCATTTACATTTACAGCATTCATTTGGCAGACACCGTTATCTAGAGCAACTTACAACTGAGCAACTGATGGTTAGGGGCCTTGCTAAAGGGCCACTGGGGGCAGCTTTGGTGGTGGTGATGTTGGGATTTGAACAAGGAGGGAGCCACTGAGCTCCCAACCTGCCTGGGGTGGTTTAAAAAGTACATTTAACGTACATTCATTCATTCATTCATCTTCTACCGCTATATCCGATCTTCCCTCGGGTCACGGGGAGCCTGTGCCTATCTCAGGCGTCTATGGGCATTAAGGCAGGATACACCCTGGATGGAATGCCAACCCATCGCAGGGCACACACACACACATTCACACACACATTCATACACTAGGGACAATTTTCCAAGGTGCCAATCAACCTACCGTGCATGTTTTTGGACCGGAGGAAACCGGAGAACCCGGGGAAAAACCCCCTGAGGCACGGGGAGAACATGCACAAACTCCACACACACATTCCCGAGACGGGAATCGAACCCGGATCCTGGCGGTGTGAGGCAAACGTGCTAACCACTAAACCACCGTGCCCCACCATTTAACGTACAGTTAAGTTAAAAAAGTAAAATGTACTTTTAAGACATTTGGCAGATATTCTTATCCAGACTGAATTATTAGAAGTGCTTTGAAGTCTATATCAATAAACGCAATAAATGTTAGGCGGTAAACATTTTTCTGATTAGTCGAATTGAATGCAATAACATACACAAAATGATATACAGCATTATGCTATTTACTATGGTAATTTGCTATCTTTATTTATTTTAGTGCTTCCAGACTCGTAAGCCACAGATTTTTTTTTTTTTCTTTTTGAAGGAGGAAAATGTTGCCGAGAAGCTTTAACGGCATGACGGAGGCAGGTTCGCTATCGACCGCGTGTCTTGCCCGTGACGGATCCATCCTTAAAAGGCCCGGCAATGAATTTAGCTTTCTCTAAAAGCTCGGCTCTTTAGGAAGCTCAATCACCGAACTCAATAGGTTTTAATGCGAGTGGCCGCAGGTCAATACAGATCTGCGCGCTGACCTGTGATTAGTTCTGCGGACGGCAAACATAAATCGGCTGCGAGAACTCGCCTCGGTTAGAAAAGATCCTGACGGAAGGATTCGTCCCTCAAAGTTTGCTTCGTTTGACGACGGGATTTTTGTGCCCTGAACAGATAAGCATGAATTTTATAAATATTTATTTATTTATTTATTTTCCCCTTTCACAGAGGACGACCCTATCAAAGCAGCTTATTAGTATACCGAAGCAGCTCTTCACGG
>JACRUU010000027.1:25062652-25182652 GCA_030449085.1 Kryptopterus vitreolus | reverse complement strand
CTAAGCATGATATCGATAGGCCCATTTTTTCTTTTTTTTTTTAATTAACATTTATAAGCACATATTTTTTCATAATTCAAAATGAGTGCAAATAAAAAACAAATAAACAAACAGACTCACACGAGCCGTCCTTTGTTCACGTCCACTGTCCGCAGTGCTTTGCGCCAATTGGGTTAATTGGAAAAGTGAATTAAAACACACCTGAAAGTATGTTTTCTATTAGGACAGCTGCAGAAAATCAGCACACAAGGATGTAGAAAAACACACACAGCAAAGATTTCAAAATAAAATCCTCTCAAGCACTGAGGGGGGAATGAATAAGTAAATCTCAAGCACTGAGAGTGGGAATGAATAAGTAAATGTTTGAAAATAAGATGCGAGGAACGGGAATTTTGTTGAAATGTTTTGTGAAGAAATTAAACATTGATTAAAAAAAAAGACAAAGCAATTAATAACAGTTAAATAGAGTCTTAAAGTTTTTTTATAAGTTGGATATGGCAATAGAATTTCAGAAATTATTGGAAGATAATTATTTTATGGCTGCGTTTTTTTGGTTGCTTTTCTTATGTAGGTTTTCAAAATAGACATAATTAGCCAGGTTCCTGTTATGTTGCACCCTCGGACAGCTGATGAACTGGCAGATGTGCTTGGTGTTCATAGTGAATGAAAAAAGTGGGTCTGAGCAAGACTGAAGAGGTCCTGGAGATGCTTAGGTTCTGTGACTGATAGGAGAGGATTTTGGGGTGTGTCATAGTTTTCTTTATCACACCTGGTGTGATATATGCAATCATTTTTTGGGGGTTTTACTAATCTCAATACTTAATATTTTTAAAAAATATGTTACTTTTCAATATTCATTCATCTACCGCTTTATCCGATCTTCCCTCGGGTCAGGGGAAGCCTGTGCCTATCTCAGGCACCTATGGGAATAAAGGCAGGATACACCCTGGATGGAATGCCAACCCATCGCAGGGCACACACTCACAATCACCCACACATTCACACACTAGGGACATTTTTTTCCAAGGTGCCAATCAACCTACCGTGCATGTTTTTGGACCGGGGGGGGGGGACTGGAGAACCCGGAGAAAAAAAACCCTGAGGCACGGAGAGAACATGTAAACTCCACACACACAGATGGCGGTAGATTCAAGCTTATACCTAATGAGGACTCCACCGGCAAAAAAAAACCTGACATACATTAACACTCATACAGACTGACAGCTGAACACATTTCTTAGCATTTCTACAGTTATTCCATCTTTATATTTTTTCTCACATTTTGATTTACTACCAAGTTTAATGTTAATGTTAATCCTCATTATTGCACTTTTTTTAAATGATATATTTGTTGATTTTTTTCCTGAATAGTAAAAAAGAAACAAAAAAAACATAAAACAAAAACAAAAGCACATTCATGAACAGGGAAAAAAGAAAACAAAGAATATAAATAAGTATGCATATATATATATATAGATATATATATATATATATATATATATATATAAATATATATAAACAAAGGGGGTATATTTACACTTGGCCAGGAAACCTCTATAATACAGAGAATAACAAAGGTCCAAACAAAGGTGGATTTAAATAAGGATCCCAGATCTCTAAAAGGTATTTGTAGAATGACGTGACAATCAAAAAAATACATTCATTAGGAATGATATCTGTAAATAATATTGTGCCACTATATATTTGTTGGACCAATATCCTTAATCCATAACAAGGCATTTTTCCTGGCTGCAAAGGTAGGACAATTGAATAACCTCCTATACATGATATTGGATATACGAGTAAGCACACACAGAAAGCAGCACACAGGATCTAATTCAACTGTAACACCAATAATACCAGACATATCATCCACAAGACCAGATCAAGGACTGTGTAGTTCAACACATGACCAAAAACAATGGCGAAAGGAACCATGCTAACCGATGATGTGCAATAACATGTTGTTGATAGATAAGAATCCATGTTATTTTTGATAACAGGTGTTTTGTGTGTATGTTATAGAATCATGAATTAAGTGGATTTAGTTTGATTATATACAAACACTTCTGTTCCATATAGTAAACAACTAACAAAACAAATACATAATTTCACGAGTGTGTGTGTGTGTGAGCGCGCGTGTGTAAAGACATTGTCCATTGATCTTATTTTAGTACAAGAGAAATCAGGGGAGAGCGCGAACGCAGTCCCCCACTATCAGAAATTATGCAGTCGAGATTCCCACATTTGGGGAATTCGCAAGGGGTCAGCACAGCCGGAGTGCAATGGCTGAGCCTCGCCCTGGGTGAACCACCTTCATGATCATGGTGTCTCCCCTGCCAGGTAAGTATGAGTTCTACACGCCCCAGCTACCGACTGCACCACAGCGTACACTCTTCACCATCACGGTGAGCAATACAATGTTCACCATTATACACGTATCCGAGTGTAAATGTCTTGTACTCTAATAGTGCTACAAAAACACCAACAATAAATTTATTACACTTACAGCGTTACGAGTTATTTTATTTAAAACCACGCACACTCGCATTTCCCATGATGCACCGCTTCTGAATATGTAATTAGATGTTCAGGAAAGCGGACGTTTTCGTTGTTTATTTTGAAAGAAAGAATTTTAAGAAGTAATCTTTAAGAGACCGTGCAATATTTTTGAACCCATTTACGTCTCGTTATGACTCCGAGGTCGCGTCCCCTGTTACTGTGAATAAAATAATGCTTGAAAATAAAACGTTTGAAAATAAGATGAGAGGAAGGGGAATTTTGTTGTAATGTTGTGTGAAGAAATTAAACATTAAGTAAAAAAAAAAAAAAAAAAAAGACGAAGCAATTAATAACAGAGTCTTAAGAAAGTTTTTTAGAAGTTTGTGTGTGTGTGTATATATATATATATATATATATATATATATATATATATATATATATATATATATTTTTATATATATATATATAATATATAAAAGCTATGAATGATTCAGGGCATTAAATTCAATTGCAGATTGAAACATGTAGTGGAAAACAGTGGAGTGGAAAATGGATATGACAGTAGAACTTCAGATATTATTGGAAGATAATTATTTTTTTGGCTGCGTTTTGTTTGCTTTTCATATGTAGGTTTTCAAAAGAGACAATTAGCCAGTGGCTAAACAATGACGAAAGGAACCATGCTAAGATTTGCAATAACATGTTATCTTTGATAACGTGTGTTATGTGGGTACGTTGTAGAATCATGAACAAAGGGGATTTACTTTAATTACATACAAACTTCTCTTTTGCACAGAGTAAACAACTAACAAAATAAATATCTTCAGAAGGTGTATGTGTGGTCATAATGCAGTGCTCTTATTTTAGTACAAGAGAAATCAGGGGAGAGCGCGAACGCAGTCCCCCACTACCAGAAATTATGCAGTCGAGATTCCCACATTTGGGGAATTCGCAGGGGTCAGCACAGCCGGAGTGCAATGGCTGAGCCTCGCCCTGGGTGAACCACCTTCATGATCATGGTGTCTCCCCTGCCAGGTAAGTATGAGTTCTACACGCCTCAGCTACCGACTGCACCACAGCGTACACTCTTCACCATCACGGTGAGCAATACAATGTTCACCATTATACACGTATCCGAGTGTAAATGTCTTGTACTCTAATAGTGCTACAAAAATACCAACAATAAATTTATTACACTTACAGCGTTACGAGTTATTTTATTTAAAACCACGCACACTCGCATTTCCCATGATGCACCGCTTCTGAATATGTAATTAGATGTTCAGGAACGCGGCGTTTTCGGTTTTTTTTTTTTTTTTTAAAAGAAGCAAATCTGAAATGACATGTCTTATCAAAAGAAAGAGCGTGTCACTTGGATATACAGTTCCGACTGATTAAAAAAATACAAATATTATTAGTTATATTTTAATATATAATTTAATATTTTTTTTACAGACGCCGTTTTAAGAATATATTACCACAGAGGGTTTACACTGTACACGTTATGACTGCTGTATGTTGATGGCAGCGACACAGATTATGTAATAACATTTTGCATTATATAAATTCAATTTGAATTTGATTATGATTTGAATCGTGTAAAGTGAATAGAGGTGCATATAGATATAAGGAGAGATTTTTTTAAACTTTAAAAAGAATCTTTAATCAACATGTAGAAAATATTTACAAGTTTAGGTTTTTACAGGTTAAAATCAAGCACAGGATCGAAACATATCCAACAAAAAACATAATAAAAAAAAAAAGAAGATAAAAACCTGATCCAGGTCGTGATACCAAGACATTGATGAGCTTGAGTGACCAGTTCTCTGTTTATCTTTACAGCTGTCCAGATTGTTCATGTGAGTCTCTGGCGGCGGTGGCGTAGACTCGTAGAGCACACATATGGATCCGTTCTCCCCTATACGATACGACACTTCGTATGGGTCGACCCATATTGTCAGCTCTCTGGGCAACAGGGAGAAAAGCTGCTCCCTTCTCAGGCAACATGAGTGGACAGCAACATGTATTTATTATATACATGTATACATACGTTATCTCTCTGTCCTCTTCCATGCTCCTCTGTACCTGTTGGTCACTATTAATAGACGATTTAATGGAATTTAAAGCTTTTCACAATACAGGGGTTCCAAAATATCATTCATTCAAGAAGTTTGGTAAGAACGTGAATATTTGAAATGGGACGGAAAAGACTGAGGTTCTCCAAAAGGTTTCTCCAGATCATTAGTTACAGCAGCAATTTTGGATTGCTGAATCAATAAATACGGAAAAATCGGAGAGAACAATAGCTTTCCATTTATGATAATGATCTGTTCGAGATTGATTTGAACAAGATAGAGCAATATTCAAAAGGATAGCCATGTGATCAGACAAGCCTAAATCAGAGGCTAATAAGTGAGATAGAAAAAGCACCATTTGTAATGACCAGATCTAATGTATGTGCTTTGGTATGTGTAGAGCAGTCCAGCAGCTGCTTCAAATCAAAGCAATCCAAAAGATTGGCAGTTTTAGTATAAAGATTGCCCATATTTTAGTATATCCTAAGGCAATTAAAGGGGTAATCTGGAATCCTACTGAATATTTAGTTTTTAATCTGTGTGTCAACTCTCGAGTACAAACTGCATACTGGGATATGCTCCAGATCTGAGATAATAGCATTACCCAAGATGAATGAAAGATACAAAATTAATGCATGTTTCTGAAGCCATTTATGCTTGTAATGGTTGAGGGCTATTAAATACCATTTTACTAACCATTGCCATTTGTCATTAAATATGTATTAAATTATACCCAATAGCATATTCTCTTAATTTCATAGTGGTTAACGCCTTGTAGACTGTTGTCACGAAAGCACATCAAAATGCTTCCATCCCTGTACATAGCCAATTTAATATATATATTCCTCCGATGGGGGCACGGTGGTTTAGTGGTTAGCACGTTCGCCTCACACCGCCAGGATCCGGGTTCGATTCCCGTCTCGGCCATGTGTGTGTGTGTGGAGTTTGCATGTTCTCCCCGTGACTCAGGTGGTTTTTCTCCGGGTTCTCCGGTTTCCCCCGGTCCAAAAACATGCATGGTAGGTTGATTGGCACCTTGGAAAATTGTCCTTGTGTGTGAATGTGTGTGTCCTGTGATGGGTTGGCATTCCATCCAGGGTGTATCCTGCCTTAATGCCCATAGACGCCTGAGATAGACACAGGCTCCCCGTGACCCGAGGGAGGATCGGATAAAGTGGTAGAAGATGAATGAATGAATGAATATTCCTCCAATGCCAATTGATGCATATTTCACACGTCCCATAGATCATATTGGATGCACTAATTGTGCAATTATAGTATCTTTTAATTTTTTATTCATTCATTTATTCATTATTATTTTATATGAATATAAATAAATTCAGACAATAAGGGGTTCGAAACAGATGGGCCCACTGAAGGAGCAGATACGAGACATGCACTGCCTCTGTGGAGAACCAGAACCGGGATGAAGGCTCCAGTCCACGAGTTGGCGCCTCTATCCATAGAACTCCATAACAGTGTTTACTCATTTCCACGAAGTAGAAAACGAGCGAGCAAGCAGTGATGAAGCTCCGGCATCAAAACACCGTTGTTGTTGTTGTTGTTTTGTCACTAATTTGTGTTGAGGCCGAGTGAGAATCGGAGTTCAGTACATTTGACTGCGGTAAGGCAAATTATATCGGGTTTCCAGAAACGCTGTTTATTTCCATGCCGTTCACCAAAAAAAAAAAAAGGACTCGAATCCCAAATGCATTCACCGCTGAAGCAGAAGTGCACTAAACGCGCATCTGTTCTTGTTCTGCGAAGTGCACTAATATAGGGAGCAGTGAGCTGTTTGGGATGAAGCCCTAGTCAGTTAGCAAGCAAGCTTGTTTGTTGTTTATTAGACACACCGGTAGGTTTTTTTTCCTCTTAAATAAGAACTATAAT
Source organism: Kryptopterus vitreolus (assembly GCA_030449085.1). NCBI lineage: Eukaryota > Metazoa > Chordata > Actinopteri > Siluriformes > Siluridae > Kryptopterus > Kryptopterus vitreolus. The sequence continues at coordinate 25,176,185 of JACRUU010000027.1, read as the reverse complement.
GTAGAAATAATTATATAGTGTAAATTAATTTAATTATCTAGGGAATCCAAGTCACTGATTGATCTGCTATTAGCTTTGGTGTAGCAAAGGAATTAGATAAACACCGATTAGCTAATGTATTATTTACGACAACAACAACAAAAATAAATTTGTTAATCAGTTGCATCAAAATGTGATAGATGTCAAATTATTATTTATTTTTTTTACATATCCCAGTGTTTGTTAGGAGTCAAAGCACAGGGGTTTCAGGCATAAAACGTGTCCCTGAAGCACAGATGATTGAGGGGCCTTGCTCAAGGGCCCAACATTTTTTTTTTTTTTTTACCCACGACCTCCCGATTAATTATTAGCGTGACCTTGATATTTATTATTAATGTATATGATGCATGATAGAGGCACGGTGGCGTAGTGGTTAGCACGTTCGCCTCACACCGCCAGGATCCGGGTTCGATTCCCGGCTCGGCCATGTGTGTGTGGAGTTTGTGCATGTTCTCCCCGTGCCTCAAGGAGGTTTTTCTCCGGGTTCTCCGGTTTCCTCCCGGTCCAAAAACATGCACGGTAGGTTGATTGGCACCTTGGAAAATTGTCCCTAGTGTATGAATGTGTGTGTGAATGTGTGTGTGTGTGTGTGTGTGCCCTGCGATGGGTTGGCATTCCATCCAGGGTGTATCCTGCCTTAATGCCCATAGACGCCTGAGATAGGCACAGACTCCCCGTGACCCGAGTGAAGATCGGATAAAGCGGTAGAAGATGAATGAATGAATGAATGATGCATGATATATTGACAAATATCATTAAATACTGTTGGGTTTAATAAACGGTCGGGCCCCAAACATAAATAATTGTAAACTTTTATCATTTTTATCTTATTTGTAGGTTTATTATTTTTTTCATAACATAAAATGATTGTTATATAAATTTTTTTTAAAATATGTGCTTTATCCTATATTCACTTCCTTTAGTATTGCTCTTTAATAAAGAAAAAGTTATTTTTTTATCTAATTTATCGATGGAATAATCTTTAGAATAACTAATGACCAAAATAATCTATAGCCACAGCCCTAGTGCTAACAATTTATTGTGTAAAAACATGCTATAGAAATATATGTACAATGCCAAAAATTGGAAGCGAGTGAACCAGAGTGTATTGTATGTGCACTATAAAGGAGTCACGGGTATTTCATCAATAAAATATCCTGACTGGTGTGTGTTCATATTCTGATTTAGGTCTGAGTTCGAAGTTCTTGATGAGCATGTCTCTCGCACAGAGAGTGCTCCTCACCTGGATCTTCAGCCTCGTCTTCCTCATCATGCTGGTCCTAAAGTTGGACGATAAAATACATTGGAACTGGTTCCTCGTCTTTCTGCCCATCTGGACCTTCGACACCATTCTCCTGCTCATGCTCATTGTTAAAATGGCGGGCCGCTGTAAGCCGGGGTTTGACCCACGCAACGCCGCCGACAACCTGAAGAAGCGGATCTGGTACCTGGTCGCCATTTTGCTAAAGCTGGCCTTCAGTCTGTTGCTGTGTGCAAGGCTGGAGGATCTGACTGACACTAGGCTGAGTTTCATTTGCATTCCACTGTGGGCTCTTCTTATCGGGGCCATGGTGGAGCTCGGCTACAACGTTTTCCACTTCTGAAATAGACTGAGCAAGGGAGACATTGACTGAGCAGAAAGTTGTAAATATATAATCTTGTGAATTAATTTATAAGCGTCCAATGTGGATTTGAACGACGACGCATGTTAAGAATGCTTAAAAGCAGGAATGTCTGTTAATAAAAACATATTAGTGGATTGATGATGGTTTTATGTTGTGGGTATCAGGTAGCCGGTACTACATTTGCCTACATTTTGCGTGTTATTCTTTTTTTTTAATAAATATTAATTACACTCATTTCTTGCAGGTAAGCCTATAAGACGTGATGTGGTGTGTTTTAAATTTGCACTGGATCTATTATTTAGCGTTTTCTGTAGGGGAGGGGTGTATCTCAGTGGTATAAGGCGCTGGGCTACTGATCAGAAGGTCGGGTGGTTCGAGCCCCGGTATCGCCAAGCTGCCACCCTTGGGTACATAACCCTCTGTGCTCTACAGGGGGCGCCGTATCATGTCTGACCCTGCATTCTGTCCTCAGCTTACAAAAACAAGCTGGAATATGCTTGTGAAAGAATTTCACTGTTTTGTAATGTATATGTGACAAATAAAGGCGGTTCTACTCTATTAATTAAGGAAGATAACAAATAAACACGGCATCACTTCGTATACACAAAACTTCAGACTTTCAAATTTCTTAAAGATTCACATCTGCAAAATGATAAATAAAAAATAAAAACTTTTTTTTTAACACACAAGATAGCATAATGGTTGCATGACAAAAAGAAAGCAGCCTTTGAATATATAATATCCTGACTTACGAATATGTCTGCAATATCAGAAATTTTTTTTTTTTTTTTCAGGCCATTCCGCAAAATATTGAGCATTGTATTTTCACACGTGTTCACTTTAAATATCCACATTATCACTTGTTATTTTAGTGCACATTGAATCTAAAGCACATAATCCTGTTTGCATTCAATTTAATATTAACAAATATTTTTCATTTAGTAATTAATGGCACATGATCTTTTTTTTTCCTCCCTCATTTTAGATATAAAAAATGTTGCGGAAACAACGGTTGTTTTCTGTTATTACTTGTTGTTTTGCAGCTCTAAATCAGTCATTTCTTCAGCCTTGTATTTTATCATGCAACAAAAAAAAGATGATTATTTCTAGGATGTCTTCTGTGTAGAAGAAATGCTTGTGTCTGAAAATGTTGTTACTTTACTATTTTGTCTGTTTGTCCATCTCTGACATTCTTGACTCAAAACTGAAAATATTGATAATCACAGATTGAATAAACATTAAATGATTAATGCTGGTTTATTGTGCATTGATGAAAAGCCTCATTGATAGAGTATCTGCGCTTTCCGACCAGTAGTAGTGCAAACTAAAATATATATATATATATATATATATATATATATATATATATACATATATATTATATATATATATATATATATATTATATTCATTCATTCATTTTCTACCGCTTTATCCGATCTTCCCTCGGGTCACGGGGAGCCTGTGCCTATCTCAGGCGTCTATGGGCATTAAGGCAGGATACACCCTGGATGGAATGCCAACCCATCACAGGGCACACACACACACACACATTCATACACTAGGGACAATTTTCCAAGGTGCCAATCAACCATACCGTGCATGTTTTTGGACCGGGGGAAAACCGGAGAACCCGGAGAAAAAAACCCTGAGGCACTGAAGCCGGGAAACCCCTGAGGCACGAGGGGGAGAACATGCACAAACTCCACCACACACACATGGCCGAGACGGGAATCGAACCCGGATCCTGGCGGTGTGTGTGAGGCGAACGTGATAACCACTAATGCCACCGTGCCCCACTATATATATATATATATATATATATATATATATATATATATATTATATATATTATATATATATATATATATATATATATATATATATATATATATATATATTCAGTGTCTTTGGAATGGGTAGAAGTAGTCACATTTTTGTCACATTTTTGACACTTTCTCGTCAATTTATCATTTACTCATTCCACTATCCAAACACAATCCCCTCCCCCCCTTGTCCTGGTTAGTTGTAGTGTCTGCTTTGATTGAGCAATCTGAGCTGAACTTTACACTTGTGCTTGGCTCAGAGACAGATAATTGAGGCTGGTTTTTGTGTGTGATGTCGCCTTGCATTTAACTAGAAAGAATTTTGTTTACTCCGGACCACTCATCTTGCGAAGACGTGTTAAGTGTACTGCTTAAGGTGTACTGGCGTTATGCAAGTACCGTGAATATCTATTTATTTTTCTTTTTTTTAACCCCCCATTCTGTAAGTAAAATAAATCTCAGAGGAAAAATTGTTTCTATGATCTGTTGAAAGACGTTTTATTGGGGTTTCTGTAAATACCTGGAACTACAGCTACTACAGAGTGTTATCTGAGACATGGGTGGACTTTTGATGTTCTCCAGACGCTGTCATGCTGTAGTCAAGTGCTAACATTAACATTCCACTCGGGGCAGGTTTTGTTAAAAAGTAGTTTTGGGAAAATGCTTGTTTCTTTAGTTCTGTTTCACATCGTAGGCATTGTGAGAAGTTTTAAAACCTAGAGTTAAGTTGTATTTTAATTTGACCTGCAATTTCAAACATTTTTATTCATCCATAGCAATAGTTTTATTCTTAAGACTGACATGTTTTTTTTTGCAATACCTTGAATATACACCATTATATTTGTGCTATGTTCTCTTAGAAGATGATGTAAGTCTTGTAGGTATCCAGTTGGAGTAGATTTGCACATCATCATACATTTGGTCGGATTAAGATCTAGGGAGTATTTCTTTGTTGTGTGCTTCAAATGATTGGTGAACATTGTTTTGCTTTTGGTGATATAAGGGGTCAGGGTGGACCCTTAAATTTGTTGGTGGGGGGGGGGACCTTTAAAATTTGCCCTGTGCCTGGCATGCATCAGATGCTTAAACATCAAACGTAAACATATAAATAAGCGTTAATGTTTTTACTCAACGTATCACCGCGCCTAATGCGCCACCTGGTGGAACGTCAGGCAATTACAGGACAAGGTCAAGTGAATGCTGTCATATTTATGATATGATTTGATTTTGACAATTCTGTACTTCTGTGGGCCGGACGTGGGCACACATGACAATTTTTAGCTATTACAGTATTATCTTAAATAACTTGTTTACAATACATATATGTATATTTTGGATATCTAACAAGAAATCTCACTCATCTTATCTGACTTTAATGTATCGGAGCAATTTGATTACAAGTTTTCCAGAGAATAATATTCTGATTTAAATCAAATCGAAATAATTTATAAAATGCACTTTATAATAAATAATATATAAAATCATTATATTGCTTTTTAACACTTCAGTTCCGAATCAACAAGCCCTTTGTTTTATTTCACAGGAAAAATGGAGTAAAGTTCGCCCACATTTCCACATTGCCTCGTTTTATTTATTGTATTTATTTTTTAATAGCCACATTACTGTTGACCCAATTAGTAAGATTAATTCAAGATGATCCACCTCTGAGCCTGGGGCAGATTCTATTTAATTGCCAGGGCTTTTATACACATTTGTACTAAATCTAAGAATTACTAGCATCATATATATATATATATATATATATATATATATATATATATATATATATATATATATATATATATATATGCATATAATGCATTATATATTTTTTTCTTGGTCCCCAATTGGGTAGAAATACTGCCATAATAAAGAACAGAGAGCTTTAGGGATGTATTAATCAAAGTCAGTGGGAATTTAGGCTATAAGTAATGCAGAATTTGTCAAAGTATTATGACAGACCTTTATTAAATGGGTATAAACTTGTATTAAGGCTTGTCGGTATGTGTAATTTGTTTTTTATTCAAACTGAATTCATTGTACATTATACCATCCATGATGTAGATAGTCTTATTGTTTTGCATGTATTAATATACATTGTGTTTATCCCGTTACATGTTCGCTAAAAAAAAAAGTAAAATGTAAATATAAAGCTGGTATACACGGAGGGAAGAAATTCATCGTACAAATGTATACAAAATGAAACATAACGTAATAATTAGATGAATTCGTTCACCTCAACAGATTTGTCCATTTTAAGCATTGTCTTAGAATATATAAGCATTTTTTTGTCCATACAATTCAATCTTTATTTTAAATATAAAAAAATACAAAAGAACAAATGAAATGAATAGCTACGTATTAAAAAGGAAACTTTTACTGAAATGTGTTCAGTTTTTAAAAGAATTTTTAAAATGTTCGACTTTCTGTGTCCTGTAGGGTTTTTTTTTCCTTTTTTGCCTGAACATTTGTGCACATTAAAACCCATTTATTCCAACATTCCACAGGATGCAATTATTTTACATAGAAGGAAGTTTTTTTCAGACATTTTCTATCTTGTTCAACTCAGGACAGTATTAAAATAGTGCATTATGGTCTGCGGAACAGAATCCAAGCAGATCTAGTGTTCAACCTCTTTCAAAAAAGTAGCAGGGAAGCAGCTGTCCTTGGAAAATTCTCACACATCAAACATCTAGTCCACCAGAAGCCCTGTCCTGGGTCTGATCATCATTCGAACAGTCTTAAAAGATTGTCGGTAATTGGTTGGGTAGGACTCCGTAGGAATATTATGCCAGGTGCCCCAGAAGATACCATTTCTCACTCCTTTATATCTTGTCTCATAATACTTCCCATTAAGATTTGCAGCCATGCATGCATCAAACCACCACCCAGAGCTGTAGTAGGCTCCACAGTTTCCTGAGGTGTAACGATCATTGTCTCTGTCTGGAGTGGTGAAGTTCCTTTGGTTGTGGTTGAACTTTTTGCTGTACAGCATAGCATCTCCAGCTGTGCCTGAATATCCATCTATCGTCAGCCTGTAGAACTGGCTTTCATTGGCCACATGAAAGTGGTCGTACTGGGCATGTTCCTTGATTCCGTCTAAATCCTCAAGTTCAATTCGGAGCACCATGGCTTTAGTTGTCGTCAGCCAATGGATCTTGTCATTCCCAAGCCACAAATCGCCCTTTAAGTTGCCGAAACCCTTCTTGTAATCATTCCAAGTACGGTTGAAACTGACGCTGCCGTTGAAGCGACGCTGAATTAAAGTCCAACCTCCACCGGAAGACGTCATGTCGCAAAACACGGGAAAAGTCGTGTTGCCCGAGCCTCTGGGTGTCACTTCGTAGATTCCGCTTTTTGCGTTTTCCATGAAGTCAGAACAATCTTGGGGGAGTTTATCTGTGAGAGGTGGAAACATTGGTTAGTTTATTCATTTTACTTAGCGAAATGTAATTACGTCTTTGTATTAATGTATTAATCCTTTCACGCCATATCGTCAACATTTGTCAACATGTATTTTACTTATTGATCGTATACAACATCAAGTTTTTAAAAAAAATCTGTATTCATGTATTATTGTTAGACCAATTAATCCATTAAAATTGATCAAATAAAAAACTGAACCCTACGAAGCACTGAGACAGTTTGTTATTAGGTTTGGCCGCTCTAGATCAGAGTGAATGAGCCTGTTTCTGCAAACGCGTGGGTGTTTATGGAAGAAATTTCCTGTGTCAGTGTCTAATTTGACGTTTTTCATGGATAAAATGAATTTGCTATTTCAGATATTTCGTTCAGTGTCCAACCATGTTTGTAACAGGGGTAATGGCCCTGTTACATGAAGACAGATGTTAAAACATGGCAGCATTCCCTTCACATTTAGTGCGAACAATTGTTATTCCTGGGGTTATTACTTTAAACTAGGTGATGATCCCTGTTTTTGCTACAATTGGAAGGAATCTTTCCAGGCTCCCTGTGTAGCACAACATCTGTTTTTCAGGTGAATATTTCATCTAACTATTGTCACCTGTCGATCCAGGCAACGAAGAGCAGGCCAAATGCCTTGCGATGAATTTACATTCGCAGACCGACAGTAGGGCTGAAGAGCAGCTGTTGGTGGTTCGATTTATATTAGATCATTTCCTGCTATCTACCCTGACTGTTTTTACCTTAATGTTTTAGTTCTAGAGATACAGCTGTCCCCGTATAAACTCCTCCTACACCACAGATGTTATTAATAAAAAAAAAAGGCTCTGACATTCTCAAGCACTACAGGCTTTGGGTGCAATGAGCAAGCATAAATCATTTTGCCATTGTACTGTAAATATGTTTAAGCTCCAGCTTTCAGCGACTGTCAGTTTTATTATGTAATCCTGCAGCGCTAGCATTCAATGCATTTGATACAGAATCATTCAAAGAAAGGAGAAAAGGGCAACACCTCCCTTACCTCTGTTGTCTTTCGATGATTCATGGCTGTCCAGGATTGATTGAGGAGTTGGACCAAGATCACACTGGCCATGACAGTTGCTGAGCAGCTGTTTCTCTCTGCTTTGTTTGTCGTCCATGTGGTTAACATTGAGTGGTTTCTTGTTACTTCCATCACTGGCGTGCCCAGCTGGCATTTGGTCTAACGATGTCTCGGTCATCTTGTTTACAGCAATTGAGTAAAAGTTCCCATTATTATTATCTATCAAAGGTTTTTCTTTATTGCCACCTACCAGGTCAGTAGATCTTAATGGATTTGTTGTATATTTTTGATATGTGACAGGAGCATTATCTGCAGATGGGATTAATGGAATTGCTTCTGTAGCAGTCTCAACTTTGTCCATAGCAACCGTGTTTGTATCTCTTGGTCTGTTTTCACGGGTGTGTTCAGTAGATGTGGTTGGTGCCCTCGAACCTGAACCAGCCCTGACTTTGTCCAAAATGAGGGCCGTCGAGCCATTTGCTCCATTTTGGATGCTGTCCAAAGAGTTGGGTTGTAAATCTGCCGTTGCACTGGACCCTTGACCATTGCTTGCACTTTGTAACTCTTTGTTTCCAGAGTCACTATGAAATGTTTTGGACTCGATTCCTTGGCTGGGCTTTTCAAGTCTGTGATGAGCCTGTTTATTTGACACTTTAACTCCAGAAGCGGTTTTGGCCTGTTCTGCATCATCTTGATCCATTAAATGTGCTGTTGTTATAATAGGAGCTGTAAACTGAGGGATTTTGCTGGGTTTATTCTTAAACTCTGTGTTTATTGTGTAAGGGGTGGCTGCAGTCGTTGCATAGTTTAACTCATTCCTCTCATTGCTTTTGACAACTTCAGGCGGCTTTCCACCGAGATGTTGATCGCTTCCCTCTCTAAGGGATTTCTTGGGTTTTTCCAGGTTGGAATCTCCCGTGCTAGGTTTGAAAGGTGCTTGTTGTGTTCTTCTACGATTGTCTTTTATCACTTCCACAAGTGGTTTTGAATTCCTTCCAAGGTTCTGTCCTGAATGATCACCAGTGTTTTCAGGTATTAGGCTGGTCGAAGTAGCTTGTGACGTACTTTCAGTTTGATGACTAACCCGTGGGTGCACAGCTGGAGGGGCAGTTGTTCTTTTTATATGAGATTTATCCCCAACACCTTTTGGTGCCAAAGTGGGCCAAATGCTATAAACTGTGCCATTGAACTCATTATTAGTACTAGATACAGTTTTGCTGATTATATAATCATTTACTCTACTTGTGTTTCTTGTTCCTCCTGAACCAAACTCTTTACTTTCATTTAACGGTATATGCGGTTTTCTACGCCGAGGATCCTTATTTATATTTACTCCGCCAGTATTCGTTCTTTCTGGTTGATGTTTGATTTCTCGCTGCTTCTCTAGACTTGTTGGAAGAATCGCAATGGGCTGGCGCCTGCCATTTTCCTTTACATCATTCCTCAAAGACGTAGTCGTGTTGCTGCCTTGTTCCTTCCTTCTTTCATTGTCTATACTCACAGGATTTGGAATTTTAATCCGTCCATTCCTTGGGTGTGTCATGTTTAGTTTGGGTCTTGGTAGAAATCTCCTTTTGGATGGGTCATACTTAGCATGGAGACTGGGATTTGTACCATTTGCCTCACGTCTGGAATCAGAACTGGATGATTCTGGAATCTCTCGTGGGTTTACAGTGTCCATTATGGGATGTCTGTTTGGATGTATTCCAACCTCTGTATTCTCACTGGGTTTAAATGGTTTTCTTGAGATACGGTCAATTCCTTGTGGATTTCTTTGATCAGAAGTTGCATTAGATCTGCCCGTGAAAGGCGATTTCGGTGGTTTTATTCGACTCTCTGTCTCAGCATTATTGACCGGAGTTGATACCGTTGTGGTTTTTTTAGTGTTATCGTTTACCGTTTGATCATTTATTTGGTTTACACCAACTTGAGCATCCGGTTTGTCTGGGATTGATAATTGTGGTATTTCTAGCGAACGGTTTGTCTCAACATTATGTGAATTCACATCTGTTTTAGTATTCTTATTTATAAAAGGTTCGAATGTCCCATCCGAAGTTCCAGGATATGTTTTTTTTCCTGCGCTTGCATCGGTTATGCCTAAAAAGGTGTGATTTTGGTGTTTGTTGTTGACTGACTGTCTCAGAATGACTTGTACGGTCTATTTGGTGATTGGTTGGATTTACATCAACGACACCATAAGCTATGTCAGAATTGGGTGAACCTGACGTATCTTGTCCAATGGCTGTCCTGATGTTATCTACTGGCTTGGAAACCTCCCTTTCATCATTCTCTGAATCTGTCCCAGCTTTGACCTGGTTTTTACCAGGTTCTGTTTGTGTATTTGGTAGATTATCAATGCCTGAGATGGGTGCTCTTGAAGTTTTCATTCCATTGACAAGATTTGAATCTATTTCTGTACTTCTATTTGTATTTTTATTAGATTGTAATGAGGTTTGAGAGTTACTGCTCTGTTTTATTGGATTCTTTAAATCCAGTCTGTCTGGATCAGACAGTCCCAAATTATTTATTCCAATGATTGTATCAGTGTTCTTAATTGGTTTTGATTCTATTCCAGCATCCAAATTTGTGCCCTCTTGATTTTTACCTTCTAATATTTGTGGATTAGTGTGACTTATAACAACAACGCCATCAGTTACGCCTGATATAGATAATCTTGAATTGTTGACTGGATTCAAATCCATTCCATTGTTTCCCTCCAACTCTGTTCCGGGTTTAAATTTACCCTTCTGTATTTTTGGATTTATTACATCTACATCAGGTCTGACATTAACGCCATCATGTGATCCTGTATTATCTCTATCATTGGGGTCTAAACTTATTCCACTTTCTGTGCCAGCATTTAATCGTTTTATAATGTCAAGTGTTTGTGGATTTGTTGGACTTACATCAACGACACCATATATTATGTCAGAATTGGGTGATCCTGACGTATCTTGTCCACTGTCTGTCTTGATGTTATTTACTGGCTTGGAAACCACTTTATCAACATTCTCTGAATCTGTCCCAGTTTTGACCTGGTCTTTACCATGTTCTGTTTGTGGATTTGCTGGAATATCAACCACGTCATCGGTTATTCCTGAGATGGGTGCTCTTAAAATCTTTATCCCAGTGACAGGATTTATTTCAGGTCTTCTATTTGTATTTTTATTAGTTTCTAATGAGGTTTGAGAGTTACTGCTCTGTTTATCCTGATTCTTTAGATCAGTATCAGCTTTGACATTAACACTGTCTGGATCAGACAGTCCCAAATTATTTATTCCAATGATTGTATCAGTGTTCTTAATTGGTTTTGATTCTATTCCAGCATCTAAATTTGTGCCCTCTTGATTTTTACCATCAAATATTTGTGGATTCGTGTAACTTATAACAACAACGCCATCAGTTACGCCTGATATAGATAATCTTGAATTGTTAACTGGATTTGAATCCATTCCATTGTTTCCCTCCATCTCTGTTCCGGGTTTGGATGGGGTCTTAAATTTACCCTTCTGTATTTTTGGATTTATTACATCTACCTCAGGTCTGGCATTAACGCCATCATGTGGTCCTGTATTTTTTACTCGACTGACTCTATCAGCTGGGTTTACACTTATTCCACTCTCCGTGCCAGCATTTAATCGTTTTATAATGTCAAGTGTTTGTGGATTTGTAGGACTTACATCAACTATGCCATAAGTCGCGCCAGAAATCGTTGAAGTTGTCATCACTTGTCCACTTACTGTGCCTGATGTGTTAAATTTGGATTTTAATCCAGTGTCTATCTTTGGATCTGACTCAGATTTAAATGTACTTTTAGACTTGATTTCCAGTGTTTGTGGATTTATTTGACTTACATTAACTCTTCCTGTGTTGCTTGATGTTAATTCCTTCTCCCCTCTGATTGTGTCATCTATGTTACCTGGTCTCGAATTCACTTTGCTCTCTGAATGCGATCCCGGTTTTAACACTTTCGTCTTGGTAGGCCGTTCATCACGATAACCTTTTTCCACGTTTTTCAAAGTCGGCTGTTGTATTACACGGACACCGCCGTCTTTCGAAACATTCCCACTGGTTGTGTCATCAAAAATACCGGTTCTTGGTCCTTTTAATCCGGTGTTAGCAACTTCTTGTTTGTTTACTTTCTCCTGTTGTTTTCTGACAAATTGTGTACTCCTCGGCTCAAGTTCTCTGCTGCTTTGCGAATCCGTCCCAGTTGTGGGTTGTTTTTCCACTGGTACATTATCAACGTTTGGTGTTTGCTTTGTTTCTACGTCATCATCATCATCATAATCATCATAATCATCATCATCATCATCTACATCAACCTCTGTAGTCATAGTAACCACATAGTATTCAGGGATGCTCTTCACCTTGCCTGTAGCAGTAAGGGTTTCAGGGTACATCTCATTTCCAGCCTTTTTTGTGTTGGGATGATCTTGACTTTGCTGTCCAGATTGTTCTTTAGGAATAGATGATTCCATCCGTGTATCCATTGGAAACTGTGGGATCTCCTTTTCTCCCGTTGTTACTGAGGGCACCTCGCCGACCTTTCTTATACTCCCACTTGCTGTTTTATCATGCGAGGGTTTAGATCCTTTTGTTGCCCCAATCTTCTCAGACCTTGGTTTGGTGGTACGTGGGTTTACATTCCTCTCCTGGTTTGTATTCCATCTCCCAAGATCTGCTGTTGGAGTTTCATCCTTTGCATCGCTGCTGATAATCACAGTGCCATCCACTGCAGATCTTGATGTGGTCCCTTGAACTGTATGCTCTCTCTGGGCTATGTCCTGCTGGCTGTCTTTGGTGCTGAGTGTTTCCTCCGAAGCTTGAATCCTTTGCCCATCCTCGCTTTTATCATCCGTCGATTCGCTCCAGTCCGTTCGCCGCCTTTCCTTACACTCTCGACAGTCTTCCCTGAGCCGATCTACCATCTCTGTCAGGCTTTGCAGTTCTCTGGCCATCTTCTCCAACTCCCTGAAAGGCTTGGGAAGCTGAATAGTAAGAGGAGGAAGGGTGATGCGATAAGGGCACGTACTTTCCCCATCCTTGCACTGCCCTAAAGGTTTTAACCTCACCCAGGAAGCACCGTTCTCAGACGGATCCGGGCAGCTCTGAGATGCTACTAATGCTAGCAGACTGCCCCACAAAGGAAGCACAGATAGCAACATCTTTGCCCTGTTTCTTAGGTGGATCAGTTAGATCTGCTGAGAAGTGCGAGAGGGAGAGGACTATAGGAGCACCTCCCTTTCTGAAAGCTGTTTGCAGTCAGAGTGAGACCGTGACGTGGATGATCAAGAGGGTCTCTGGACAGGAATTCGCCTTTCTGTAATTATCAGCATTTTTATCAGAATGTTACTGCCACTGCAGAAAAAACAGCCAATTATATTTTAGAACGTGTAGTGTGATTTATTCATTAGAAAGATCACTGTCAGGGAAATGTCAAAGCCTTCAAGGATCATAAAAAAATGTTAAAATGATACAAAAGAAGATAATGGTGGAAATACACATTTTAGAAGAATATTTAGACTTTCATAAGCGAAAGACAAATGTCATATTGTTTCATATCTCAATTTGAAACCATTTGCTGTAAGTTGGGATAATGTCAGTGGTGGAAAGAGTCCTGCTTCTGTACCAAATCATTTCACATCAGTGAAAGTGACGTTGGTAGGAGAAAGCAAGCCCCTTTCACGAGTGAGCTCCTACAAATATTTCAAATGATACGTAAGTTATGCTATGCTGTACACTGAACATTACATCCGTATTTCACAGTATATAGAGTTGTTAGTGACTTTAGTCCATGTGTGCCATTTTAAAAAATGTTTACAACTGATTTACACTTTAAAAGATCTCCATGTTTTCAGACATTATCTTGAATGGGTGTCAAAAATGGTGTTATTTAGACTGTAACTCAAGCAAACCAGTTACTCACATGTTTGGAGTCCAAAATGCGTGTTGTAATACACTCCTGGATAATATACAGATATATTTACTCTTATACCTACAGTGTATAGTAAATGCCCATATCCAACATACTTTGTAGCCTCTATCTAATTGATAATGGTATAAAAAATATGCGCTAGACATTTTGTACAGCACAATTTAAAGCATTTGTATTAAAATTGGTGCTCGTGTAAGTGACTGGTGAAGAGGTAATGAGTTTTGGCTTGTATAAAGCCGTGTGACTCAGTTCTTTACCCTGCCAGAGGAAGTGAATTCCACCATCTGGGTACCAGCACATGTCTGGTTCGCCTCTGGATTTGGAAACAATTTGAACAGTTGTGCAAAACTCAGACATAATGCTTAATAACTTTTCACACCTGTATAATGCGTTCTGCAAAACTTTTCGACAATTTGTGAGTCATTTATTCATTATTTTTATTCAGGTGATGCTATTTATGTATCTGAGCCTCATTTGTTGCTTGCAGCTTGACAGATGAATGCAATTAAAAAACAAACAAACTCCAAACTCTCAACTGGCTTTGAGGCATGCCTTATTTTATCTTTCCTTGTGCCAGAATGATTTAAGTGAACAAAGTACTTGTTAAAATGCTAGATAAATGCTTGATTATAGATTAAATAAAAAAAACCTGGCAAGTGAAATGTGCTTTCCCCTTGAAGTGGCTATTTCGTAGCCGTGCAATCTGGTGCATCGCCTTGCGATCTGGAACACACATTTCGCTTTCGGAATATATCATAACCGCAAGCATGCGAGCATACAGATGTGCGAGATGTGTGAACTTGGCAGATATATTGTCTCTAATACCATACACACATACTCATGGTAATATGGCCAAGGCGTACGCTTATGTAAGTTGTGTGCTGTCTAACGTCACCTTCTGCTTCTCCTTTATACCGTGTGCACGCTTTGATGTCCTAAACAACGATGTTTCATCTAAAAAAAAATTAGGCACATTAGGCAAAAACATTTGATCTATTCCAAAGTCTATTTTTGTTAGTAGCAACAAAGACATTTACCAATTGCATAACAAATAATCAATCATCTTTTTTATTAGTATTATTATGTGCTTATTAAATGTAGCCTTTAAACTTTTTCAATAGACCAAATCACAAAGATGTTACCATTTATGGTTCGGGCTATTTTTGTAAAGTGCCCATGAAACGTCATGGCTTGAATTCCACCTGCGATGGTTCAACCAGTCAGTGTCTCTGCCTAAGTAAACACTGTGATTTTTCCATAAACCAGCTCACATAAACATCTGACTGTCGTTCAGTCTGTACTTCCAAGCAAGTGAACAATATTCGGCCATTTTCAGCTCTCTGAGTGTGACAGTGATGTGATTTGGAACAGACGAGGCATCTCATGGGCCATTGCTCGTTACTGCTTTTTCATTCTAATGAAAGGGGGGGTACGTAAGATTATATCTTTCTTTGCAGCAGTCTTGTGTATAAATGACAAACTGACAAACATCTGGAACTGTTTCTACTGAATGAATGAACAATAAATAAAATCGAGTCCAAATGTTTGCACTCCGAAAAGCTTGACTTCATTAAGTCTTGGGCTAATATCTTTCTAATATTTCTCTCTGATGGTCTGAATTAATCCAACATGCTCCATGCTTTCAAACTGTAAATGTTCTTATCAGTTCTTT
Source organism: Kryptopterus vitreolus (assembly GCA_030449085.1). Classification (NCBI taxonomy): domain Eukaryota; kingdom Metazoa; phylum Chordata; class Actinopteri; order Siluriformes; family Siluridae; genus Kryptopterus; species Kryptopterus vitreolus. The sequence continues at coordinate 25,160,621 of JACRUU010000027.1, read as the reverse complement.
CTCATCCCTTTCATAGACAATCCTCTCACATTTCGTTACTCGCCATCAGAGGTGTCAAATAACAAAGTACAAATACTGCGTTAGCTTAATAAAGTAGAAATGTTGGGTATCTATCATCTTTAATTATTTACTTCTAATTAAATACCAATTTATTTCTATTCCTTACATTTTCACACAATTACTGTAAACTCCTTACATTTTAAAAATAGCCTTTTTAATCCTATTAAATATCGGGCTCGTTTTCTTTTATCATTCCAAAAAAATAAACCCCTATCCAGATAAACCGCTCTATTCGGATAGAGTGAATGTGATTGGATGAGATATAAACATATAGCATTCCAACACCCTATTGGTTTGTACACGATCCATCGCACCGGCACACGACAAAAAATCACGTCACACTCCAGCAAGGACATAATCAGTGTTGGGGTCGTTACTCATTCATTCATTCACTCATCTTCTACCGCTATATCTGATCTTCACTCAGGTCATGGGGAGTCTGTGTCTATCTCAGACGTCTATGAGCATTAAGGCAGGATACACCCTGGATGGAATGCCAACCCATCACAGGGCACACACACACACACACACACACATTCATACACTAGGACCAATTTTCCAAGGTGCCAATCAACCTACCGTGCATGTTTTTGGACCGGGGGAGGAAACCGGAGAACCCGGAGAAAAACCCTCTGAGGCACGGGGAGAACATGCACAAACTCCACACACACATGGCCGAGACGGGAATCGAACCCGGACCCTGGCGGTGTGAGGCGAACGTGCTAATAAGTGATTATTAAAAGTGATTATTTCTCCACTACAGGCTCATTTATCAAATAGGTGTTTTCTCTTCGTCCTCCACGAAGGGGAGTTTAAACCCTAGTAACTATACTTCTACCTGAGTAATCAATGTGAATACTTTTGACACCAGTGCTCGCCATCCACTTTATATCCTGTGTATTTATCTAAAGTAAATTTCTAGAGATTACACGGGATATTACAAAAATATTAAATAAATAAATACTTCACCAGTAATTCACCTATCCATTATTGTGAGTCTTCTGTTACAGGACAGCTGCTTCATTTAACATTGCATTGTGAAATGCTTTTCTACTCACGAGTAGCTTTACTACTCGTGTTTGATGTTTCCTGCCACAGCATTGTAAATTATCGTGGCTGATGTGTGTGAAATCCCAGGATTTTGCGAAATACTCTGGCATCAGCAGCCATGCCACAATCAAATGAACTTAGAGCACATTTCTCTCGTTTTCGATGTTTATTGTAAACATTAATGTCAGCTCTTTTACCTGTCATGCATTGCCCTGCTGCCACATAATGAACATAATTAATTTTTGCATGACAAGGATTAAAGGTCCTTTTTCCTGTTAAAAGTGATTTCTGGGTGTATTGTTATGCAGGAAATTATGTGTTGTATTATAACCATCTGAGGACACATTTTATTGTGTGATCTATTGGCTGAAAATATACTGTAAAAACAAAACAAGTGCAGATCCTTTACTAGTAAACCATGATTCATTTTTATTAAAAACTATATTTTATATTTTTGTGAGAAAACATTACTGTGCCTTTTCACTTAAAATATAAGATATAAATTGTGTTTAGTCTAGCAGCAGCCCATTTCTGTGGAATGGGGCACATGCATTAGTACTATGCCTTCACTGTGTATATTATAAGTAAATCAACACTCAGACGTGGGCCTGGCTCACTCTGTAGTGAAAACTGAAACACTGATAACAAATTACATCTCAGCTTGCATCTGAGAGTTAAGGGCCTCACTCAAGGGCCCAATAGTGGCAGCACGGCGGGGCTGGAATTCGAACCTGTGACCTTCTGGTTCGAATCCCAATGTTTTAACCACTATCCCAGAATTAAAACACACAAGCTAAAGGAAAGCTTTTTTTCTTCTACACATATGTAGAAAAAGGTGAGATTAATGCTTTATGGTATGTACTAAAGATTCTATTTGTCAGAAATATGTAATAGTAATAATAATAATAATGATGATACAATTAATATAATTACCTATATTAATATAAATTTTTTTTGTTTTTTAAACTATAGTTAGGCGTTTCATTTCTTATCCATCCAACACTTTTACAGGGTAATGAAAAATCCTTTTTTTTGCCCCTAGCTTATTATTTTATATTATATCTTAACTCTATAAAATGTTTCCAAGTTTAGTTGTATATTACGTTGTTGAGCTGCATTGGTAAGTTTTCAATATATTAAATGTGTTCGTGTTTGCTTGAGACTGATGAAACATGAACGAAAAAGAGAGGAGCTAGACTAGGGAGGGGAGTTTGGCCTTTTAATGTTTACGCAGGGAATTTGATCATAACAACCTCTGGCAAACGATCTCGAGCTCACAACGAAATGCTGAAGTTAAAACGTGTAACAATCCATAGGCCGTGTGAACGTGTGGTTATCCATGCACTCGCACATCTCTGCGTCCAAACAGATTACCAAAACTTAATCTTTTATTGTATTAGGCCTACAATCTATATAAAATGACTCGTTTTTCTTTTCTTACTAGTTAGAGTATGTAATCTAATCTGGAGGTTGGTCCATTTTTGGGAGTCGGTGACTAATGGTGAATCTTAATGGTGGATGATCGAAGCTGCCAAGCAGCTGCTTGTACTTAGTACAAATGGACAGTACATTAAATAAATTGTCAGTGTAATTAACCGTTTCTAAAGCACATTTATAAAAAAAAACAACACACAGAGAGTAAAAACACTGATAATACATATTTATATACATACACATTTATACAAAGTCAGAATGCTCATACCCGTGTCTTTTCATCTTTTCTCATCTCTTTTGTTATTTGTCTTTTCTTTTCTTTTTTTTATTAAGGAGAACTATCTTCTTTTTTTTCCAATACACAAAGACAATAGGCCACAAATGCAACATAAAAAAATTACTGCAAGAGAAAGACCGAATGACGTTGCTGTTCAGGAGAGAACATAAAACCAGCAATGTGCTCTCCTAAACCAGCCCTCTAGATGCGGCAGGATGATTTCTGGAGCCTACTTTCCTGTAATCGTTTGCTACAGTGGCCCTCTGTGCTTCTGAGCTTCTTCTGCTTATACAGAGAAATAGTAACACTTATACTGAAAGCCCACAGCCACCTCACAAGAGTTTTATGTCTGTCATGAACACTACAAAAAACACACTGTACACTATATGTCTATTGATTTTTAGCAGCTGTTACGTCGGATTTCAGTGACATGTACAGTACCTGATTTTGCACCGCCGACAAAGGTGTCGGACGCGGTGAGATGATATTTCTCGCTCGACACTTTTATTTTTTATTTTTTATAATGCTCATGTCCTAAAGTTCTTCGGTTTTCAAAAAGAAGCGTACGACCAGTAAAGAAAGTGCAAGAAGGTAGCTACCTAAACGGCAACGAGTTTTTTTTTTGTTTTTTTTTTACGCAAGTCTCACAAGTCTAACGGCAGATGCAGCTGTCAAATTGGCGTTATATTTTATATATACGTTTGGCATTCAGGTTACTTTATTTTATTTCATTTTTTTTTCTTTAAAATGTTTACATAGCACCACCCATCACATTGCAGGGCATTCTAAATCTGTAATCGACCAGGACAATGTAACAGTAATCCGTAGAAAATGAAATCAATGCATTCACGACACAGCTAACACTGCTGAATTTGACAACTGCACCTGTTTTGTAAGCCCCAGTGAGGATCTTTTGGTATTTATTTTCTTTTGCTTTGTGTTTTTTTTTTGTGTTTTTGTTTTTTTTTTCTCTGCGGACTTGCTGTCAGGTGCTCATTCCCGAGACGTAAAATGCAACCATTATTTTATCCAGTATATACAGGAAAAATTGACTGATTATACACAGTTTGGTAGACCTACAGACCAAAAGCTCCTGCATGGGGCTTTTAAGACAAGGAGATGACTATTTTAGGCTTGTTGTGCTCTGTAGATCAGAGGATAAAGGCTGAGAGGAGAAGAGAGGAGAGGGCAGAGAGGTTTCCCTGGAGAGAGGAGGGTTAGATCACAGCTGGCGGTTCCTGGTGGTTAAAGGTCCCAGTTACTGTTGTTCTTAAAGGAGATCAGGTCACAGTCCCAGCTTAAGTCTGACTCTCACCAACCCAGGCTCCAACTGAACAAGATCAAGAAATAAAAAGGAGAAGTCCATGTTATTTGCAAATTTAATACAGCATAATAAACATCATATTAATCAGCAGTGTCTTTATCCAGCAGAACTGCTCTATTGTCCTATTAATTATTCTATAATCAGCATGCGGGATGGAGATGGACGTTTACTTGTTTACCATATAGCTCGTATAACCGTGTTTTTCTTTTTTTTCCTGTCCCGTGTGCTTATTTTTCATAAACATGTTTACTTCTTGCCCTTATGGAATTTATTAGCACTTAATGCAACTTTTGTCCACTAGGCCTCATACTAAAAGATGCAATGACGGAAAATCTATCATAAGCATATATATACATATATAATATATATATATATATATATATATATATATATATATATATATATATATATATATATATATAAGGGGCACGGTGGATTAGTGGTTAGCACGTTCGCCTCACACCGCCAGGGATCCGGGTTCGTCAATTCCCGTCTCGGCCATGTGTGTGTGGAGTTTGCATGTTCTCCCCGTGCCTCAGGGGGTTTTTTTTTTCTCCGGGTTCTCCGGTTTCCCCCCCGGTCCAAAAACATGCACGGTAGGTTGATTGGCACCTTGGAAAATTGTCCCTAGTGTATGAATGTGTGTGTGTGTGTGTGTGTGCCCTGCGATGGGTTGGCGTTCCATCCAGGGTGTATCCTGCCTTAATGCCCATAGACGCCTGAGATAGGCACAGGCTCCCCTTGACCCGAGGAGAAGATTCGGATATAGTGGTAGAAGATGAATGAATGAATGAATATAATATATATATATATATATATATATATATATATATATATATATATATATATATATATATATTATATATATATATATGAATTCAACAGTTCTGTAGGAGGATTACCAGTATTTGTTGGTGTACAGGCCCTGTCTGAGTATGGGGAGATTAGGTCAGGGTTGATTTGTACAGAAACAGTGATGGGTTATGGGGTGGCTCCTCTCTGGCTGTACGGTGTAGTCAGGTGGCTAATTGTAGAGCTCCTGTTCACTGCAGTCCTCCGCCCAGCTTTAATCTACACACACAAGAAACTATTAATCGCACACACAAGACAATCATAGAGAGCAGACGGCCTCGAGCTTGACATTCAAATCTGGTAGGGGTTCTCATGCACCGAGAGCATTCTGTGCTTCATTTTGGAAAGGACTGTGTCCGATCCGGCGAGTGCTCACTAAAAGGTAACGCAAGATACTCTTTAAACAGTTCATGCATTTTGACGCAGAAACACATGCTTCTGGGAGAGTGCAGACAAGACACAAAATCTCCGACATCAAGCCCGAGGTAACGAGGAAATCATTTTTAAATGGCAATTATCACGTGTGTATACTTCAAGAACTATTGATATATTCTTGTTATTTTAAAGCAGATCATATTGTTTGGGAGAAAGATATTAAGCACAGAGCTCTAGTCATTTTTTTCAACACATTTTCTGTCTGAATAGCCATTTGAGATGGCTAAAAAAATGTTTACATTTATTAAAAAAAAAAAAAAAAAAAAGGTTTATCAAAATATCAATTTAAATAGAATAGAAATATAATAAGGAAAATGAAATATAATTATGCATTATGATAAATAAATGTTTAAATCATTGTGGATTTCAATGATTTATTATTACGATAAGTAAATATATTAGTATTATTTTATACCAATATAATATTGTAATTATATTAGTAATAACACTTCATGATTTCTGAATTTTCACAACGTTGTAAAACTTTCAGAAGCTGCAAATTGAATCACAGGTTCAATCGAGGACTAACCAACATTAATAAAGAAAATGCAATTGAACAGACAAATGGACATAAAGACAAGCAGTGAAAAGCATTCTGAAGGGGGGCGAGTGTTTTTATAGCAATTACTATTAATAATATTGTCTAGCAGGAAAAAAATAACAAGGTATGATTCCTTAAAAGCAAATAAACATTATACCCTAATATTAAATCAGATGTCTAATGTCAGTCCATAATATCCATGCATATTTGACTTTTTGACACTGTTTCGTTAAATATCATAGTTCTTATTAGGTGAAGGCTTTATAAGCACGCCTGGATTACGTAAGACGCAGCTTCGCTGCCGACGAACGCGTTGCCACCATGTTTTCAATCGCTGTCACTTTTAAAAAGGTTACTAATATAAACTGTGCCCTTAATTATCGGGGGTGAGACAAATTTGTTTGGATGTGGAGTGCAGGAAATGTAGAAAGACAGCAAGCGAGTGTTTCATGCGCAATCAAAACAGCACGCAAAAAAAAAACAGACAAGTCTAAACAACATAAAGGGCAATGAGATATACAGGCCACGTTGTAGCCGAACAAAGAGGGAGCAAAATATAATAAACACAGTAGCCTTCGAGACGTAAGCAGACATTTTTTTGCGTTATCCTCCGGTAAAAAAAAAAATAAATAAATAAATAAAAACATCTGACATGAAATGTTATGAAGGTTAATACGAGCGTCGCTGGATGTTCTTGCAACAGCATGGCATGAGGGACGAAAAGGGCTGCTGAGGTTGGCTTTTTATACAAACATCAAACAAGTGCTCACCCTTCTAAAACAAAAATGGCTGCCAGAGCGACTACGCCCAAATGCCCTCCTCATCATCCTATTGGTTAAGATGGCAGGGGTTCAGCCAAGTGCAGCATGGGAAAGAAGATCCGGTTAGTGTGTGAACAGTTCCAGGTAGAAGTGACTGCCAAATAAAGACCCAGGTTCAACATTTCTTTTTTTTTTTTTTTTTTTCTTCCATTTTTAGATATTCGCATTATTTTGCATTAGAAAACCGACCTGGGATCTGTACTTAGAGACAACTTCTACCGATGTGATTCAGAGAAACACCTGTAGGCTTTGAGAAGTCATGATTTAACGAGAGATGATTCTGCATCAGAGTTGGGATCACTTCCATTTCGTTCAATGAGGCAAACGGACTGAAAGGGAAAACGAACCGGCGAGTCCGTTTCCGATTCAAATCCCCCCCCCCCAAACACACACACACACACACTTTAAAAAACAGGAACTGAATGGAAATGACCTCAGCTCCGATCAGGGGTTCGGGGAGGGGGGAGGGGGGGGTGTCCTGCTACTTTAAAATGGCTTGCTATGAATGGGATACCTTTATGGACATTTTCTATTCTTCCACATTAAACTGCTGAGCTATTAAATAATAAAGCAAAGATGATGGCAACAGCAGAGAAGGAGTTCGTTTCGAGGAGCAGTGTCTGGGCAGTGGATTTTTGACCTGATCGGGGGATTTCGGAGCTTTGTGGTTGGTCTGGTCAGGTGGCGTTTTCAGATGGCCGTCATCGTAGTTATCCGCCATGAGCTTCATCCGATTCTGTGTCTAGAAAAAAATGGAGGCGCAGGTGTGAGGGAAAAAAAAACCAAGGAGGAGAAACGAGGGGGAAAAAAGAGATGGAGAGAAAAAAACAAACAAACAAATGAAATAATAATAATAATAAAAAAAAGAGGAGCGGGTATAGACTAGCGCGTTATTAAAAAGGGAGCCTCGGAAATTCCATACGATACATGGTACACTATGTTTATACGTCACTATTAATATGTCAGAAAGAGTTTATATGGTAAATATAATGAAATCTTGTTTGCTTATTTACATATCCTTTTTTTTTATTTAACCATTTTGATTATTTTTCGAGTAGAATAATCAATTATGATGGATTATCATAGTTGTTGCCAGTAAAGATCTTCTAATCGTTACACCCTTATCACTCCGTGGCTGCAGATGACGGCATCACGAGGACGATCCTCACGAAGCCAGAAGTTTATTAAAAACACCCGAAAGACCAGCTGTATTATCTCTTTAATCATTGACAAAATGGTTTCCGGTGGCAACCAAACAAACAACTTGATCTCCCACACACACACACACACACATACAAAAACATACACACACACACACGCACAACTGTCTCAGGCAGGGCCCTATGGCACAGTGTGTACCTGCTGTTTGAGCTGCTGCACCAGACGGTCCTTCTCCCTCCGTAGCTGCGCCACTTCCTCATGGGTCTTTTTCTTTTTGGACGAGGACAGCTCCAGCAGGGCAATGTTAGCATCCTTCTCACTGATGGCAGCCAGCAGGGCCTCCTGTCTACAGGACACAGTCGTTGTCACTTTAAAAGTGCTTCAATGACACTTCGGCGACGCACGGCTCGCTCGGTTAGGACCGCTTTAGAGGCCCTATTTTCACTCGTTATATATATAAAACGAATAGGCTGCTTATGCTCTATTTTGTAAACATGAGATGTCTCATAGTTTCCCATGAGTTGAGGAGCATGACTCATTTTCTGCTGCTGTTATCTCTGCACAAACAAAGAGACTCCCACAAACCACTAATATGAAACTCATGCCTTTTTTAAAAGTTAAATTCATCACCTTCCTCGACGCATAGTTGGCAATGAATGACTCAACGCCAAAGCTACAAACATGCAAAAAAAGGCCTCTTAGTTTCCATATCATATCAGCCTTCCCACACTTTCTTAAGGACTCATCTTTCAGAACTTTTTTTTTTAAACAAGGATTACAGCTATTTCTCAATAAAGGTCACCAGTGAATGAGTAACAATACCAATAACAATACCGTTCCTAACAACCCTGTGGTGACTAAGACAGACATATGCATGTCTAATTACACACACACACACACACACACACACACACACACCACACACATATTATATTATATATATATATATATATATATATATATATATATATATATATATATATATATATATATATATATATATATATATATATAATATTATATAATATTATATAATTAGTGACATTCTGTACATCTGTATGTTGCATGCATTTTCTCAGGTCTCCATGTAAACCTACCATATTTAGCGTCAGTGCTGTCGCGTACCAAATTTTCCCCTCATATTTAATGATATGTTTTCCTCATCGACACACAGCGCTACCACGGAGCTTTGTTTGAAATACCTTCTTTCGGCACCAGAGATCTCTAAATCCCCCAAAGGTTACGCGCCGTAGCTTAAAAGTGCATTAAAGCAAGCGAACAATACAAGCCTATAAACTCCAATGCGGTAAACATCCCAAAGCCAATCAGAAAGTGCAGCCGCTCCATTACAAAAGAAGCGTGACTTTGATGGAATCCGACTTGTAACATAAGCTTGGAATAATAGATGTTGAAATTTTACAAAGTGTATGTCAGCGGAGGAACAAATACACTAACATACACGATTTCAGTGGCTTTACAGTGGATGAACGCAAATCCCATGTCTGTCAACATATGATAAAGCAAGTTTGACAGAATTAAAGAGCCGTGTTTTTAGCTCTTAAACTTGTTTGTGCGAGAGCTAAATGCATTATGTAATGCATTGTGAATGTGGCTCCGGGACGACTGGCCTGTTTTGTAAACTTCTCGGTTTTACGATTTGGTCCGTTTACAGGCTTGACAAGCGTGATATCTGCCATTGAGCATGTGACATTACCAATTATTAGTTTTAGCAGGTGTTTTAAATATGGTGCAGGCGCTTTTGGGTGCGTCCATATTTCCATATATACAAAAAAAAAGAAAGCACTGGACAGAATGACGCTTGACGCTTATCAGACAAAACACTTAATAGGGTTTTAAGGGCAGGAAAATCTCTATTTAAGCTTCTCTTGACAACAGGCGGTTGTCAATTTACTGCACTGTTGGAATGTTGGCAATGAAATCATTTCTTTATATTCTTTACGTTAGTTAAATGTGAAAAAAAAATTAACCTAACCCTAACCCAGAAGCCATGCACTTCTGATACGATTATATTTAAAGCATGTGGCAAGTGTGGATCCAACCTAAAGGGCAAAACAATTGTTTTCACAAAGGATGAAGCGGACAATAGTAATAGGACTAACTTCATCTCCAGGACTTCCTCCAGATGTCTCCTCCTCTCAGCCCTCAGTGTAGTCAGATGAGCCTCCTTCTCAGCCAGAGATTGCTGGGTGGACGACATCTTGGCTTTCATGGACTCCAGCTCTTGCTTTACCTTCTCCATTGCCCCGAGCAGCTCCTCCATCTGTTTAACAGACAGAACGATGGAAGATAAAAAACAAGACAGCTCACAGTGGTGTAAATGTCATATCATATATATATATATATATATATATATATATATATATATATATATATATATATATATATATATATATATATATATATATATATCTCACAAATGAACCACTGAGTCCAGGTTAATTCAGGATTTAAACCGTAGCCTTAGTCAGAATTTTAAAACAATTAAAACACACCAGAAATTGCTATTTTTTAATCTATTCTCAGAACGAATATCAATATTAATTTAACCTTTACATTTTGGGACAGAAATTTCTCAATTGTCGGGAAAAAAAAAGGCCAATGAGGGATACGCTGCACTCTAGTGGTGGGATGCCATCCTAACATAGTCGCATGCATTGTGGGAGATGTAGTTTATTGCCAATGCACTCTTTAAAGCAGCATAGCCTTATTTTAAGACAATCATACACCTTTTAAGCTCTTGCGGTCACCAGCAGAAATTACGTGGTGGGACACATTCGCACCCACGGGACTCGAGATTGACATGTGGTTTAAAAGCACAGTTTCTAGAGACATAGGAATCTGGGAAACATAGAAAAGAACGATCCGCTTAAGCGTTGAGTCGCCTCCTCTCTATTCGTACAAACAGTGACTTTACTCTGAGGCTCTTCTTTACAGTCAAGCTCCGGGCACAATCATGTAAACCATTCAGAGGAATCTTATTTCCACTGCCTATAGCCGTGGCTTTATTCTTCCCGTCACTCATGAGCGTAGCTTGTGATGGAAATCTAAAACTATTTACAGAGCATATTTGTGTATATGTACAGAATATTTTACATAACAGACCTTTCCCACCCCCCATACCTGTTTCTCCTGGTGAGTCCGTGCTGCCTCCTCCTGCGCCAACACCATTTCTCTCTCTGCTGTCATCTGAACGCTCTCCCTCAGCGCCTCTTCTAGCTCCTCGATGCGCTCAGCCTTCTGCCTCAAAGTCTCCTGGTATAAAAAAAAAAAAAAAAAAAAAAAAGTGCAAAAGAGCAACTGAACCTCAAAAATAACTCTATTGTCTTTTCTGTGATTAGGACGAAGGGATTTTTCGGGATCACTCGTTGAAATTGATGGCTCTGTTTTCTTCTCCTCACCTGCTGTGGGCCATCATTGGCACCGCGGCCTTTGCCAGCCGGCTCCCTGTGTTTCCCAGGCAGTTTCCTGCCCTGCTCTTTCATCTGCCTGGAAGTGGATGGATGGAGATAAGAAGGATCATCAATTATATGCAATGAATATCATTTTAATTGCTCTGTTTAACATATAATCTACATTTTGGAAATGTTTAAAGTCCTTTTTCTTATATGCAAACACGTTGGGTTTGGTTAAACGACCTGAGCATGCGTGTAAGCTGTTCAGGTGCATATGTATGTATGTATGTATGTATGTATGTATGTACTAACCTGGAAGCCACACTACATGAAGAAATCCAGGTGACAAAGTGAAAAGAAGGGAGACAAGAAGAAAAGTTCAAATGCTGCTCGACAATGCAAAAAGTAAAAAAGAAAAACACTTGAGAGAAAGGAAAATGTTCTAGTAAACAAACAAACATATCATTAAAACGGAACAGACAAGACAGGAACTGTTTTTAACGAGAACACACTGCAGATAAAGCAAACAAAGACGTGAAGATGTTTTCACAGCAACACTGTTCTGACACTGACGAACGATCACGTTTAACGTCAGCTTCCTGACCTCTCGAGCTCATTGATTTTCCTGTCTTTGTCATTCTTCTCGTTCTCCATCTGCCGTAGGATCTCTAGCAGCCGGTCGACTTCGGCCTGGGCCTTCCCGGACTCCTCTCTGTGCCTGACCACGTCGGCTTCTAGGGAGGCAATTCGCTTCGAGAGCTCCGAGTTGGCCTGTGCCTCAACAGCTGCGTTCTGGGCCTGCGTGGATCAGCCATATGTTAACAGCATGAATATTACTTTACCATCTACGTCATTATAGTCTTGGATTTATTAATCACTCATGCATCCTTCGCGTATTCGCCCCTTATTCTGAGCTTTTTACATAAGAGCAGTTGAGGGTTGCTCAACAGCCCCCCTAGTGGCAGCTTGGCGGTGGTGCTAGGATTTGAACCAGCCCTCTTTTTGGTCCACAGGCAAATGCCTTTAATGACTGCGCTCCCACCTCCCACCTCTCTTACCTTTTTAAGCTGGTTCTCCAGTTTGGAGCACTCTTCCCTCCTTTGCTCCAGTGCAATCTCCAGAGTTTTCAGTTTGGAGTCTTTTTTTAGCCCAGATGAGGCTAAGGACGATGCATGCTCTTTAAGGTCCAGCAAAGAATTCTGCCCAGACAGTCAAGAAATAGAGTCACATAAATCAAGCTTGGTTCTAGGGCTGAACTGTCTAAAAAAAATGCATCATTTCAATGAGTGTGCGAAAGTAAACATACCAGATATTACCCCAGCGTAGCTATTTATCGACACAAATCCTATTTATTCCATTTAAAATCCCATTTATTCCATTTAAAAACTCCAAGATTTTGGCCTTTGATTCAAATCTTTTCAGTTTTCACAGACTACATAGTTTAGTTCATATTTGTCCCCTCTGTTAAATGGTTAATGGGATGTGTTTGTATTGACATGTCCATTTTAGGGAAAATGGTTCTTCCACTTATTGGTCACATATACATTACAGCACAGTGAAATTCTTTTCTTCGCACATCCCAGATTGTTGTTGGTAGTTGGGGTCAGAGCGCAGGGTCAGCCATGATACGGCGCCCCCTGGAGCACAGAGGGTTAAGGGTCTTTCTCAAGGACCCAAGGACGGCAGCCTGGCCATACTGGGGCTCGAACCCGGATCTTCCGATCAGCAGCCCAGCGCCTTAGACCACTGAGCTACCCCCTCCCACTTCTTTGTGCATTATGCGTTTGTGCCAAACACTGCTTCATTTCGTGCATTTTGCTTACAAACATGTGCTCGTGTTTTAGCTATATTTATTTTATTGTGGAAAGGTTAATGCTGAAATTATGTGAAGGTGAAGGTGCAGATCGCTCACATAGTACTAATATGTGATATATTAATAAATGTTAGTGAATTTTTTTTTAAATGCTTACCTACAACAAACTTCTAATTTATCTCCGAAAGTATTTATTATTTTTCTTTCATAATCTTTTCATACATCATGGAATATGGATTATTTGGTCTTTAATATGATTTATTATATGGATTATTTAGTAAACAATCAAAGACCCTTTATTTAACAACCCCGCCGTGACCATGATAAAGTGGTAAAGGATGATTCTTGGTGTGAAACAACAAACCCTAGAGTCCTGTGTAGGTAATCTGGGCCTTAAATCTCTAACATACTCACCTCTCTGTCTGAAAGGTCTCCTTGCAGCAAGCTCACTTTCTCTTTAAGCTCTTTTAACTCTCTCTTACTGCTGTCCAACTCCTCCGACTTCTCCCGCTCCTCCCGATCTCGCTGCTCCTTCAGCCGCTCGATGATTCGTTCCTGTAACATTGGAAGGGTTTAGATTTGGAGTGATAGCGCGAAGTGCATAAGACTAAACATTTACATAGCAGGAAAAAATGTTTATGAATATGCAATTATATATATCTGTTACATTGGGTGGGGCACGGTGGCTTAGTGGTTAGCACGTTCGCCTCACACCTCCAGGATCCGGGTTCGATTCCCGTCTTGGCCATGTGTGTGTGGAGTTTGCATGTTCTCCCCGTGCCTCACTGGGTTTTCCGGTCCAAAAACATGCACGGTATGATTGATTGGCACCTTGGAAAATTGCCCCTATGTGTGTGAATGTGAATGTGTGTGTGTGCCCTGTGATGGGTTGGTATTCCATCCAGGGTGTATCCTGCCTTAATGCCCATAGACGCCTGAGATAGGCACAGAATCCCCATGTCCCGAGGGAAGATCGGATAAAGCGGTAGAAGATGAATGAACGAATGTTATATTAGTTGTCGATTACCTTCTCAGCCAGCGAGTCCTCTAAGGTGCTGAGAACTGTATCTGTATTAGACGTATCAGTCTGCAGAGACTTGACTCTTTCTCTCAAGCTGCTCATCTGTTTCTCTTTATCCCTCAGCTGTTCCTGCAGGTTCTCAATCTGGTAAAAAAAAAAATCATTATATCAAATATTTTTATTGACCTATGCATGAAACGCAGATTAGCCGTCGCAAGGGCGCCGGAATTGTCAAAAATGTCAATTCCAACCTTTTTCTGCAGCACGTTGATTTTTCGTTCTTTGACTTCCAACATGTCTTTAAGATCATGGATCTCGCCGTTGAGCGTGCTCTTCTCCTCAGACATGTCTTGGATCTGCTTGCTTTTTTTGTTCAGCAGCGTTTCCTTTTCCTCAAGGCGCAACCTCAGGGCATCCACCTAAGGGGTAAGGGGGTTAATCAGTCCAAAGATAAAACTTACAGGTAAATTGTCGGGCAAGTTGTTTTCACTACCTCTGTCTGCAATATGGCCGCTCGCTGTTCTTTGGCAGTCAGGGACTCTTTGAGCACCTCGATGTGCTGTTTGCTGTCGGAGAACTGATTGGTAAGCGTCTCAAGTTTGGTCTGCAAGCCAAGGAGCTGGGTGTCCTTCCTAGAGAGGTCCTGCTTCACCTGGTCCATCTGATTCGCCAAAGATAGTTCAGTCAGTAAATGTTACTTAATGCTGTTTTGCATATGTTTAAATAAATACTTTTTTCTTGACTCAAATTTCAGGATCAATGCACAAAATGTTGTATTCAAGCTTTCATGATAAAAGAAAGGGGCCACGGTGGCTTTGTGGTTAGCACGTTCGCCTCACACCTCCAGGGTCCAAGTTCGATTCCCATGTGTGTGTGGAGTTCTCCCCGTGCCTCCGGGGGTTTTCCTCCGGGTTCTCCGGTTTCCTCCCCCGGTCCAAAAACATGCACGGTAGGTTGATTGGCACCTTGGAAAATTGTCCCTAGTGTATGAATGTGTGTGTGTGTGTGTGTGTGTGTGTGTGTGTCCTGTGATGGGTTGGCATTCCATCCAGGGTGTATCCTGCCTTAATGCCCATAGACACCTGAGATAGGCACAGGCTCCCCGTGACCCGAGGGAAGATCGGATAAAGCGGTAGAAGATGAATGAATGAATGAATGAATGATAAAAGAAAGACACATGTTTAAGGCTAGAAAATGCATAGGTATTTGGAATTTTAATAAAATGAATTCTGTCAAGATTTTAAGCAAACTATATTCATCGACGAAGGCCTTGACGTTGCCTGGGAGCTTGTGTACTCTGGCGTACCCCATGTTAATGAAAACTTAGGATTGAACAAACCTGAGAAAAGCCCAAAAGCAATCCTAGAAACCTTCCGTCACAAGTATAAAAGTACACCGTGCAGGATTGGGATTACTGTGCACCACTATGGAACAAGGCTTGTGTTCTGGTGGCACAGAATAAAAGGGAGTTATCTTGTAGACTCTTCACCTTTACGGTAAGGGTGGTCCGGTGCAATACCAGTCATGGAGCAGGCATTACATTTACCCCGAGACCCAATGCTTTAACGCTTTAATTAGAAAATTGTGTGCGGTAACATATCATCTACATCTCTGCTAAAATCAGAAGTGGATTCATATTCAACAGGCTGAGATCCTCAGAGCTAGTCATTTTTCTCACCGGACAATTTTTAAGGAAAGAAACTCAGCGTGTATGTGTAAGAAAAAGGAGCTTGAAAAAAAGAATTGTTTTATATGGCGCATAAACGAAATTGACATACAACATAGAAACACAATTTCAGTGAGAAATACCTTGTTCTTCATGAACTTTGTGTGGTTTCGGTAAACCTCCATCTGCTTCACCTCCTCTTGTCGCTCCTCGCAAGTGAGCATGTTACTAGATCGCAGCATCATCACCTGGTCCTCTAGCTCCCTCAGACCTCGCTCCAGGGAGCCGATCTGCGAGTCCTTTACATATGCAACACATGCATTAAAGACTTACAAAAAAAAATAATTAAAAAGCACACATCTGACATCTTGAACATGAATGCAGTGTTCTGTACTTTGTACGCTGCATGCAAATGTTATGAATAGAACAGAATAGATTATCGATTCCTTAAAGTGAATCGAATCTAAAACAGTGATTCGTCACCAGTCAAGTTAAGGGTCCAGTTTATTACTTTATTATTTATTATTGCTAGTCATTTTATTATATAAAGAATGTGAAAGTTATGCATTCATGATAGCTTTTGATAGCTATTGCCCAAAAGTGGACATATGCTCTACCTTCATCTCAATGACAGTTTGCAGAGCTTTGGTTTTTGTAGACTCTGGGGTCCCTTCAAGGCGTCGATGCAGCTCCTGGAAATAAGAGGCACATGCCTGGCACTTTGTTCACACCATAGCCAGAAATAGAGCTTCAGATGTGTCATCAAACCTTCAGGGGAAACTGCGCCTGAGCTATGAATTTTGGCTCAACACTCTATATCACTCTGCTAGAGTCTTATGATCTGCTTCGGTACTATAAAAGCAATGCATTTGCACCCTTCCTGAGTAAAGGACCACCATAATACTGAAATATACAGTTCTAATTTCCTCCTCCTCCTATCACCTGTTTTTCAGCATGTTTCATCCATAAATTGAATTATTCACGTTAAATGAGCATGGGAACACGCTAATAGGAATTTCTGTGTCGCTCACTTCTCGCAAAGCCACCATCTCTTTATCGCGCTGCTCAAGTAGGTTTTCCAAGTGGTGCGCGTGCATCTCGGCGTCGGCCAGGCGGCACGTGAGCTCGTGGTCTTCCTCGCTCGACTTGCTGGACGGCCCTTTGTTGTGCAACATCTCCAGGAGCTTCTTGACAGAGTCGTCACGTGCGACCAGGGTCTGCCGCTGGGTCTCCAGCCGCAGTTCCATCTCCTGAATGGTGCGGCGGAGAAGGACAAGCTCGCGAGCCTGCCTTTCCTGCTCCTCGCCCAGCTCGAGAGCGAGCGGCTCGCCGGGCGGCTGGAGCAGCTGGTTAAGGTCGCGTTGGATGCGCAGCTCGGCCTGCAGCGCTTGCACCGTGGTCTGCAGGTGCTGTCACGGACAAGACAGAAGGACAACACTGATAAATAAACACATTTGTACTCTTCCTGCTTACCTAGAACAAAGTATTTATTATTTTCTGTTGATAAAGTCGCTTTATATGTAGTATATGACAGTAAACACAGTATAATCGCAATAAAAATCTGTCCTCTTCCATTTTATTTTGCAATTTTCGTGATATTTGTATGTAGAAGATGTACACAGTTATATTCATGGATGGACCTGTTTATAAAAAGAAAAATGACAGTTTCTTTGCAAATGAACGGAAATGTAATATATAGTATGACATATACGTATATATACGATATATAAGAGATCCTCACCCTTTTTTCAGTAAAGGACAGCCGTGCATAATGACTTACTGAGCTACAGCGGATGAGAATTATAGTGTGTGTCTGTTTTTTGATGTTTTCCAGTCTAAGTTAAGAATCAGCTGAAAGGTAATTGAAAACGAAAAATGTTTGGCGTCGCTATAAATCATAAATCTTAAAAAGGTTGAACGCCCTCCAATCAGCAGACGTTTACAGTGCATAGTCTCGTGCGATGGCTTAATTCTCCAGATGTCTGCGGCATATAATTGTATTCTGTGTCTGTTTCGTCACATTTAACATATGGGAAAAGTATATATAAAAAAAATAAGATTGATCTAAGAATAATAATTCATCTTCTTCTAGCGCTTTATCCGATCTTCCTCGGGTCACAGGGAGCCTGTGCCTATCTCAGGTGTCTATGGGCATTAAGGCAGGATACACCCTGGATGGAATGCCAACCCATCGCAGGGCACACACACACAAGAATAATAATAATAATAAAATAAAAAAATAAATAAAATATCTGACAAATCCAGTGGGGTTGGCAGATGCAGGGTGTGTTTGGTGTGGTTTAGTGATGCGGAGAAGAAGGAGGATGGAGCCCCCATGTGGGCCATGGTTTATTTACCATACATAACAGAGAACAGTGCATATTAAGGCAAGGATACCGAGAGCATGAAATCTTCAAGAGAAACAATTTAAAGAGAAACAATAACCCCACCCACCTGACTCTAACTTGTCATATCCAGGATTTTCCTTAATTTCATTTATTTATTTATATTAAGTGCGCCAACAGAAAAGCGGGTGTTTTATTTTTCAATGACTAAATCACACACTCTCTTTTAATTGATACTAAACGGTAACGTTTAATTAAACCTAATGTTGCTAAATAGCTCGTAGTACTAATCAGCGTTCGCGTCCAACGCCGTTAAACGTACCAGTGTAATTTTAGCTGGGACCGAACAGCATGACAATGCCGATCCCACCAAATTACACAGCCGCGGTTGGCTTTCCTGCGCTACGCCCCTTCTCGTGTGGATGTAAAAAGACAGCTATGTTGCTGCGAATCACAGTTTGAGGCTAATCACTAAAATGAGAGGGCTCGGCGCGCGGCGACGCCGAGAAGAGATCAGAGAGTCACCGAGACTCATAAGGACGAGTGAAAAATCGCTCAGCGGGACGGTAGGACGATGTAGCGTGGGTGTGTATGGGCATGTCAGGACCAGTCCAGGCCCTTCTTCTCCTTACACGACGGAGGAAAGTTATTTTTGAGGGTTGCGTAACGAAGCCAGACTTTTTTTTCTGTTTAAGCAATGAATATGGTTTCAAACAATAAGACATTCGTGTAAACAGTCGTCTCGGGTAAATCTGGCAATAAGTACTGCTTATGTCTCTAATACTAAAGCACTTATAAAATGAAGTATCATTGTGTAAACATGCCACATGGAGATATTACGGGATATTGTTTTTCTGTAAATTACTACACATATATATATATATATATATATATATATATATATCATTCATTCATTCATCTTCTACCGCTATATCCGATCTTCCCTCGGGTCACGGGGAGTCTGTGCCTATCTCAGGCGTCTATGGGCATTAAGGCAGGATACACCCTGGATGGAATGCCAACCCATCGCAGGACACACACACACACACACACACACACACACACACATTCATACACAAGGGACAATTTTCCAAGGTGCCAATCAACCTACCTATCGTGCATGTTTTTGGACCAGGGGAGGAAACCGGAGAACCCGGAGAAAAAAAAAACCCCTGAGGCACGGGGAGAACATGCACAAACTCCACACACACATGGCCGAGGACGGGAATCGAACCCGGACCCTGGCGGTGTGAGGCGAACATGCTAACCACTAAGCGGTGGCTTATCTATCGTGCCCCATATATATATATATATATATATATATATATATATATATATATATATATATATATATATATATAAAATAGCAAAATAAGGAAATGCACTTATGCATGAAATGAAAGAATGAATGAATCTGTTCCGTGTTATTAGGTGATATTTAAACACATAGGCATATACCAGCTATATCAATAATTTTAGAGAGTTTTGCATGCAACATTCTAATGTAATGATATTTAGCCAGATTTATTCATATCTTTGATAACGGCTTATAATCATGTTTAAAATGATCTTTAGCTCGAGTGAGTATAAAATGGCTGAAACTTGCTACCATCTCTCAAGTTATTTATTGTTGCTTAGTTGGCCTAAATTGTTTACGGTACTCTCAAGTGCCGAAGTCCCATGTGCACGCCGTAACAAAGGTCAGTCAAAGCGTTGTGTCAAATCCAAGCACAATCAGGAAATTCCAAAGCTCGAGAAATCACACTTGATAAAAAATTATCTTAAGTGTAAAATATCATCAACATAAGAGATTTTTTTTGCCAACATTCACCAGCCTGGCTTGTTGCTAAGCTACCCGTGTTTTTGGCCTCTGTTGTTTTTGTACTGTTATTTCCGAGCAAAATATTAATAATAGCCACTCAGGCCTGCAGTTAAAGCAGCTTTTTTATGAGATTTATGTGCTCTTCCAGTGCGAACACGCACACTTTTATTGAAGCATGAAAATTAGTTTTCTAGTGTTTTCACCACTAGAAAACAAAGAAAGGGTCGGGGTTCGATTCCCGTCTCGCACATGTGTGTGTGGAGTTTGTGCATGTTCTCCCCGTGCCTCAGGGGGTTTTTCTCCGGGTTCTCCGGTTTCCGCCCCGGTCCAAAAGCCCTGTGATGGGTTGGCATTCGATCCAGGGTGTATCCTGCTTTAATGCCCATAGACGCCTGAGATAGACACAGACTCCCCGTGACCCGAGGGAAGATCGGATAAAGCGGTAGAAGATGAATGAATGAATGAATGAAGATGAACAGTCAAATCGTATTGCTATGACTGTTTGGGCTTCTTTTTGTCCTTGTAATTCATGGAAAATTTGATTTGATTTCAGATTCTGACTGATTAGAAGAGGTGGCAAAGGTATACATTATTAGTTTTTGTTTCTGATACTACAGTCATTTAAAATCAGTGTTTAACTCCCTATTACTATATAATAAAATAATACAATTATTATTATTGCTATTATTATCTTTACAACTATGTGGCAATTACACTGGAAAATATCAATTGTGTGACGGGATGACACTTTATCATATGCTTATAACGGTTTTCCGGCCCTCAAACTTTAAACACTTCTAAGTGCACCTCCATACATCATTACATTGGCAATGCTAGAACTACATACAGGAATGTTTTTTTGTTTTTTTATTAAAGTGGCTCTTTTATACTGTGGGTGGGATATCGCTGGCATGGTTTTGTTTCACACATGGCCTTTACAGTTACACTGCAAATTACACTGCAAAAAAAGAGCAATAGTCAATTCAAAAACGACTCTACACTCAGTCCACAAAGCATTAGGGCTTGCTGACATGTTTAATAAACAAAAATAAATGTAGATTATATGCTCAACACAAATGAACCGTAATGAGAACATGTTGACACCCTATTTATATTTCTACGGCAAATTCCTTTTAAATAAAACTGTGGATGTTGTGCATTATATAAGTTATAAAGACACTATATTAGTCCTGGTTTTAAACCAGATAAGATAAAATAATAATTTGTGTCTTAAGATAAAACCTAATGCAAAGTTTTAATATAATGCCATTAAATATGTCATGGGTAGACTGATTTAGGGACATCAACCTTAATTGCACCGATCATTATTACTCATTATGGGAGCAAAATTGGCCATACACACACACCCACACACACACACACACACATATATATGTGCTCCTCACCTGAGTTTCATCTTGGATGGCACGATATTGCTCCTTCCACACAGATATCTTGGAAGCCTCATCCTTGCGCAGTGCCCTTTCCTTTTTCAGCTCAGGGCTCCAGAAGGTCTTGATGGAGCTCATTGATGAGCTGAGTTTACTCTCTTTCACCTCTACCTCCTTCCTCAGGAGCTCGTTCTCCCTCAGCACCTCCTTCAGCTGCGCTTGCAACTCCATGATAGTGTTGTCCCGGGCCTGGCGCAACGAATGCGGCACCGTGGAGGCCGCATGGAGCTCTCCTCCAAAGCTCATGGAGTCTGTGGACACCGTAGGCACCATGGCCATGTCAGGCGTGCTCCCGGTTACTGTCCCGCGTACGCCGTACGGGATGCTCCCGCCGAAGCGTCCGGTTGCCATGCCGCTTTTCGGGATGTCAGAGGAGGTGGCGAGGGCGACCTCGTTGTCGCTCATGTACATGGGACCAGACGTGGCATAGGCAGCGTTAAGCGACTGGATGTTCTCCATGGAAAGTGTTTTGCCCCCGGGGCCACCGGGCCCGCCGCCGCTGCCTCCCATGCTGTTAGTGCGGCGGTGACCCATCCGGGGTGAACGTGGCAGCCGGGGCGATCGGCCCGAGTTACCCTGGCTGTTCCGGTTCCCGCTGTGGTTACCGTCCATTTTGCTCACAGAGCGAGAGCTGCCGTACATTCTGGTAGACAGACTACGACCAGGAGACAAAGTAAAGACAGGACGAATACGCACCACACCCAAGCTGTTAACAAAGAATCATTCTCCTCCTTCTTCCATGTAAAGACGTACTCTTGCGTTCTCCTTTGCACGAGATTTCTTTTCCTTCGACTGGGAGAGGACTCTCTGTCCGTGGCTAACATGGAACACCTACTGTGCCCTGCAGATATAAAATATGGGGAAAAAAAAGGTACAGGCTGTATATGAAAAAAAAATGCAGTGCTAAAGGATCAGTTCCATGTGGGTCACTGGGTTGAAAAAAAAAAAGCCCACACCTTTGTTCCAGCTCAATGTAGACAGATGGGCATTTAAACCCTTATTTATAGTTAATAATAGTAATAATAATAATAAGGCCGAAGATGCATTGCTTTTAAAACACATGCACTTACAAGCAGCTGCATGACAATTAGCAAAATGATTCAACTCGTCAAATCATGATATATTTTTATAATGATTTTTTTTTTTTTTGCTAAATTTTAGGTCACCCCTCTCGAAACGCATCTAGACTACACACTACCATGTGACGGGCTGTGCAATGAAGAAAAGGTGGGGTTGCGCCGGATTCGTGTTCAGAGTAAAAAAAAAAGAGAGAAAATAAAACAGAAAATATACAATGTCGCTTGCTTACATTTCTTTGCTGTCCGTTTAAATCGCCGTGCGATCGGCCTGTTTATTGTCGGATTCCGTGACGCTTTCTATTTCAATATAGCCTAAATCTAGGCGTGAGCCTAGAAAAACTCAGATAGGTACCGAGAGATGCGCAAACGCGAGAGCGCGCTGTAACCTGCACATTTCCCTAATTTCACGAAGGGGTAATTTTTTTTTTATAATGTGCAAATGGTCCCAGCTCTTACTATCACCTTTGTGTAATTATTCATCTTCAAGCATCCACCCCATGCCCTTCTCCAGCATCCACCATTGTACTAGTTTGAATGCCTATAAAAGGGTTATTCACTCCTGGTTTTTATTTTTGTTTGTTTGTTTGTTTTTGTTTTTTTTTAATTAATAACACACATTCTATTATTCCACGCACGTGAATAATATTGAATACTTTTTGCATTATTGCCTAATAATAAAAAAAATCTTTCGATCGGTGCACAAAATAATCGTCAACATCCATTTCATTCATCGCAATGTATCCGAACACAGACATAGTAGCAAAATTATAATAAATATAAAATAAATAAAAAAAAATTTTAATTACCATCTGTTGTTTTAATCCATGGGTTCAAAGCCACGCTGTGTAGCCCTGCAGCGTTCAAACGGCGCCCTGATAACGTGGGGAAAAAACGCCTATTTTCTTGTACTTCTTGTTTTTTATTATTATTATTATTATTATTATTATTATTCTTTATATGCAGATATTAGTAGCATCCTTTCCCATCAGGGATGGAAGGAGCTCGGTGACGTAACGCCTACGCTGCGCTCTTGCGACGTCCGCCTGCCTCATCTGAGTGGGCGGGGCTAACGTCATATATTATGAATTCCACGCAGGGGGACCACGGAGAGCGAGGAGCCGCCATTTTGTAGCGTGCACGTATTCGCTCGCGTAACCCGTCCACTTTATTAGGGACACCTGTCCAAGTGCACATGCGTGCATGCGTTCACTTATCTAACCGAGCCAATCACGTGGCTTAAAAAAAAAACAAAAAAAAAAAAAAAGAAATGCATGAAAATTAACCAGGCGATCGATGAAAAATCAACAATGAGAAAAAAATTTGATCTCTGTGACTTTGATTGTGGCATGGGTGTTATGCTCTAAAGATTGCAAGATTGCTCTTTCGCTTTGTAGAGTGCAAGTTGAACAATTGTTCTGTCAGTCTTGTGCATAATCAAGTCAAGAGTTTTTATTGTCATTTCAACCACATATAGCTGACGCAGTGCACAGTGAAATGAGACAACGTTTCTCCAGGACCCTGGTGCGTACACAAAACAACGTATAACACAAACACAACAACACAATGCTGAGGACGAGACTAAGTTTGTCCTAGCTACATAAAGTGCATCGTGTGCAACCTGGTGCAAACAGCGCAGAGACAGAACAACACTGTGTTCACAACACATACATGTGTTGTGCACTGTGTTCACAGTGCATACAAACAACTAACACAATAAAATAAATAAATAAAAAAAACACAACAACAACCTAGTGCAAAGTGTTCCAGTTGGCAAGTGTGCAAAGGAACAAGTACAGCAGCAGTGATAAAAAGTGAAATGTGCAAAGTGTCCATGTAAACAGTAACACTGTCAGTGAGAGCAGTATATACAATACACATGTAAAGGCCAGTAATGAGGTAGATAAATGCACAATAGCATGCAGGTACTAGTGAAGCGATTCTGTTAATATTCACATCCAAATATTCACAAAAATTGTCATCTCTACGACTTGCACTGGTGCACAATGTTGCACTATTGGTAGGCTAGTTTGCCATAAAATGCTGATATACTGGGATTATCACAAAGAATAATCTTTAATGCATTTATGAAATAATCCATTGTTCTGATACCAGCATCCATTCCACAATTAAGACTCAGAGAGATATTTTTTTTCACATCCAGGTGTATCTGCATGATGTTTGCATTGCACATGAAGGGTGAAATGAGCTTTCTGTAAGGAAATACCTTGTGCACTCAACAACTATGTCAAATGTGCAGTAAACAGTGTTTATATGAAGGATATATACATAGAAAATATTGAATATTATCATAGGCTTTCTACCTAATATGCAGGCTTTCTACTTAATATTGTATTCTGTTCACATAACCTTAATCCAGAGGTTGATATGGTGTGTATTTTTTTGTATTATTTGTTATTCAGGTACTGCAAGAAATAAATACTGTTATTTGATTTTTAGTTTTCGCCTGTGACCTAATCTATTCAAATTCAACTTACAGGTTTTTTAATATATTTATAATATATTCATATATTTTGTTATAACTGCTGTAAAAAATGAAAGTCTGTTACTTAACTGCCCAATTTTAAGCACACACACACACACACACACACACATGAAAAACAACTTATGGCAATACCTGTGTTGGCAATCACAGCAGTCAGATCTCACATCTCAGTAGGAATTTTGTCCTACTATTCTTTACAGATCCTCTCCAAGTCATTAATTTTTTGAGGCTGATGTTTAACAACTTGTACCTTCATCTTTCTCCACATATTTTCTACGATTAACGATTACAGTACATAAACTGACTTAGAAGTTCAATTTTCTTCTTCTTGAACCACTCCTTTGTTGCCATGGCCATGTGTTTTATGTCATTGTTATGCTGGAATACCCATCGATGACCCATTTTCAATGCCCTGGATGAAGTTCTCACCCAAGATTTTATGACCCTGTACAGCCTCCCTTTGATGTGGTGCAGTCGTCCTGTCCCCTAAGCAGAAAAACAACCCAAATCATAATGTTTCCACCTTCCTGTTTGACGGTGGGGACGATGTGCTTGGGCTCATAGGCTGCATTCCTCCTCTAAACATGGCAGAGTTGCCTGAGAGCTCTGTTTTGGTCTCATCTGTCCACAAGACTTTCAAAAAAATCATGCAGATTAATTGGGATCAAATACGTACTCATTAATACTCACCCGTTAAAATGCATATCAGTTTATAGCATTTTAAAATGCGTTTTTTTTGGATTTCTGTTCAAACAAAATTAACATTAACAAAATTAAAATTATAGCATGATCATTTCTTTGTCGGTTGGCAAATGTACAATATATCTGATAGAGTGGATCAACTACACCCTCTTAACCCCCACCCCACCCCATAGCATATTCACTGCAATTTAAAACTTTGATGGCCATTGCACGTCACACTACAACAAAGCAGAGTAAAGAATGCAAAGTGAGATCATAGCACACACACACACACACACACAATGGCTAGTATCCATTGTTGTATCTTTGTGGAGGTGTATTTTTCTTTATATAGAAATATTTTTTTTGTTATTTATCAGTTAAAAGCAAAACCAGTAAGTTACTGTGTATGCTGTCATTTCACCCTTCTTATTAAATCCCCCTGTAACTGGTAGTGGTGGGACAGGCCTATAACTCACCTGAACAGATGTATATATAATTGTAATTTGCTCTG
The DNA here is from genome assembly GCA_030449085.1 of Kryptopterus vitreolus. Lineage (NCBI taxonomy): Eukaryota > Metazoa > Chordata > Actinopteri > Siluriformes > Siluridae > Kryptopterus > Kryptopterus vitreolus. The sequence goes on along the minus strand of JACRUU010000027.1, from coordinate 25,134,358 downwards.
GATAGGATATACATGAAGTTGGATGTAGACTGATTGGCACCCTGTGCTTAATCTAATCCAAAATACAACGCATGTTTTTTTTTTCCTTCAAAATGTCAATTCTACGCTCCTTGAGCAAAACCTTTAACTGTTGTATAAAAAAAATACAAAATGCCACTGTGGGTAAGGGCATCTTGCCAAATGGACATGAATGTAAAAGTAACTGTGCTCGAGTCCACCTGTGACATCACCACAGCAGGTAACCACTAACTTCTTACAGAAATAACAAAGAAGCACATTTTGGCAAATTGGGAAATGAATCTTTAACCACACCACAAATAGACTATTATAAAAAAAAAACATTTGATGTTTTCCATTGTAGAGATTTACATAAAAAAAAACGTTTTCTTCCCTACGGAGATCGGTGAAAAAGGTGTCTTTATTTCTTTAAAACCTGAAAAAGATTTCTAAAAAAAAGAAATCCCGATTGTATAAAACACGACTGCTGACATTTCATATTCATACATTCTATTCGTGTTGCGTGGCCACGCGTTTAATGAATATTTACAACTCCCGACTCTTTGTAGGGGCACGGTGGCTTAGTGGTTAGCACGTTCGCCTCACACCCTGCCAGGATCCGGGTTCGATTCCCGTCTCGGTCATGTGTGTGTGGAGTTTGCATGTTCTCCCCGTGCCTCAGGGGGTTTTTCTCCGGGTTCTCCGGTTTCCCCCCGGTCCAAAAAAAACATGCATGGTAGGTTGATTGGCACCTTGGAAAAATTGTCCCTAGTGTATGAATGTGTGTGTGCCCTGCGATGGGTTGGCATTCCATCCGGTCCAAAAAAAACATGCATGGTAGGTTGATAGGCACCTTGGAAAAATTGTCCCTAGTGTATGAATGTGTGTGTGCCATGTGATGGGTTGGCATTCCATCCAGGGTGTATCCTGCCTTAATGCCCATAGACGTCTGAGATAGGCACAGGCTCCCCGTGACCCGAGGGAAGATCGGATAAAGCGGTAGAAGATGAATGAATGAATGAATGAATGAATCTGACTCTTTGTTGTGGATGCTAAATTGTGTTTAGTAGATTTCCAGGATGTGGTCGTGTCATGCCGCGCTCTGTGCAGAAGGGGGCGCTCGTGTCCACATTGCGTTTTTATTTATTTATTTTCTTGCTAGGTTATTTTGGGGCTGTCTCGGGGGAAGAGGAGAGAATGCGGATTGTTCTTTAACCGGCTGTGTTTTATGGGTGTCGCACTGAGATGGAAAAGCTATAAAAAAAAAAAACGCATGTCCATAAATCCAAATTAAGTCCGTCGAATGGAAATCGTTTGATTTACGGACTCGCTGTAATAAACAACAAAAGGCGCCTTTTTGTGTAAAAGATGTAACAGCTCGTGCACGTCTGAATAGCCCGGAAACGGACACACACACACACACACACACACACACTGTCTGGTTTGATGTCGTCTGCGCTGTAGGACGATCGTGGGAGCCGATTGCACGAGTTTGTTGTTGTTGTTGTTGTTGTTGTTGTTGTTTTGCATTGATCACTCGTTGGATAAAGGAAGGAGATTAATAGCCGTGCAACAAAAGAATCCCGCGTGCACGGCCGCAAAACTAGCTCTCGCGAGAAGGCGCGCGTGGTTTCAGCGCTCATGACATTCGAACTTCGATAAGTCCAGTCGTTCGGTTATAGTCGGATCCACACGGCGGCGAGACACCAGAAACCCGAACCCTGGCCGACTCCGCTTTTATCCCCTCGGGTACCACCACCACCACCAAGTCACGCCGAACGAACCGCACGTACGTGTAAAAACACGAAGAAAAAAAGAAAAGAAAAAAAAAAAAGAGAGACAGCAGTATGACACAGAGCACGAGTCGTCATAGGCGTCTTCACCACCGCGGCGGTTAGCTTTGCTAATTTAGCGGACTTTTTCGCCAGTGCGCGCACGGCGTCCTGAGTGAAACCGGAGATAACCGAGGGTGACTGTGCACATCAATTCGGTAAGTGTGTTTGTCACGTTTTCTTTGCTTTATAACCGTTCATATCTTGTAATAGTGCGAATTCTGAAGTGAATTATGTCAATCCCGTGCCTCAGAAATCTCCCCGGTTAGCTTCAGTAGCTAACTGCTTTTGATTTTGACTAACGTTCGTTAGCGAGCGCGTCGAGTGTTGGCGTTAGCCAGGCTGCGATACGCAGAATAAACTTGTAAAATAAAACATATGTATATACATTTCTCAGGTGATTTATATCGTAAAAACATTTCCCTCAAAACAGTAATGGCCGTTTATTAAACGACAGCCGTTAGCTGCCAAATTAGCAACCTTATAATCCGTCATGGTAAACACAATTATTAATATTGGCCTCCGCGCTGAGGTAAATCTTCATTGTTTAAGACCCCGTTTTATTTGATTAGTAAGTATAATTAAGCAACCGATCGAGCTAGGTAAGTTTATAGCCGACACATCCGCTAAGTACGGGTTTGTGGCTTTGTGATTGCTAGTGTCATCTAACAGCTGATTCATGTGGCCGGGTCACAGACTGCCTGCGTGCCGAACTTTTCCCCCCCTCCTCCCTCGGCCTTCAGTTAATCTTAGGTTTATGATGACTCTGTAAAGTTGTACCACGTTATAGTTACACGTAAAGACACATAACCAATGTCAACATTTATTAAAAAAAAGTAGTACAGCGTTTCAAAGTGTCCTTTGAAAATAATTAAACTCTTCCTTGTCATCTCATGTCGTTTGCCTCGGATGTTTATTTGCTTAAGTATTATTATTGTTGTTATTTACCCAGACATGTCTGTAAATAAGTCGTTTCTGTATAACTCACATAGGTGGGTGTGTCTTCAGGAAATGCATATTGTCACACATTGCCTACTTCGTCTACACCTCGATTAGTGTTTATGGTTTCTTTTCTAATTTGTTAATGATACATTTGTTAAAAGTTCAACCAGTCAATACTACATACATATGTAATTTAGGAAAACACCAAGAAATTTCGTTTTGGCTTTGGGGTAAGAGATGACAGAAGAGAGTAAGTGTTTCCTGGTGTGATTTTATAGTGGAGAAAACATGCAAAACTTTTTTTCCCCCCCATTCTTCCACCAAAGAGGATACAACATAATCTTTATTGTTATGTGGTGTTTGTCTGTTCCGGTGCACTAACACGCAGCCTATAAATAATTCTAACCGGATGGATTCAAATAGGGACTAAAATCACTGGGATACAACCGTGATAATGACATTACCCCGCCCCCTCGTGTAATGCTAATCCAGTCCAACCAGGGCTTACTGTTGATCTTTGTAATATAGTGGCAATACGTTTGGTTTTATATAAATTGTACATATTAGTATTGGGTTTTTTCCCCCTCAAGACCGTAAATTCTATTTTTGTGTGTTACAGTGAAACAAAATTGGATGGCATATGGAGCCTTGTGCAACCTGGTGGCTTAAAAGTGCACATCAAGATTTACAGCTTGGCCTTTTACAGTCACACCTTATGTTGAACGAACACTGCCTACATTTCTCCATACAATGGATGACCCAAGTTTAAAAGACCTGGTGAATTGTTATCAGTTTGTGTTAGACTGTGAATTAGTCTGTCCCTATTTTATCCATAGTGCTCTTCCAGTGCTTTACTCCTTTAGTCCTTTAGTTTGTAAGACCATTGACTTCATTTGAGTGATCATCCAAACCAGTTTAAAAGCATCCTTTTAGTATTTCTCAATACATATTTTATATGTGTGTAGATTTTGAGAGTCTCTTCACTCTGTGAGTGGAGATATGTCTGAAAGTTTTAGAGAGAAAATGGTGAAGTTCCTGTCCCCCTCGTCAAAGAACTCCAATGGCTCCAACTCGGACACGCAGTTGGGTGAGCGGATCGGCCCCGAAGTCCGCCGCCGGCATCACACCATGGAGAGGGACTCGAAAGCCGAGCACCGTTTCGTCCGGCGCAGTGTTATTTGCGACTCAAACGCCACAGCTTTGGAGCTTCCTAGCAAGATCATTTTCCTGAATTCACCACAGGATTTTTCGGCCGCCACAAGTGATCTTAATGCCGAATATTCAAAACCTGCAGCGGAGAGCACGGTCTGCTCGGTCACAGATGGGTCTGCTGTTGAGAAGGCGGAGGGGACGAAAGACAGTGTCCATGTCGAGACGGTTTCCGAGCAGAGGCCTGTGGCTTCAGTCAGTCTGGTTGTTGAGACAAAGACAGAACCGTGTCTGGAGTCGCAAATCAAGACGCCAGAGCAGGAGTTGGGCAGTAGTGCAGGCACAAAAACGGAAAACGATAAGGAGGAGGATGAAGAAGCCAAAGAAAAGGCTCGGAAAGAAAAGGACCAAGAGGACATAGAGGAAGTAGAGACAAAGGCTGTCGGAACTTCCCCAGATGGCCGGTTTTTGAAGTTTGATATTGAGATTGGACGTGGATCTTTCAAGACGGTTTATAAGGGATTGGATACAGAAACAACTGTGGAGGTGGCCTGGTGTGAACTGCAGGTAAGTCGTTTCTATGTGGCATTTATATTCTGACTCTGCTGGTCAAGCTTGAGGATTTCCTCATGTATAAAATGCGTGGTTTTGCTTTCTTGTTGTCTTAATATACGTTCGGTTGTTTCAAACGAATTTTTAAATATTGTTTTTCCTCAAGTAAATTCTAGGGTGTTTACTTGTACGTTTCCTTGTATATCCCTATGGGGGACATGGGGATTACTTTTTGTTGGCACCTGAAATCATCTTGGGTGCGCGTGAACATTTATTTTCTGCAGCCATACTGGAAACGGAGACCACTAATCACATATCTATATAATGCTGATTCTGCGAGCATGATGGTTCTGATAAGTGCTCAAGTGACACTGCAGACCACAGGGCAACATCCTGCTGCTGGAAACATCAGCTTGTGACCCACTTCTCGCTATTTGCCTTTATTGACATCCTGTTTCCTTATTTCGTTTCAGAAAGAGAGGAAATGCAATAGACACTTGTCAGATGTTTTACTGTGTAAATGCAACACACTAGTGCATGTTGAGAAAGTGGGTCAAAGACTCATCTGGTCTATGTGAACAGCAGCTCTATGGCTTGTCGGGGCTTGCCTTTGCCCTCTCTACCCCTCCTCCTTATTGCTGTTGCTGCTGGATAATGACAGGCCATTGCACGTGGTCACATGACATGCAGCTCTGCTGCAAACTGCCTTCAGGTTGAGCCAGTTTGGAAAATGTGCTGAAACAAAAGCTGCAGTATCTATTTCACCCTCACTCTTTTAAATGTTCTCTCACCCTCGCTTTCTCTGTGGCTCTTATTTCTCTCTTCACCCTCTTATGGTTTTTTTTTTCTTCTTCTTCTTCTTCCCCTCCTACTCTTCCTGTCACTTTATTCTTTTTTTTTTCTATGTCATTTTATTTACCATTTCCTTTGATATGTCGCAAAAGGTGCGTAAACGAATAGACTTTATCAGTATCCAAAGGCAAAATGCATGCAATGCTTGTGCAAAACACTGGCATACATCCATCTTGTAGCTCCTATCACACATGAAACTTTGGAATAATATTTAGGTCTGGGCAGAGGAAACGTTTATAAAAGGTTTCACTTCTGTTGTCTTTGGGAGAAGTGCTCTTTGTGCTTCCAAAGCAGTTTGCCTTTTAAAAAGCTACTGACAAGAAGTGCTAAAACATTCTGACCCTGTTCCTCAAGTTTGATTCATCTTATGTTTGTTAAGAAGCAAAAAAAAGTGTTTGTGTGTCTACTACTGCTGCTATACATGCACATCTTCTATATATATCATATATATATATATATATATATATATATATATATATATATATATATATATATATATATATATATCATATATCTATATATCTAATATATGATATAATATATATATATATATATACGCACATATACATGTATAGTAGCAGTAGACTTGTTATTCAGTGTGTTGTTTTTGCACTGAGTTTTGCTATCAAGGTTACCTTATCTGATTTAAAGACTCATGTAATGTAAAAACACCATAAGAATTTTAAGTGCAGACCACACCTATAGCTTATAGCTATAATCTTACCAATCTTTGAACTTGTATTACTACTAACTTTAATTTACTACAATTTTATAACTTGCATGACAAAAGAGGAGTGTCGAGCAGCGTTGCATACGTTTCAGAGTGGGCTGCATCTGCAAACAGCAAATGGATAGAGTGTGAAGTTGAGCCCTTTCTCCTCCTACATTCCCAAACATTGCATTGTGATCCTTTTCTTGCTGGGTGCAATTGTTTGAAGTCATTGTAAAGTTGGTGTTGCAGTTCTCCTTGTAAAATAGGACTTGGGGCTGGGGAGTTATGCTATTAGCTTTGGGGGATGGTGCTTTTGGAGGACCTCCAAAGCTGGATGTTTCTCATTCCAGGAACTGTGGGTAACCTCGTAGTGAAAAGTGGGTCATGTTAGGGGAGCTTGAAGTTGGTGGGAATTTAGTACTTCTTTGTCAAGTATATACTCTGTAGATATTGACCATAGTTTTTTTGTTTACTAAAATGTTTGTGCCAATTGTTTAACAGTCCCAAGCATTCATTATAGAGGATAATAATGCAACAATTAATGACAAACTTAAAACAACTTTCAGGACCGCAAGTTGTCCAAATCGGAGCGACAACGCTTCAAGGAGGAAGCTGGCATGCTGAAGGGCCTGCAGCACCCCAACATAGTGCGCTTCTACGATTCCTGGGAGGCTCCCTGCAAAGGGCGGAAATGCATAGTGCTTGTGACTGAGCTCATGACATCTGGCACGCTAAAGACGTAAGTACTGTAATCGAAATTCTCTACGCCCTTAACAGACTCGCATGAGAGATTTTATATTGTTGTAAATATAGTAATATATTGCATTACATTTTTTTTTAAATCTTTTCTCTGCAGGTATTTGAAGCGGTTTAAGGAGATGAAGATCAAAGTCCTTCGCAGTTGGTGTCGGCAAATCCTGAAAGGGCTTCACTTCCTCCACACCAGGTCTCCTCCCATCATCCACCGCGACCTCAAGTGTGATAACATCTTTATCACGGGACCCACCGGATCGGTCAAGATTGGTGACCTGGGCCTTGCCACTCTCAAGAGGGCTTCTTTTGCCAAGAGTGTCATAGGTATGACCCGATAAATGACCGTACGCCGTTTCTCGGTCCCTTTTGTGTCATCTCGCTGTTCGGGTTTGCTGGCAGGAAGAAGAAAGTCTGTCCTCTTTTGAAGTTTCTTTCTTTTTTTCCTTTGGTTTCTGAAAGTGTAATTATAACATTGTGGAGCGAAGGCAGACCACAGTGTTTCTGTGAGCCCCCAAACCACAGCAAACCAGGGCCCCTGCTTCTTGCTCACGCTGTCTCTCCACTCAGGATTTCCCCCTCCCTCCTCTAGGTCCAAAATTGCTTTGTTGATCCATATTATCCTCGGTGTTTTTAAGAGGCCCTTATTTCAGGTTCCTCCAGAGAGTAAGTAGTTTCTTCACTCTCTTTATGTCAGTGATGTGCGTAGTTGTATTGTGGCTTGTCTGCAGGCAAACCTGATCATGGGAAAGGGATAGCACAAAAGCTAGAGGTGAGCCCTGGGCTTTCAGGTACCGTTCTGAATGATCTTTGTCCTGTGGTTTGGATATTGGTGGTCTGTTTCTTCAATGAAATACTACGTGATGTTGATGTTAATAACTGTCATTCTTTTCTCTCAAGGTTAGATCTTCTGTTTTGATATATTTTTTTTGTTTCTCACAGTGTCTTAAGATCCAAGTCTTATTCAATCTCCTCGTTTCCTCTCAGTTAATAGACTTAGAGTCCATTTATCATTTTAGGAAACCTTAGACTCTAACCTCAGATCTCCCTTATTCTACTTTAAGGATTATTTAGTGTACTGCGGTAAATGCAGAAAATGGGCCTGGTAAGTCAACCAGTACAAAGTGACACCATACAAATCTAAATCAATTCCAAATATGATAAGTTTTTCTGTGTGAGGTCTTTGATTTTTGCGGGCAGCTTTTTTTACTGCATAAACTAGTGTGCAGAACCTCACGAATCATTGACTAGCTATGGAAAATGTCATACTTAGCGGGTTTAATTTGCTTTTTTACCCCCTCCCCCCCCCCAACAGGTATCAGAAAGGTAAGTACCTTTTTAAGGGGATTTGCAGCAGGCTAACCAAATGTACGAGTTATTTCCATAGCTTGGATTTTTAGCTTCGTCTTTAAAATTAGCGGCCTTGGGCTACTGACCATTGACTCGCATTTTCTAGTATCATGTTTTGGCGAAACGCTTGATTTGGGGCTTAAACTCGGCTTTTGTAAATATTATAGAATTCCTAACACCTTTTACGTAATGGTCAATTGCCCCTTTCAGATGATAACCTGAATTCTTTGGTCAGCCCGGGCCTTTTGTTAGGTTCTGTACTCTAGTTTTGTTTTCACAGTTCTGCCCTAAAGGCCTTACACTGAGAAACTTGGGCTCGTTATCATGACAGCCTAACTGAGAACCGTTTATCCCCTCCCCCCTCCCTCCTTTTTTCGCCTTTCTATCCCTTTTTCGCTCTTCCTTCTCTCTCTCTCTCTTTTCTCACAGGTTTCTGGAGAGGTCATCTTCAGCAGCTTCACCTTCCTCTCTCCTCTTCACAGAGAGGGTGTTTTAGGGAAATGAGAGAGAGAGTTCTGAACCGTTCTTTTGATTTAAGGTACCCCTGAGTTCATGGCGCCTGAGATGTATGAGGAGAAGTATGACGAGTCAGTGGATGTCTATGCCTTTGGGATGTGTATGCTGGAGATGGCTACTTCTGAGTACCCGTACTCCGAGTGCCAGAATGCGGCACAGATCTATCGCAGAGTGACCAGCGTAAGTGCTCAACCTTTTGCTAGAGGAGAGGGTCATGTGTGCTCGTCCTCCTCCCCTCTCCTTCGCACCATTCTTTTATATCCTCCCCATTTTTGGCCTTTTATGAGGCATTTTCTTCAAAATTTTTTCAACTTTTTTGAGTGGTAAGTTGTGTTTTTAAGAATTTTAGTCTAGTTACATTCAACACTATGTAGAAAAATCAATATGCATATTTTCTCTAAATCAGATCATAAGAGCACTAGGTTGGGAATGCAGCTTTTTGTTTTGGAAGAAATGTCAAATTAGCATTACATGTCTAACAGTATAAGTGCTTCATTCGACCTGTCATCGGTCTGTATCTTTTTAATTTATTGAGCTCACAGGGTACAAAAATTTTAGCATCAAGCAAAATTTGACATTAAATGTGCATTCATTATTGCTTTTTAAATCTTTTGCATAAATGTCAACATTAGGGATTTAGACAACAGACAGGTTTGTGTACTAAGTAGTTCCTTTTTGTGTGTACCTGCCTGGTACAGGCTATCTATATCTATCTGTTTGATGGCATATAAAATACCATTTTTTCTGGTTAGATATAGCATTTATCTATTACTTAGCTGGGGAAACCAAATTTCAAACTGGCATTTTGTAGCCGCAGATATTTGAGTCTATTTTTAGGCTTCGTATGATTTGGATGTATTCTGTGTTCTACTTTTATAGGGAGTGAAGCCTGGCAGTTTCGATAAAGTAGCCATTCCCGAAGTCAAAGAAATCATCGAAGGATGTATTCGTCAAAACAAAGATGAGAGGTACAAACTCGACAAATGAACTCTTCTGAAATGAGATTTCGTTACAATTTTTTCACTTTTTTGCCCCCCTTCCCCTTCCCTACCAGGTATTCCATAAAGGACCTGTTGAACCACGCCTTCTTCCAGGAAGAGACCGGAGTTCGTGTTGAGCTTGCTGAAGAGGACGATGGGGAGATGGTGGCTATCAAACTATGGCTGCGCATTGAGGATGTCAAAAAGCTCAAAGGGAAATACAAGGATAACGAGGCCATTGAGTTTTCCTTTGACCTCCTCAAAGATGTTCCTGAGATTGTGGCACAGGAGATGGTAGCAAAGCCAATTGCACTTCCTACTTCTATATCAGTGGCTTGTCTTTGTTGTTTAGATTATTTTTGTTTGGTTTTTTTTTTTCATTCTCCTTATTTGACTTGCTTTGTCTCTCTCTCTCTCTCTCTCTCTCTCTCTCTCTCTCTCTCTCTCTTTCTATTCCCTGATCATTTTTTTTAGGTTGACTCGGGCTATGTTTGTGAGGGTGATCATAAGACCATAGCCAAGGCCATAAAGGATCGTGTGGCTCTGATCTGCAGGAAAAGAGAACAACGGAAACTGGTGCGGGAAGAACAAGAGAAGAGGAAACAGGAAGAAGAAAGGGGGCAGCAGCCTTACAGTGAGCCCACTGCTGCTCACTCCTCCACAACAAAGCCCCCCATGTCAACCTTGACACCAGTTCCCATAGAGACAGAGGAGACGGAAGGGGAGCAGCACCACCTGCAGCCGCAGCCTGGAGCGCCTGCTTCATGTAAGCAACGTCGTCAAAATGAGCATTGTTTTACGCCCTTACCTCTTAAATGCTGGTTTTATTAGATCTGATTTCCTTTTATATCCAGCAGCTGTAGGTGGTATGGAGGGCCAGTACTTGCTGACTACATCAGAGTCTCATCCTGTTCAGCCAGTGCTGTCTTCTTACAGCTCTATGCAGCCTGAGCAACAGCAGCAGCAACCTCAGACCTCTGCCACACAACACAACTCTCATTCCCAGCTTCCTCAGCAGCATGCTGTCCACCCACATAGCCTGGTGACTCTCATTTTTAGGATTTTCTTTTTCCTGACGCATTTGACATCGTGATTTAATCGATTGTCTAAAAAGGTTTGTTTCTGCTTTCGTGCCTGATTTTATTGTATTTTTTTTCTTCCTATGCTCTCATGCCAGCCCCCGGGTCCTCCTTCTCAAGGAAGTAGTTCCCAGTCTCAGATTCCTGTGCCCCATTCTGAATATAGTTCTCCACAACAGGTACTCATCAAGTCTGCAGACACTTGTTACCAATTCTTGGTATTAGTTTCTGTTTCCGTTCAGCCGCTCTGACTTTAGATCAGCTGCTGAATACCATCTGTCTGACGTTAAAAAATATAAATAAAAATAAGAATTTTTGTGTGTGTGTGTCTAGCAGACCACTCTGCCAGCTTCTGTTCAACCTAGCCCCTCCCAACAGCATAACCAGCCTCCTCTGGACACGGCACTTCAGAGCTCAACTCAGCCACCACAACCACACAGCTCTCAGGTGGTCCAGGTACACAATCGTTTTTGTTTGTTTTTGTTTGTTTGTTTAAAAATCATAAATCTTGGGATTTTAGATTTTTCCTACCATTTAAGACACAGCAATGAGCGTAAAACTACATACCATCAGTATGGTGCGCAACCAAAACTGTTTGTCATTACATAAGAATTGTTTGGATTGGATTAGGCACTATTGTTTAAACAACACAATGGCAATCTATTATGACTGAAAAGGGTACCATTAAAAGCAGACATTTTCTCTTTATGCATACAAAGGTCACAGTAATGAATGGTACTGCTTGGTTCCTCTTGGCCACAGGTGCCATGTTAAGTAAAAAAAAAAAATTCCACTTCAAAATTTTGTTAATTCACTAGTGTCTAATGAAAAGGCACGTTTCCAGTTTTTTGAGTTTGGTGGTTTAGCTTTCCCTTTAAATGAAGGTGCTTTTTCTATGTTCACCTAAATACTAATGTGTTTACTTGTGCTTGCAGGGGTATTCAGTAAAATGCTTAAAGGTTAAATGATTGCTCATTGTTCCCCTTTCACTATCTTTCTCATTGTTCCTCTTTTTTCTTTGACACTATAATTCATACGCGTCAGAGTATGCCATCGCATTTTACAGTACTTTAAACTTCATTTTTGACAAGCTGTGTTCGATATGGTGTTATTTTCCCATGTGTTTCCATTTTAAAATATGCATTAACAAAAACTAGCTATAAAGTTGCAGTACTATCACACATGACTGTCATAACTGGGTGTTCATATCCTCATTCTTCTGAACTTGCTAAACATGCTTCGAATTCTTCTATCATTAACATCTTCATTCTTCTCCTGTTTTGCATTTTCACCTCCTCTTTCTTGCATGCTGACTGCCAGGTATGGCCAAATCAGCTCAGCCCTCCTGTTTTCTCTCCACCTCCAAATGCTGAACATCTGTATTTCTTATATCAGGCCTCTCAGTTACACCGGGTGCGTAGTAGAAGGGTGTGTGTTTAACAAAAGAACGCTGACGTGTTTCCTTCAAGTGTTCTTTTGTTAGAGGACTGTGTAGAAAAATCTAAATGCTGAGCATGTCTTAAAAAGCATCTATTAATCTAGTTCATTTTGGGATCACTGGGAAGGAGGGTTTGGGTTAAGGGGGGGAAAAAGTCTCATACTGGTGTCCCTTTTCTTGTAGGTTTCTCTAAGTATTTCTCGGTCTCCAGATCAGACTCAAACACAGTCCATGTTGATTCCACCATCTGCAGAGAGGTATGTTTTGAAGGGGGGGGGTATTATTTAAAGAAAATCTTTATTCAACCCAGTCCGAAAAGCAAGTCATGCCTAAATGCCCCGTGGAATGTTTTATGCATTATTTGCATTCATTATTCATTGTGTATTATTTGTTTGCGCGTAAAGTAATCAGCGCCATCTGAACAACGCAACTGACGTATTGCTGTTATGCTTTATCACAGTGGCCTGTCGGACGCAGCTTCAGGGTTGAGTGATGGAAATGAGGGCAAGCACAGGGCCAGTTCCACAAAGCGCTACCAGCGTCGCTCCGTGCGCAGTCGCTCACGTCACGACAAGTCTGCCAAGCCTAAACTAGTTGTGCTTAATGTAAGAGAGATCAGGTTTCCGAATGTGACTTATCATGACAGGAATGTATTGATTTCTGATGCCATAACAATAGCTAATCATAATAAATTATGTAGTCTTTTGGTGTATCTAGATAAACATAATCTGTTTTGATTATTAGTACTAATACTGATGTATTTAGTTTTTTCATATTGTAAACTACATTTATACAGTAAAATCTAAATTCATTCATCCAAGTTCATTTTGGTTTTCGATAGATTTTATTTGACTGTTGAAGTTTATAGTTAAAAAAAGTTATGTTTTTTTCATTTTTGTGATTTTTGTGTTTCAGATTTCCAATATTGGTGACAGAGTGGCCGAATGCCAACTGGAAACCCACAACAGAAAAATGGTGACATTTAAGTTTGATCTGGATGGAGACAACCCTGAAGAAATTGCACAGATCATGGTATCTTTTTTCTGTTCAGTGGTGTTCTCCGCGGTTATGATTTACTTGCCAAATGTTGGTGGTAAAATAACGTCTCTGTGCTGTAAGTAAGAAGGATTTTGCCTCGTGTTTAGGTCGAGAGCGACTTCATTTTGGAGACTGAGCGCGAGTCCTTTATAGATCAGGTGCAAGAAGTTATCGACATGGCAGATGAGAAAAGAGAAGCTGCTAAAGGTGGACATTCTCAGGTATGGAATTTAAAAAAAGAAATAAATTCATGAACCGCCAGAGTAAAAAATGCAAGCAAGTTTATTAACATTTAGTGTTCATTAACATTTAGTGTTTATTATAGGTGATAGGTGATGCAATCCAACAATCACCTGAGACGTCAAATCCTAATCTGCCAAGTAAGCACTGTTGAATCATTTTTTTAAGGGCAAGTCTGTATATATTGCAACAGTTTCTGATATAGATCTTTTATTAAATTGTGTTGAACAGTTTTGCCACCCAGCGTGGCTGCACAGGTGGTGCACTCAGCAGGGCGGCGTTTCATTGTCAGCCCTGTGCCAGAAGCACGACTTCGCGAGTCATTTTTTGGCCCTTCCTCTGCCAGCACATCATTCGGAGATGACCTGGCAGGTGAGTCATTAACTGAGTGATTCACGAAGAAGGATCTCGGCGTTGCTGAATGATGTGCATTCAACTGAGCTACTTATTTCCTTGTTTTCAGTGTCTGATCCTGCCCAAGCTACCATGGGGCTCGGGCAAACCAGCCAGCCCTCAGTATTACCTCCCCAACCAGTATACCAGACCCCAGTTACAGCTGCACAGAACACCTCTCCCACAGTGCCTGCCAGTTCCACTTCCCCAACTACTTCTGCTCAGATACCCCGAACTGGCAGGACATCCCCTTCCCCAGCTCCATCAGATCAGCCCGTCACTCAGCGTCGCACCTCACTTCCCACTCCAACTATTCCTTACCAGCTGCCCGAAAGCAGCCTCACTGTTCCAGCCTCTGTCGGGGAACAGCTTCTTGCTCCTGTCCAAACTTCCACCCCAACACCTCTGCCTGTAGTTGCCCCTAGCCAGTCTGGGGAGAACGAGGCAGAGACACAGGGAAAGTCACCAGGCATCGAGGACATCCAAGCTCTAGACAAGAAACTTCGTTCCCTGTTTCACGACCAAGGTTCCTCCTCAGGTTCCTCAGCCCAGCCTGATGCATCTGATGTCACCTCTACCTCCTCACCTCCTAATACCATCAGTTCTCCTCCACCTGGCTTGGCCTCCACTGCAGGCCACGTGGCACCAGCTAGCTTGTCTCTCAGCTCCAGTGGGCACTTTGTACCTGGCCTGTTTGCTTCTCAAAGCCAAGGAGGTCCTGCTACTGTACAAGTGCAAACTAGTCAAGTTGAACCTAGTGCTCCAGGACTGCAAGTAGGCACAGTTGTACTTTTACAGGGTTTTGCTGGTGGTGTTTTTAGGAGTCTTTTAATTTAATTTTAATTACATTTTTTGTCTCTCCCCCCCCTCCCCCCCCCCCCCCCCTATAATTTAGACTCCTGTAAGTGGACCCCAAGATGGCCTGACTGTGGACAATAAGTCAGTGACTCCACCAACTGGGGAGGGTTTTAGACTTGGACGATTTCAGGTACTGAGAAATGTTAGCTGAACTGATTGGGTTATCTGAACTTTCCAGTTCATAATTGAACAAGCTTTTTAACTCCTCTGTGTCCAGGTTTCAGTGGCCACTGACCAAGTTGTGGACGGTGCCTCTTGCCCGGATACCATTCCAGGATCATCAACTTCAACATCATCTTCGTCCTCATCAGTCTCGAGTCCTGAAAACACGATTCATAAGAATCAGATTTTGCCCAACTCTGAGCAAGAATTTCCAGAATCCATTCCTCCTCCTACAAGTTCTGGGCTTTCTGCTGCTTCTACCACTACAATTGGACGTTTTCAGGTGACCCCCGGTGCTGCCGTCGAAGTCGGACCTGTCTCACTTTCTCCAGCTGCAGAAACTGATTTGGGCGTAAAAGAAGAGGACGACGACGTTGGAGTATCCAGTGTACCAACAGTCCAGCCTAATTCTCAGTGCTTAGGAAGCAGCGATGACTCTGAGCCAGAGGACGAAGCCTTTAAGAACGAGATTAAAGAGCTCAGGGAGAGGTGCGAGAGGTGTTCTTTTAAAAAATAAAAGACATGAATTCGCTTGCCGTTTTTTTTTTTTTTTTTTTTTCCCCTTGATTTGTTTCATTTTATTAACCGTTATTTCATAGGCACATGACTGAGATTCAGGCCTTGCAGTCCAAGCAGAAAAGGGAGGTCGAGGAGCTATTTGCACGGATGGGTAAATCACGACCCTCCATAGCGTCCTCTTCTCCCGTAGCGGTGTCAGGGCGGCGTAGGCTCACCAAAAGCAAAAGCAACAAATCAAGCCGCAGCGGAAGTATCCACAGCAGCCCGCACCAGCAAGGTATACTTACATTTTCCACAAAGACCCTATCCAGCCACAGTGGCAAGTTTCTTAACTTTTTATTTTTTACATGCTTGTATCAGATAAACGCAACAAACAGACTGCAGTCAGTCAGTTGACTACAGAAAAGCCTCCCGATCTTCCGAATGCACTTGTTCAGGATGTTCAGTCAGAAGGTAAAAGTTTTGAGGTTTTATTAAGCCAGTAATACTCCAAACTAAATCCTACATTCTTTGTTTAATTTTTCTTTGTGTTTTTTTTCCCCCCCCCTATAGGCATAACCATAACACACAAAGGAGAACATGGGTCAAGTCAAGCTGCTAACCTTCCGAGGAAAGGCACGTTTACCGATGACCTCCATCAGCTGGTGGACGATTTTGCTCGGGATGCCATGAACCATGCACAGGTCAAGAAAAATGGCAAACAAAATTCACAAAGCCTTGATGTAAGCATCAGGAATTCATAATGTTTTTGCCATCAAATTATTGGGAACCAGTTGATTTTTTTTTTTTACATGTATTTTGTGCTTTCCTAGACAATTCCTCGCAAGTTCTCTGCACCAGGGCAGCTGTGCTCCGTGGGCGGTTCGTTATGTGCTCCCTGCGCCAACTCTTCTGCTGGAAGGAAGGGTTCATTGTGCTCGATGTCCCAGCAGCACAACTACCCCTGTATCCCATATGTCTCTCCTCAGTGGGTGGGACCAGCAGGAAATACGGTAGGCTTGTTGCAGCCTACCACCACAAATGCTATCCAGTCCGGTTTCCAGCTGCCCCCAGGAGCTCACAAAACAGGAACTAACGGTGCAGGAACCAACATGCGGACCACTCAAGCCAGCTGAGATACAAAGGCACAGCTGAGATACAAAGGCACATCCACAACACACACTGATTTTTAGCCCAGTTGTCGACTGTGAAATGTTCTCAATCCACCTATAAGCGTATTTTGGTCCCAAACTAGACTAAAACCCTGTCTAGGAAACCAGCTTCGCAGGCAGTATAGTATGGCAAAGGGATATACTCAGAAAGTTCTGAAGATTGTGTCCATTTTAACCTGTGGGACTTCGTAAGTAGACAGTTTACAGTAAGCGGCAGAGAGAAAGTCTCGTTCTGTGACTTGGTTCGTGCGTGAAGGAAATGTGCAGTTAGTGCTATACGACTTACAGGCGCATGTGTACAGATTGGTATGACAGAGCTAGACTAAGACAAAACTAAAGCTATGGCCTTAATTTCTAAGGGTTAGTCTCCATGAACTGGGACAGACGGATGTCATGCTTTTTATAATACAATAAGGATCCTAGTTTGCAGCTGAAATGGTTAACATTTTTCCTAAGCAGCCTGTAGTTTAGCTTAAATGTCTCTAATCCGACACTGTATAGAAATTAAAAGCAGCATGACTAGTTTGGACTATAAATGCTGCCAGTACACATCATCTGTACCTAAGCAAGACAGCAATAAATGAAATGACTAAAGTAAGTTGGAGAAGAGAGGGGTGGGGGGGGGAGGCTTTGGTTTGGTGAGGCAAGAGGTTTTTAGATTTAAATTATACATACTAATCAAGAGTCCAAGGGGACCTGTTTCTTTACATTTTGAAACGTGCTTAAAAATAAAATAAAGAACTAAAACCCCAACTCAAATGTTTAAAATTTGACCCAAGGACAGAGATGTGCAATATATGAAGTTAAAATAAAGCAGGGTGACCTAGCACTTGACAAACCTTACTATTATTATTTTATATTATTATTTGAGTATTTGCATTGTGACACTTGTATTTGTGACTGCATTTGACTATACAACATGTAGGCCTTTAGTTTTGTCAAAACAAAAACAAACCCTACTGTAACTGTGTGGATGTATCGAGGGCATGTGGGTTGTAGGCGTTTTGCGGTGGCTTCAAGGCCGTAGCTTTCTGCAAGACTCCTGGGCTGCATGCGTATAGGGTGCCTTCTTAATTGATCATATCTGTTGTGCCAGCTTTGACACAACACACACAGTTATTCTCTCTATAATGCATTTTCTCAAAATACATTTGTTCCAGTTCATGCTGGCTATTACTATCCTGCTCAAATTTGGTAGAAAGTTCTCTCTGTTGAAAATCCTTTAGGATCTATAGGAATGTTGCTGTGAAGTAAATTAACAAAAATATATATATATATATCCAAAATGTACACTTTCTTTTGCAGAATTTACAGTATTGCACAATTTGACTTTATACACTCAGTACCACTCTCCTAAACAATTACTAAGCCACAAAAAAAAAAACACACAGTGCCATTCCCACACAGAAGTGATTTTTTTTCTCTCACCTCTGAAATGATTCGCTCGACTTCTCTAGAGAAGGAAAAATGTTACTGCAATGCAGAATATGCACCATTTAAAAAAAAAAAAAAAAAAAAGGAAAAAAAAAAAGTTAAGCAGGCTCGGGAGGCTGACGTTACTTTTGATACTTGAGTGCATGAATTTTTCTACTTTTTCTTTAATCTGATTTTCATAACCACTCGATCACAACAGTTTTTAAAAGTACCACTAGTGTCACGATGCGCACACACACACACACACACACACACGTACAAATCCAGCTATTTACTCACATTCGCTCTCAAAGCTGCATGTTTTCAACCCGAAATATTTCAAATGTTTATTAAATCAGCATTAAACGTTTAGGTTTAGAAAAAGGTAAAAAATACTGCTTATGCATTGATTTCTCAGTTGTCAGTTTTGTCCCAGGTCTTTATGGTGACTATATTGATGGTTGTGTTAATCCTTTTTCTTTTTCTTCTTGTGTATATACCAGAGATGAATAAAAAAAAAAAAAGTACTTTGATGTCCAAGTTTTCATTAAAAGCAAGTTCATGGGTTTTCTTTCTTTTTTTTTATGTTGTACCATTACATGCACTTAAAATTTAATAATATTGCGATGAACACATAATTTAAATAAGACTCTTTGGCATTTTAAAAGGGAGCTTTTTTTTTCACCAACAGGTTGTTTGGTCTTCCCTTATCTTTAAAAGGGTTAGCAGCTGGTATTACTTTATTGATGCATAGACGAACACTACAGTCTCTAGTGTTTCTAAAATCTACAAATAAATCTTCAGGTTCAATAAATAATATTTCCAATATAAAGAGAGCATGTCCACTAACCATTTGAACAGCATTAAATATTTATTATACTTAAGCAATTCTATACAAATAACCATGCAATAAATAAAATTCAACAAACAACAAAAATTATTTCAAGGTTCAAGCTTCCTTTTCTTCGTGTACTGTCCTTGTCTGTACGGGCTCTGGCCTGTAGGAAGGAAAGATTTTTGAATGAATACTTATATTCCTGGTCACATGTTCCTTTGTAAAGTGTAGACGTTTACCTGGTCCTCTAGCTATATTCTGGCCTGTTGGATTATTGTGTATATTGTTTGTGGGTCCTCGTTGCATTGGATGGACATGAGAGTCGTTTGACCGAAGCGGTGGCCTCAGTGAAGATCTCTGCGGCGTTCTGCTGCGCGTCACCATCGCGTGTTCGCTCGGTGTGGAAGGACGAGGCGGCCCTGGCGGTTCCCGCGCTGGATCATCAAGCACATCGATTCCATCCAGGGTAAAGTCCCATAACTCTGGGTCATCTTAAAATAAATGTAAAAAAAAAAATCTAACACTAGGATTATCGTTTCACAATGTACACATGTGACACTCGTGTATAAATATTCATTCATTCATCTTCTACCGCTTTATCCGATTTTCCTCGGGTCACGGGGAGCCTGTGCCTATCTCAGGCGTCTATGGGCATTAAGGCAGGATACACCCTGGATGGAATGCCAACCCATCACAGGGCACACATTCACACACACATTCATACACTAGGGACAATTTTTCCAAGGTGCCAATCAACCTACCGTGCATGTTTTTGGACAGGGGGGAAACCGGAGAACCCGAAGAAAAACCCCCTGAGGCACGGGGAGAACATGCAAACTCCACACACACATTCCCGAGACGGGAATCGAACCCGGTGAACGTGCTAACCACTACGCCACCGTGCCCTCGTGTATAAATAAATAAATATAATCACTATATACTCTTACCAGTCATATATTCCTCTTTCTTGACTAGCATTTCATGTCCAGGTGTGCTGTGGTTAATGGGATTCACAGGCTGGCCTGAGGAAATCAAACTGCTTTAGACACAATAGATTTTTATTTCATGTAAAAAACAGCAACCAAAATTAGATTTAGTGTCCCAACAAATCACGTGATGACCGCAGTGATGCCCAACTCATTTCTACAACCGACAAAATAACTTCCTTTAAAAACTTTTAATCGGTGCACAATAGTGGCACCTGCTGGTCAAAGGATAAATATATGTGTTCCTTAAATTTAAAGTAAACTAAATACATCACTATACCTGGCATCCTACATGCCAGGTACATGCCATACACATATTTGTGTGGCATGATTGAGAAGAATGCAAATTTGCCTTTTTTGTTGTGTGTGTGTGTATGTATGTATGTATGTATGTATGTATATATATATATATATATATATATATATATATATATATATATATATATAATATATACACATATATACATATACATATAATAATATTATACATATAATTTTTTTCCCCTTTTTTTCCTTTTCACATTGTTTGCATGTGTGACTTGTTATAAAAAAGAAGGAATGTTGCAAACCCCACCTCTCAAATTTCCTGAGGAAGTATCAAAGACATACAGACTAGACCTCGGTAATGGAGTCATAGCTAATGAGATGCAGTTCAGGCAGTGGAAAATGGCTTTGGTCTATCAACCCAGGCCTAAACAATGATCCAATAACCTCAAATTCCCTGCTCGTTATGAAAACGCTGCTGAAAACAACTTTAAAACTAGTTTTATATTCTTTTGCTGGTTAAGCCACGCTAGTTAGTTGTACCTCCTTTAGAATGAGACAGTGTGGGTTCACTGGTTGCATGCACGGTCCCCTGGTGCATCTTCTTGGCCTCCATCATCTCCTGTCTGAACTTCTGCTGCAGATGCTGCTGCCTCAGCTTTCTCTGCTGCTTGGAGTCCAGTGCGGGGTCAGAGGAGGACAAGTCGGCCATGTCCGCGGATGATCTGACCACAGAAAAAGGGGAAAAAAAAAACGACCGTGTCAGCATCTTGTTTTTATTTTTTTTGTAATAAACAACAGGAGCAGCTGCATGGTGTGGTTTAAACGAGCAGTTCATCGTGGGGTTGCTCTGGCAAGACGTTTCATGTATGTACACTATTTTGTAAAAATAAATAAATATAATAATAAAATGCACACAACTCCATTACAATACCCATATCATATAGTCAGATCTCCCAAGCATAGCTTATTGCAATAAATATACATTACATAGCCAAAAGTCTGACACATGATCATCACGTGAGCCAAACCTATGCTATTGGGCCCTTGAGCAAGGCCCTTAACACTCAATTGCTTAGTTGTAAGTGACTCTGGATAAGGGCGTCTGCTAAAATGCCATTTATTTATTTGTACAAATTTTGCATCATCAGTGAATAAAATCCACTTCCAATGAACGGCACGGCTTCATTAAAGGTCCGGTCCGGTGTAACGTTACCTCGACGTGTTAGCGGACCTGTTTTCACAGTCCTGCTGAGCCAGAGTGTTAACTAAATGTGAGGCCACATTCGGGATTGGGTTCCTGGAGGTCCTGTTGCTCTGTGGCACTGCAGGCACTGGCGGGATTCCAGTCTGTACAGCCGAATGGTCCATAACTGCTTCGGTTTGGACCCTACTGCCAGCCGTGGAGTCCGTACGGGACAGGCTGCTGTAGCGAGCCTTCTCCACCGCCGGCTCGTTGTCGCTGCGCTTCGTCTTGTTCGGGTCTAAAGGTGAAGGAGGCTGCAAGAACAGCAAAATTAATCAGTAACTTGCATTTCCACATTTCAGCCTTTTACACATGACTGTCATTTCCTTCTGCTAGTGGAAGATAACTCGAGTACAGGCTTTAAGCAATCAAACGTTTGGGCTTATCGGTCGTAGACAAACACGGCCTGCGATGTTATTGTGCCCGGAGACAGATCTTAGAAATAAAGAAAGAATATCCTGCTGATTTAGTTGCTAAAAAGCATAATTGAAATTAATAAATTGCATAATATTATATCATATATCATCGCTGACCCTGCGCTCTGATCCCAACTTCCAAACAAGCTACGACAATGACTATTCTTGTCAATAAGAAAAAAAAAAATTTTAATGCGCTTCTGCAAAATCTCCTCATCAAGTACAAGGATAATATACTGGGAAAATGCTATAGTGCACGAGTATAATTAGGCGCTTAAAACTCCTTGAAAATGATCCGGATCTAATAAAACCACATGCTGTCATCACAAGATACGCGTACGGTATTATTAAATGAAACAGTATTTTAACGGAACGCAATGCTGACCTGCTTAGGGATCTTGTTGACTGCGATGAGATACTCCTTGTTAAGGATGCAGTTTCCAAGAGCGTTTCCAAAGCACCTAAAATACACCAACATAAATGCACTGCAGGAAAAAAATACAGGCTGCTTCACACGAGTTCATCGTAGCCCACTACTGGGTCTGAAAAGCACTGAACTTTTGTCGACCCGCCAGAAAGAAGTGTCAGAAATTACTTCATATGCATTACTTAAGGTTTTTCATTCATTCATTCATCTTCTAGCGCTTTATACGATCTTCCCTCGGGTCACGGTGGGAGTCTGTGCCTATCTCAGGCGTCTATGGGCATTAAGGCAGGATACACCCTGGATGGAATGACAACCCATCGCAGGACACACACACTCACATTCACACACACATTCACACACTAGGGACAATTTTCCAAGGTGCCAATGAACCTACCGTGCATGTTTTTGGACCGGGGGAGGAAACCGGAGAACCCGGAGAAAACCCCCTAAGGCACGGGGAGAAACCACACACACATGTCCGAGACGGGAATCAAACCCGGACCCCGACGGTGTGAGGCGAACGTGTTAACCACTAAACCACCGTGACCCTACTTAAAGTTTTTAAGACACAAAAATATTACATTTTCTATCATACAACAGCTGAAATCATATTCCTTGTGTGTGTAAACACACTTGGTCATTAAACCTGATTCTGATATCCAAATTTGGGTCCACAGATTTGCCTCTGTACAAGAATTTTGGAGATTTGGAGCTTAATTTATAAATATACAATATACACTTGCTGTTAAACTGTCATCATATAGGGGGATTTGCAGTATCCTTTCTCTTTGAACTGTTTTTCTCAAGACAGATGACTCTTGTCTGTAATAATCACACGCTCTCCACCACCACCACCACACCACCACCACCAGCAGCAGCAGCAGATAGAAGTGATGCCAAGTTTTTCCCCTTTAAACAAGAAATTGCGCGATTACTTCAGTGCTCGTTTTAGCCCGTCCGTAACAGCCTCTTTCCGAGCCTTCTCCAGAGACAGAGCTTTGGATTTCAGACCCTCGCTTACTCCGTAGCCCACGTCCTCGTGGAACGAACCATCCTGTTAAAATAAATAAATAAATATCTAAAACGCTCATTGGAACCCGACTGAAGAGATTCAAGATTCCTGAAACATGCGGCCTCACTGGTTCGAGAAGTTTAACCGTGTACATTAATTAACTACATTGTTTGGCTTCGACAGCTCTCTTACCTTCAGTTGAACTTTCACGAACGCACTGACGCCGACGTAAAACTTCCCGTTAATCAGGTCCACAAAGTCTACACAGCGAACAATGTATGAGGCGAAACTCGGGCGAAACGCACGAGTGCATCATAATGGTGCAATGCTAATTATGGTTTCACTTTTATTTCTTTATTAGTACTAGTATTTAAACAACATACTTAATTAATATTATTCTTTAGTATCATACTTACATTTAAACAAGTTCTACTTTTTGTATGAATAAATATATATATGTATATATTTTACACACAGATTTAGTCAGATTCGATCGTCCTTACCGATATTTTGCTGAGAAATTGAGTGAGACCAGCCATTATAGCCAAACATTTCATTCGCCAGACTAATGACCTTGTGACCCTCAATGTAACACACCTATAAAACAGACAGGGAATATTTTGCTATAAAAAAAAAAATAGGACTTCGTGACCACATTGTCTGAACAGTAGGAGATTTCCGTGCCTTTTGTCCTCCTCCCGCCTGCCGAGTGCTAATGTACTCGGGTCCAAGCTTCTGCCTGAGAGCATTCTGAACGGCCTGGTACTCTTCAGCAGTGTACTGGTACTGAAAAACATTCGCATAAGACATCGATATTAAAGACCATTTAAAATAAAATGTTGCATTTACAGTAAGAACACACGTTACAACACATTGCCATGCACAAATTTTTGACTATAATTACAATTGTTTATATATAAATATATACCTGCAATGCGTATTTGGGAGTAACGTGACAAAGGTGGGAGCTCGGTGGTTAAGGCATTGGCTTCTGGACTGGAAGATCCCAGGTTCAAATCCCACCACCACCACCACCACCGGGCTGCCACTAGTGGGCCCTTGAGCAAGGCCCTTAACCCTCACTTGCTCAGTTGTAAGTCGCCCTGGATAAGGGCGTCTGCCAAATGCCGCAAATGCATTGCATTAAGTCACTTGGCATCCACAAAATGATTCCCTGGTTGGATTTATGAATACGACATCCCACAAATACGAATATAATTATGACTATAGCACGTCCCAAAGACTAAATAACCCACAGTTATTCAAAATCATTTTCAAAAGCAGGTTTTGAGATCTTTCAGGTTTATAATCAAGTTAGACATCAATGGGTCAACATATATGTGCATGTTTTGTTTTTTTTTTAACACACAATGATATCAGATATATGACTAGCTGTACATACCTGTCCAAAACACGTGCTGGATTTGTGCTTTTGTTCTTCTTTGTCATTCCAATGCTCCATATGTGCTTATTATTGTTATTTATTTTATTTTATTTGTACTAAAGTCCGGAATCATGTTGCATATAGCGTTGCAAATGCGTTTTTTGTTTTTTTTTTCAAAACATTTTATCATATGCAACAGATTCATTAGGCAATAGTAACTTATTTCGCTGTTTAGACTTAAAGAAAATTCAAATTAGCGTCCATGCTTATTTACTCTTTCCATAGACTGCATGTCCGGGGAGTCAGTGAACGTAAGATCCGGCGTTTTCCACTGCTGTTTATATATATTATTCTTTCACGCAGAACAAATCTATTTAAATAATAAACAAAAAAGTTTATTTATATGTATAATGTTTATATATGTGTAGTTTGACTTCCCGCGTGGTGGAAACGCTGATCTGCTTCAGCCAATCCGTGCGCAGCGCGTCACCTGGTAGGCGGTCCGATAATCCCCCTAACGCCTTCCAAAGTGCCCTACACACAACGTATCAGAACAATGCATGTGACACCCTATGAAGTGCACTATATTTCCAAAATGGCGCTATTTGGAATTCCACCGATATCTTCCCGTTTAAATGTTGCTATAGGGTTTAAGTAATAAAACGAAGAAATATATAAATGCATTTAATTTTATTTACCTTTTTCTTTTTGCTAATTTGAATATAAAATGAATGTAAGTGAATTGAATATTCAGTACACCACGACGAGAACCGTGTCCGGTTGCCTTGGCAACAGTTTCCTGACTGACAGCGTGGCCTTTGAAAGAGAACACGTGACTCCTTTTCCGACTACGTCACCTTATTGTGGCAGCAATCGAACAAAAATAAAGGTTTTTATTCTATGTATTTTTCTATCTTTATTCTCTTCCTACTTAATTTATACATAATGTCATCCAGCATTTTCTTTTTCTTGTGTTGTAATTGACAACTTTAAATATGCAATTAAAAAAAAGGTTTTTATTTCAAAAGAAAGAAAGAAAGAGAAAGAAAGAAAGAAAGAAAGGGATTGGTTGGATTATTTCTGATTATTGTCTGTATACATGGTGAAATTCTTCTTGGGATTTGCTTGTAAACACAGAGGGTGTGTGATGGAGAATACACACTAAATAGGACACTAGTCATCACACACAGGCATTCCTAAAGAGAAATAAGAAGAAATATATATATTTTTTTTTATGACAAAACTTTATCATAGATTTAGGGAAAACGTGCACAGAAACTCCACACAGACCTTCACAGGATGTGTTCTAGTATTGAAACAAAACAAAATTATAATACAGTTATATATGTGTATTAGTTTTAAATGTGTGTGTGTGTGTGTGTGTGTGTGTGTGTGTGTGCGTGCGTGCTCAATGAACTGGAATCCATGCTTTAATTATTGAATGTTTTATATGTCAGAGTTAGAGATACAACATATCCATATCACATATCAGTTTAATAATTTTTTTATAAAGCAGGTTGAGATCTTCCACTTTTCCATTAAGAGATCCACGGATTGCACGAAACATACATGTGCGTAATATGTACGTGCTTTGTATCTTCTCTCTCTTTCAACGTCAGAAATAATATTGCATATAGTGGGCAAATAAATGCTGGCTCTTATGGCCGCTCAGTTCAGGATCGAACCAGGGACCTTGATACAACATCACCATGCTTCTGCTAATTACATTGTCCTAACTGTGAACAGCTGTGCTTTTTTTACACACACACACACACACGCTCGCGCACACACACAACCACATTATTAAATTATAATACTGTAGTTAAGTAAAAATATTTACACATAAACATTTACACTAAACAACATCAGATGGCAACCAATTTTAGAATTCTACAGCGTGTTAAATGTATACACTGTACCAGTGTACGAGCATTGCCATGCTAGAGTTAGTCTTTATAGAATTATCATTATACTGTGTAGTTATAATGTAAAGCTTTGTTCAGAAGTAATGCTTTTTCCAACTATATATATATATATATATATATATATATATATATATATATATATATATATATATATATATATATATATATATATATATATATATAGCAAAGACAATTGGCCTACCAGATGCATAATGACTGGTGCCTACTGCACAGACATGGATTGCCAGAAGGCAATCAATTGACTCACATTTGGTATGAAAGTCACATCCATTGTCGTCAGTGTGTTCCGAAGCTTTTCCCACATGCTCGAGTGGTTGGTTTTAAATCGTGCTGTTCAAACGCATTTTAAGCATTTAAGATTGTCAGCTCTTTGTTGCCTTGTCACAGATTGTGCGTTCTAATCAGCAACATTTCCCAGACAATGGATAGTTGGTGGAAAGCCAAATGTGAAGCAATTGATCGCCTCTTGGTAAATCCACGTCTGGGCAGTAGGCCCCAGTCATTACGCATCTGATAGGCCAATTATCTTCCATCACTGAGAAGGATCACCTACCCTGCATTGATGGGACATTGTAGATGTTTTTATTGTTGAGCTATGGTTTTTGCAGGGAACAGTGGTTTGATTGTATGCACACATGATTAAGTACACTTGTGTCAATATTTATCAGTGTATCTACGCTATGTTATGAATAAAGAAAGTCCATTTGGCCACTGGCATCAAAAGTATTCCCATTCATTCCTCAGGGAGAAGTATAGATACTACGGGTTTAAAAAGACTTCTATAGAAGTTCAAGCTTTTTTACTCAAGTAAAAGTGTAAAAGTACTGGTTTCAAAACTACTTAAAGTATAAAAGTAATGTAAGGATAAAATGCCATTAAGGACAAAAACCTTCCTTTGTTAAAAAAAAAACAAGCTTTGTTATCTTACCCAAGTAGAAATTTGGAATTACTGAAGTAATTATTTTTCAGCCCACTTTTTACTTCTACTCCTTACATTTTCATGCAATCATCTGTACTTTCTATTCCTTACATTTTTTAAATATTCCTCGTTACTCATTTTCATTCATCGTTCAAAAAATAAACCCTATCCAAATAAAAGGCTCCATCTGGATTGAGTGAATGTGATTGTGGTTGGATGAGATATAAACATATAACATTCCGACACCCTGTTTTTTTGTTTTTTATACGATCCATCGCACCCATCACACTCCAGCAAGGACATAACCAGTGTTGGGGTCGTTACTCAAAAAAAAAGAGTATTTCTTATAAGTTATTATTGCTCCACTACTGGCTTCCACAACACTACATTATACACTATATTTATCAAAAGGATCCTTTCTCTTCAGCCACAAATGAAGCTACATTAGGTAGTTCTGTAGAGAGACGTTTCAATAAATTAGCGATTGTGATCGGCACGGCCTAAGCATTTGTCCTTAATGGCATTTCCCCCCTTACATTACTTTTACTTTTATACATTAAATAGTTTTGAAACCAGCACTTTCACACTTTTACTCCAGCAAAAAGCGTGAGTTGACAATTCAACTTCTACAGAAGCCTTTTAAAACCCTAGTATCTATACCTGAGTACTGAAAGTGAATACTTCTGACACCAGTGAATGGCATTATAACAAATGGACGTAGGTTGAGGTTGTGTTCCCTTTTAAATCATCTCAAAGACTATTATTAACACCATTTCAGGGTGTTTTTCCATGCAACTGTTTTGCTCATTAGGAATCAATCTAGAAGGACACATAGTAAATTCAGTATGAATAATGCATGACAGTAAAACAGGGAGATATATCGATAATGCATTATTGCAATATATGCATTATGTTGCATTATTGCAATCTATCGATATTGCATTACACTATAAAGTACCTCCGTATCAAGGAAATCAGCCCAATCCTAAATTCCCTAATTTAGTGCATCAGAAAACTCAGGATAGGAAACCCTTGTGAAACCTGGCGAGGGTGTAAACCTTTCCTGTGGTCAGTTTTTACCGCATTACGAAAAAAAAAGCGAAATAAACGCCGGAGATGGATCAATAAACGTGCTGTGTAGTGCGCCATCGCCATTCGGAGCTTTCCGCTTCTTCCCCGACGGCCCCCGTGCACGACGCGCGCTCCCGTCCCCTTTTTCTCGCGCACGCTTCCGCACACCATCGCACCCCAGTGTCTGGAGCAGCGTCTGGCAGCGCGCGCAAGTCTGCAAAAAAACCCCGGGCGCGTGTAGGAGGGGCGAGTCGAGGCTACAAGATACCACAGGAATGACAGGAGGAAGCCGCCTTGCCCCACATCCGCATATAACACGTCCAACTCACTTCACTGGGAAACAATACCCGCGCCGGACGCGCATCCGACCTCTTTTTACGCCTCCACTGCGCTGTTGATCGCGTTGCATATTTATTGCATTCATTTTTTGTTTGTTTGTTTTTTTTTGTTTTGATCCCCACAAAGTTACCGCATCCGAGGTGTCCATGACTGTTTACACGCGGTTTTCAAGCTAAAAGCGAATGATGGTGAGTGAAGACTGCTTATAACGCAATGCACACCGCGTTTTCTTTCCCACGGCATGTTTTATTGCGCTTATCTATGCTGCTGTAAATGCAGCGCTTGTTTGTTGGATAAATAACGGGAACGTGTCCTATCCGCCAGTAGGTACACCGAGTACTGGGGTGAACATACCCCCCTCCCCAAACACACACACACACACACACACAATTAAGTCAAATGGGATACAATAGAGAGCGCAGGGATAAGGACATATCCTGGGATCAGAGGAAGTGTAATGTCCTTGGGATCTCTACTAGGACCTGCAGCTGGGGACGATCTTACCTGTCCACGTTTATTAAAACTGAAACGCACTCTGATGCGTAATCAAAACTCTTTTCATTGTAAAATAAATAAATAAATAAAGGGGGGGGGGGCAACACACGGATCACGGGACTGTTCGCGTGTAAAGAGGATTTTCCGGGGAAAAGAGCACGTGTTTGCGAAAGCGAGGTGGCTTTCTGTGATGTACGAGCCTTTTGTTGTAGCCTTTTGTCAAACGCGGGCAGTGAGCGCATCTGCCGCTAGGTGGCGCGTTTTGAACACATTGCTCCCGTCTGCACATGTCTTTTTCCTAGCGCTTTCCTGCTCTAAACAACCCATTGGGAAAAGTCGCGGTCGTTCTGCCAAAGAGACGCATAAGGTTTCTTTTTTTGGAAGAAAAGAGATGTAAAAATGAAAAATAAAAGTATTTTATTTCGTAAAACAAAAGGTAACACAGGAACACCCACGGGAAGAGGAGATCCAGCAAGTAGGAGGGGAAGAAAACACAACATTGCTCCAAGCATTTTATTTAAATATAGTTATTATATTATAAGCCATACACCTGGGGATTAGTTGTGTAAATGATACAGAAGCTTTTTAATTTTAAGGTAATGATTCTATGTCAGGGGGCACGGTGGCTTGGTGGTTAGCACGTTCGCCTCACACCGCCAGGGTCTGGGTTCGATTCCCGTCTCAGCCATGTGTGTGTGGAGTTTGTGCATGTTCTCGCCGTGCCTCAGGGGTTTTTTCTCCGGGTTCTCCGGTTTCCTCCCCGGTCTAAAAACATGCACGGTAGGTTGATTGGCACCTTGGAAAATTGTCCCTAGTGTATGAATGTGTGTGTGTGTGTGAATGTGTGTGTGTGTCCTGCGATGGGTTGGCATTCCATCCAGGGTGTATCCTGCCTTAATGCCCATAGACGCCTGAGATAGACACAGACTCCCCGTGACCCGAGGGAAGATCGGATAAAGCGGTGGAAGATGAATGAATGAATGAATGATTCTATGTCAGTTTATTTTTAGTACCGTCTTGTTGATATGTCACGACTTTATATAGAATATCCTGCAGGCATTCTGTTTATTTGCGAATGATGACTATGTACACAGGGACTATTTTAAGTATACATTTTTACGTTGAAATTACCTTATAATTGATATGGATTGGATAAACAACAATAATAAGCAAATTTATGATAGTTGTTGAATACTTTCCTATTATTGTTTCTTTAACGCAATAGATCGACCCAAAACCATCTGACCTTTTAGCGTTTTAGCGGTGCCGTGGAAGGACTGGAGGAGTTCATCTGCATTCTTCCAGTATTTCTCATCAGTGCTCACGACGGTGTTCGTTTTGCTCCGGACATTTAGTTTTACAAAAGTACATTACGCCCTTTAAACGACATGACTCAATCTTAACAGTATGAATAGCGGTGATAATCATGGGATAAAATGTCCTGCTGTGTTTTGCCTTCAGATCTAAATGCCTCCATAGTGCCATAACGTAATTCACAGCCTCCTACCCATGTCACAATTTGCTCAGCTTGTTGGTGTACTTTAGAAATATATAAAATTATTTATATATAAGTTTTATGTGATTAAGGTGCCTCTTGGAATTTTCTGGTCATGTGTACTCTGGGTTTGAATTCAAGCCTACATACAGACTTTTTTTTTTTTTACACAGGTATTGGTTTCATACAGTCTATGTGGGTGTCCTCTGTATCAAAATAAAACTTATACCACTTCAGGTCCCTGGATCGTCTCTTGCCCCCGCAGTGGCACTCCTTTTTTTAGTATGCAATAGAATTGCGTGTTGGACCTTGAAACATGCTACAGTTGTACACCAGTTGAAATTGTAACCTATTATTTTTCTTGCATATATATATATATGCACGCACACACATTATGTTGTGGTTGTCCTAAACTTTTGCCTTACTGCATTTTTACTAAGTAATACCGGAATTTGGCATCTCTGTCGTTCTTTTATGCAAAAGTGTATTAAGCAAAGTAGGATGCTAAAAAAAGCAAGAGAATCGTCATGTCCGTCATGTCCCAGTGGCATGACTTACAAAAAATGAAATTCTTTGCCATATGTGCTTTTTGGTTTTTCTTTAAAAAAAAAACAAAACCGTGCATTGCACAGTTTTCTTTTATTTCTGCAAAGTTATAAATAAAATAAATAAATAATATAGCATAAGTAAATAATATAATAATATATGGCACCCGGCTTACAAATCTCGTCACTCTTCAAACCAAGTATGATTGAAGAAAAGTATTATCATACATTTTATTGGATTGAAAAAGTTGTTCAGAATGTGACATGCCAAGTTTGATCTTTATAAAAAAACTTAGCAAGACTTAAACACACAATATTCATTTCTTCTATTGCACTATCAATGATATGAGAATGTAGGATTTATTGGAATATATATGATTCACACTATTATGTATATGCTTTTTATATACAAAGAATACTGACTACAAATTAATAGATGTGTAATTAAACATGAATTATATATATATATATATATATATATATATATATATATACACACATACACACATACACATACATACAAGTTAACTCATGGCAATCATGTGATTAATCACGAGTAAATATTTGAATCTATTGACAGACATAATATATATGTAATATATACAATATATAACATATATGTATATATAATTTTAAGTATTCCAGTTTATTATTCATGGCTGTACACATGTGTATACTTGTGTACAGCCTCTCTCTTGTCTCTCTCTTGTCTCTCTCACTCTCTCTCTCTCTCTCTCTCTCTCTCTCTGCAATGCTTGATTAAAGATGCTGGAAGACTTGAGTGGGACACCGACCAGACCAGGCACCCTTAAAACAAGCTCATTCAGCTTTTCGGCCCTGGCATCCATACCACACTGTCTTCACATGGACGCTGGTGCACACCCTATCAGGAGGTAAGATTGTGATGAATGGCCATGATCATAAAAATCAACACTGTAAAATGTATATAAACACAACAATAAGTCATTCTATTGTTTGTCTACATTGTATGAGTTTGTTTTTCAGTTTCAAGAGAGATCTGTTGCGGTAAATAGTAAGAGGAAATGGTAGCTCTGTGGTTAAGATGTTGTCAGATCAAATCCCGGCACCACCTCGCTGAAACCTTCTCATGTTGTATAAATGAGATAATGGTATGTCGTTCCGAATAAGGGCATTGGTGAAACGCCACGAATGTAAATAAAAAAGTACATGTAATGGCCGTGCGGCGTTCGATCCTGTATTGTTTGGGTTGACATAATTACAAATGGCACAAGGAGTAAAATAACCCTCGCGCGCAAATTCATCCGCGAAATGTTTAACCTTGAGCTTTTAAATGTGACTCATTTATTATTTACACTCGGTTCCAGCTTTCACAGCGGCACGTCTGTGGGTTTAATGAACAGACATAAGACACACGAGGACACATTTACGTGAAGCTGAAGTTTGGCTTTAAAACTTCAAACCCTCATCCTCATCAAGAGATCTTATAATATCTTACAGTCTCGGTCGTCTCTCGATGCCGATTGGTCGGAAGGAGTGTTTAATTACACCACATCTTTGTTTATTTTAGTAAAATAAAATCAGCTCTGTAATTTCGCTATAATAAATCATGTTTATATTAATATTAATATGATATGTTATCACGGGGCACAGTGGTTTAGTGGTTAGCACGTTCGCCTCACACCACCAGGGCCCGGGTTCGATTCCCGTCTCGGCCATGTGTGTGTAGGGGTTTTTCTCCGGGTTCTCCGGTTTCCTCCCTGGTCCAAAAACATGCACGGTAGGTTGATTGGCACCTTGGAAAATTGTCCCTAGTGTATGAATATGTGTGTGTGTGTGTGTGTGTGTGCCCTGCGATTGGTTGACATTCCATCCAGGGTGTATCCTGCCTTAATGCCCATAGACGCCTGAGATAGGCACAGGCTCCCCGTGACCCGAGGGAAGATCGGATAAAGCGGTAGAAGATGAATGAAGATGAATGATATGTTATCGTTCTCATGTGTCAGATGCTTGTGTTGTAAATTAACAGTAAAAGTTATATAATTGGTGACATGGTTTACGGTAAGGCATTGTTTATATAACATTTTTGGAATTGCTTTGTCTAAGGCAGAAAGTTTTGTGCCACAAGAAAATCAGGAAATTCAGGACAGGCTTTTTTTTTTTTTTTTTTTTACTTATTAACTTCATGAGAGGGAAAAAAAACAGACTAAAGAATTTGAACAGGAATGATCCTGCAAATGTTCCACAACAATGAAATGAAATGATTGTTTGTAGCTTTGGGCGTGTATAAATTGCACAATTCTTTAATTGCTATAGGATTGAGGGGGAAAAGAAAATGATATCCAAAAGTAAATGTAAAAAAAAAAAAAGAAAAACACAAAAAAAAACAAAGTTCACTTTTAAAACCTACTTTACCGCATTTGCATCATTTTTGGCAAGTGCGTGCTCTGACAAGTTCTGTTTATTTGTTCATTTATTTATTTATTTATTTATTTTTCGCTGCTTTGCTGTTCGGTGTTGTTTTTGAAGTCTGAGTTTTCTGCCCTGGGAATTTCCTTATCAGAATTAAACAGTTGTACTGCTGACCTTCGATTACGCAAGACTAACACATGCGAAAATACTACTGCGGTAAAAAAAAAAAACAAAAAAAAAAAACACTGAGTAAGTTTGTCTGTTGAAGTATAAAAAAAAATAAACACAAATGAAACGATATTAAATAATATTATTCAAGAAATACAAGTGATGAAATATTCACGTAGTTACGATAAACAACAATCATAAACAAGATGCTTCACAAAAAGAAGTTTTATTTTGGAAACGGGCGAGAAAAATTCTTATATGTAATTTTTATATTACTGGCTCATTTATAAATAATATTTTATCTTAAAAATATATAAAAATATTTATGCTAAATCTACTATTTACTATATACATTTCTGGATGAATTTTGATTTTTTTTTATATAATTTTTTTAATCTACCCCATTCTAATCCCACTTATACTATCCCTCACTTATTATTATTATTATTATTATTATTATTATTATTATTATTTTCTTAAACATAGAAAAAGTGGTTCGGTCCTAAAAAGGGGATTTGCTAATTTCTTACAATCCATTATTCAGATGAACATTGCAACATTGGTTATAACATTGGTTATAATCCACCTGATAGCAGCAACCAGGTTTTGGATTGCATCAGCGATCCGGGAGGTGTGAGCTCAGTGGTGAAGGCGTTGGGCTCTGGACCGCAAGGTCACAGGTTTAAATCCCACCACAGGCAAACTGCCACGAGGTGCCCTTAACCATCACAGTCGCTCTGGATACGAGCGTCTGCAACATGCCTTAAACCAGGAGTGTTAAACTCATTGTCAGCATGGGTCACATCAGCATGTCAGGGCCAGTTGTAACTATAAGACAGTATGTAGTGTTTGATGAGCGACGTCGCCTCATAACACAAAAGACGCACAAATATGTATTTGCGTTCCCATCTTTCTTTGCTTTCCATCGGCATCAGTTTTTCACTACCTGGACATTTTGGGATTGAAATTTCTCAATTGCTTGGAAAAATCGCCCTCGGTAAACGCCGATGTGGGATACGCCGCACTCTAGTGGCGGGATGCCATCACTTCGCGGATAACACAGTCGCATGCATTGTGGGAGATGTAGTTTATTGTCAGTGCAAGCTTTAAAGCAGCACAACCTTATTTTAAGACATATAAGGACAGATTCGTACCTCAAGTTTAGTCGCTTATATCTAAGACATAAAATGCAGTACTAATGATCCTTTTGTGAGACGTTCTCAGAAATGTCTTATATCTTGCAGTGCTTTCCAACATCTTAATGCTTGATTTTGAAACTTCCTTTTGTGAAGCATCTATGTTTATGGTTGTTGTTTATCGTAACTACATGAATATTTCATTACCTGTATCTCTTGAAGAATATGATTTAATATCGTTTCATTTGTGTTTATTTTGAATGCCATGTACGGCCTGAATATGGTACGTTATCTGGCACATATTTTTTAGTGGTTAATGACTAGTAACTCAATAATTCTGGAGAATAATATTATATGACCTTAGCGCTAGTGTAAGCTAACCGTATATTAGAAGGTTGTTTTTTTTTTTTTTTTTTTGGCTATGCATGTGAATGAACTTAGAATGAAGGAATAGAATTAAATGTAAAGAGGAAGGAAATGGATTTCTGAAGAAAGACGGTTTTGACTCGCGGCCAGCTGTTAACCTCTACTTTCATTTCCCCCTCCTTCACCCACCCTGAGTCATGTTTACTCCTGGCTTTGTCAGACTCGGTCCGGGACAAACTGTGCCGTTCTCTCTCTCTTTCACATGACCATGAGGACTCTGTACCGCCTGAGGTTGGTGAGCTCTCCGAACCTGAGTCAGCTGGGCAAGAATGAGAAGGCGTCACTGGAGGAGCGAGGATCTGGGCCAAACGCCACATGGAACAGGTGACCTTCGTCTCCGCCGTGTGTCTTTATAAATGATATGCGTTTGGTTACTTGCAAACTTGAGCACTTATACAGACTATTAAATGAACGGTGTATAATCGGTATATTTTCCATGAAATATTCACATAATAGAGTTATTTTCCCCGTGTTTGGACCTTTTTTATTATTATTATTATTATTATTATTATTATCACAGCATTCACAATGCAGTTATTGGTGTGTTCCAAAAGAAGGGACTGGCTGACAACGAGCTCTACACACTTAATGAAGGTGTGAGGTGAGTCTAGACGTTTTGACCTAATCCCAGTCGGATCGATATGTTGTGTTATATGTAGCAAGTTAAAAACAGCCAGAGGGCTTTTGTACACATCACATTTTCATTCATTCATCCATTCATTCATCTTCTACTGCTTTATCCGACTTCTCTCTCCTGTTCTCGGGGAACCTGTGCCTGTCTCTGGGCATCAGGATACACCCTGTATGGAATGCCAAACTGTATGGAATGGCAATTGGGGGAGGGGGGGGGTCATAAAATGATAGGAGCGGCATAAAAACTGTTATTTTAATGCGGAATGTTTGGTCTCCAAGTGGCCAGGCAGTTTTGAAAGCTTCATTGTGTCATTAGCGAGCCGTAATACACACACACACACTATATATATATATATATATATATATATATATATATATATATATATATATATATATATATATATATACCGAGGCACACATGTGACCCGTGTCAATGACAGGTGTAGTGGAGAAAACCCAGTAATTTCCCCAAATCAGATAATAAATATAACGGAAAAAATCTAAGATATGTTTTCGTTCTGTGTGGCCCCCGGTACCAATAGACCCAGGGACCAGTACCAGTCCGTAGCCCGGGGGTTTGGCACCACTGCACTCGTTGATAAATAAATATCACAGTGTTTGACTACAGGGATGTAAACTGAGGCGTTTAACACTGCGTATCATATTGAATTGAATTTTATAGCGTTAGCTCTGGGCCTGTAGTTCCTTTTTGTTCCGAGAGTGATTCGATTTCCTCTAACTGCATTGGAAGGTTTCAGAGTATCACTTTTCTCATGAAAAAAAAAATAAATCACTTACTCAATATTAATTTCTTGTTTATAGAACTCCCATGTAAAAATCAATATTGCGCTCTCAGTTGAACTGAATGTGATTCCTTGCAGCGCTACAGACTCGTGCCGGCGGCCAAATCACTGCTGTGCTTATATTTCATATCATCACACTTATTCTTCATGCAATAAACGCTGTATTATCATCGGTAAAGAATCAAATCTCGTAATCACTATCGGGTCACCAGAAGTAGGTTATTTTTCATACGCGCACTTCCTCGTATGTTTAATACTTTATTATTAACATAATACCCTATTTTTTTGTTGTTTTTTTGTAATCATTTACGGTTACGCTTCATTTTGGGAAAGTCCAAGAAACAATTAGCAACCTATAAACAGCTATAAGTTATTCTTGTACCAGCCTAGGGTTATAAAAAAAAAGACAATATTTTAATGAGAAAACTGCAAATGAAATCTTTGTGAAGTTGTTTTTATTGTTAATATGATTAAAATGAATAAATTGAGTGCATATATGAAATCTTTTGGCTTTTGACCCTGCAGACAGAACAACCTTCAGTGGAGCTATTATATAAAATATATCATATATCATATATAATAAATAATTAAATTACAGACAAACAAACTAGAAATAGATAAGAATAAATATGAACAACTTTTAAATAAGGATCACGGTGGTTTAGTGGTTAGCACGTTCGCCTCACACCGCCAGGGTCCGGGTTCGATTCCCGTCTCGGCCATGTGTGTGTGGAGTTTGTGCATGTTCTCCCCGTGTCTCAGGGGTTTTTTTCTCCGGGTTCTCCGGTTTCCTCCCGGTCCAAAAACATGCACGGTAGGTTGATTGGCACCTTGGAAAATTGTCCCTAGTGAATGAATGTGTGTGTGTGTGCCCTGCGATGGGTTGGCATTTCTTCCAGGGTGTATCCTGCCTTAATGCCCATAAACGCCTGAGATAGCCCGAGGGAAGATCGGATAAAGCGGTAGAAGATGAATGAAGGAATGAACTTTTAAATAAGACGATGCACTAATCATTTCTTTCTACTGATACTAATTAGTGCAATGTGCAACATGGAAAATATATAATAA
The DNA here is from genome assembly GCA_030449085.1 of Kryptopterus vitreolus. Taxonomy (NCBI): domain Eukaryota; kingdom Metazoa; phylum Chordata; class Actinopteri; order Siluriformes; family Siluridae; genus Kryptopterus; species Kryptopterus vitreolus. The sequence continues at coordinate 25,096,430 of JACRUU010000027.1, read as the reverse complement.
ATCTAGATGTACAGCATGGAAAGCAACCGGAACAGAATTCTTAAAGGAGCCACGTCCCATATTTTACAATTAAACACAACCACTAAAAAAGTAACATTGAAAGCAACAAGACACATTGAAATTAACATCTGTTATTTGAAGTTATTTAACGTTATTTATTAAATTAGGCAAAACTAATCTTGTGGTAATTTTTCTCAGGCAGCTGCTGAAAACTGAACTGGGCTCTTTTTTTACGGAGTATCTGCAGGTAAGGCAGCCTCGTGAAAGTCTATGTTGACACAATACACTGATGCAATAAGCAGCCATTAAACGTCTTTCTCTTCCTGTTTCAGAACCAGTTGCTGACCAAAGGCATGGTCATTCTGCGGGACAAAATACGATTCTATGAAGGTACGTTAATTAGAGACATTACTTCATGGCTCAATCACGCAGGGAAAGGATGAACATTCCCTGATGCATGGAAGAGAATGACGTTGAATTCTTTTACAGGTCAGAAATTACTCGACTCCCTGGCAGAAACGTGGGACTTCTTCTTCTGTGACGTTCTCTCCATGCTACAGGCGATCTTTCATCCAGTCCAGGTAACCTCGTTCAGTACATACACACACACACACACACACACACACACACACTACTAGTCTACTACTTTTCCCATCCTATTCACTTTATGCTTTTTGTACAGTAAAACCAGGGACACGGTGGCTTAGTGGTTAGCATGTTCGCCTCACACCGCCAGGATCCGGGTTCGATTCCCGTCTCGGCCATGTGTGTGTGGAGTTTGTGCATGTTCTCCCTGTGTCTCGGGGGTCTCCGGGTTCTCCGGTTTCCTCCCCCGGTCCAAAAACATGCACGGTAGGTTGATTGGCACCTTGGAAAATTGTCCCTAGTGTATGAATGTGTGTGAATGTGAGTGTGTGTGTGTGTGTGATGGGTTGGCATTCCATCCAGGGTGTATCCTGCCTTAATGTCCATAGATGCCTGAGATAGGCACAGACTCCCCGTGACCCGAGGGAAGATCGGATAATGCGCTAGAAGATGAATGAATGAATGTACACTAAAACCCATTGTTTCACTAAAACCCAACTACAGCGCCAACTACTGGTTTTCTTCATACCATTGTGATACTGAACACATAACACTTCAAGGTGCTACAGAGTGCAAGGCTGTAAAATAAATAAATAAATAAATAGATTTCGCTCGCGAGTGTCCTTCAAGCACCTTTCGGGTTAATGTTTATTATTTTTTTCCAAGCCTTTTCTGTTGTTTCCACAATAAACCTAGCCTTTCCATTTCATAGTTCTTTTAACATAATATATATAGAGGGGGGGGAAGGGGGTTCTTCAAGCGCAAAAAGTGCACATAATCTTGCCCGCAATATATTAGAAATAATGTACTTGTTGATAATACGTTCACAACAATAATAATATAATAACAACAGTATAATACAAGAATTATTTATGTTTATTTAATTCTAAAACCAGTAAACAGGACTTTCACTGTACCATTGAGAAGACTGGAGGCTGACTTGAGGGAGGAAATATTTATATACACTTCAGGAAAAGATAAACGTGTACAGATATTTTAATACTATATTTAATGAGACATCGTGAGACTATTAAAGGCTACCTTTGGACATTCCATAGTTCTCAGAATTCCTAACCGAGCAGGTTCGGACAAAGCAACATAATCAAGACAATCAGGCAAAAAGCATATATGATTAATTATGTCCACATTTATCCAGAGCCACTTACCCACTGAGCAGTTGAGAGTTGCTCAAGCGCCCTCTAGTGGCAGCGTGGCTGTGCTGTGATTTGAACAACATTTGAACCATAGTCCTGGTCTAGAACCCAATGCGTTATCCACTGAGCGAGCCCCGAGGTCCAGGATTCGGTTCGGTATCGGAAGAATTTTGTCGCGTCGTTGTTTTAACGTCGTTTGTGTGGTGTGACTCAGGGAAAGGAGCCGTCAGTGCGACAGCTGGCTCTGCTGCTCTTCAGGAACACGATCACTCTGAACATGAAGCTGGACGAAGCTCTGTCCAGACCGAGGGCCCGTGTCCCTCCGTCCATTGTCCAGATGCTTCTGATCCTCCAGGTACGGAACGTTGTGTGTGTGTGTGTTTATATTTATTTGCCCGTATTAATTGAGTGGTTTACAGGGTGTCCATGAGTCTCAAGGTGTGACAGAAGAGTACCTGAAGCTGGAGTCGCTTATCCAGAAGGTGGTGTCACCGTACCTGGGGACGCACGGGCTCTGTGCACACGACTGCGACGCCTCGTACTGCTCGTGCATTATGGGTAAGAGAGATGATGTGGGAGTTCTTTTTTTACTGTGTGTCTTCGGAAAGCCTCATGTAATGTTTTTTTTTGTGCAGAAAATCGTGTGCAGTGGGGCTGGTCCAAACCGGCTGAAATCCCCTCGACCAACCCAGTGGTGCGCTCCAAGAGCTACAATATCCCCATGCTCACCCCGGTGGCCGAGTACGACGCGGAGGTCGGCTCGGTGGGTAGCGTAGGTATCCGCCGCCACTCGGCGTGCGAGGTGACTTCCTGTATGGAGCAGCAGGGCTTCTCCATCTCCGTCAGCGTGGAGACGAGCTCCACGCCCGGGATCCCGCTGGACCACGAGCTCGCCTTACCGCCGGCGAAGCGCGGGGCCGCGGCACAGCCCGCCCTGATCCTACCGTCCATCTTTATTCAGAACTCCTGTGGGGCCTTTACACGCACCGGCCGCCATCTCGGAGACAGACAAAGCCACGTCTTCACCCACCAGCTGCTCCTCCAGTCCGGAGACCATCGTCATGCAGGGCGCAGACTCTGCGGATTCCGACCAGGACGGGATCTTCATCGACTTTTCCCACTGCCGCTCCGACTCCTTCGGCACCAACAGGAAGACGAGCTGAGTCGCGTCGTTTATTTCGTAATCAACGCAGCTGCCCTTATTCCGATCACTACACGCGAGGTGATATTTTCACATCGCACGTGTTGCCTGCGCGATGAACGCCCGGTATGAGCGCAGCACTCATTTCTTTTTTTTTTTTCCCATCAAAATAAGAAACCTGAGAATGCGTTACGCTGCTTTTTCACAATTTAGTCTCAGGAGCACAAATGCTGTGTAGAAAATGCTCACTTTCTAGGGAGACTCCTTACATATAAAACACAGAGCTAGGAATGTGTGCATTGAATATCACACTGTACTGTATGACTGACTGTTGGCATTAAGACTTTGGTTGGACAGACCTCAATTTAACAACAAAAAACAAACAAAAATACTGTGTTGGATGTTGTATAACAGACACTTGTTTATATATATATATATATATATATATATATATATATATATATATATTATATATATAATATATATAATTGTACTACAAATGGATGTTCTGTAAGTTTTGGGGGATTTTTTTAAGCAGATTTTTTTAGCATTTTATAGGTACATAATGTTGCACGGAGAAGGAAATTTGATTATAAATAACCTGAAATCTAAATGATGTATGCGATCACCGGCACTGTCATCACTGTCACTGCTTACAGGTCAAATGTGAATGAATCGGACGTCCGCTGGAGAACACGTGATTGTACATATTTTACACAGTCATGCTGAAATAATATCGAGCGTGTGTGTGTGTGTGCGTGTGTGTGTGTGCGCGAGTTTTGCAATAACGTAGAGACAAATAAGGGTAAAACAATGATGCAAAATGTGAGATGATGCTTTTGATTTTTTTTCGCATCTGTATCTCTAGTTATTTTATCACGTTTTTTAATTATAAATTAATATTTAATTATCATTAATTGATATGCAAAAAAAATGTTATTCCAGTGTTTAGATGGGCACAGTGTGGCTCATGCTGCATAATCCAATTGAACAGAGATGAGTGTTAGGAAATGAATAATAATTCCACTTTGTAAGTAAAATAATTGTTTTAAAGCATTTTTTTTTGCGAACCTGTGAAGTGTGTATTAATTGTAAATCGATGTTTCAGTTCTTTCATGCAATGCCGTGGAATGACGTATTTATAAACATGTTATGGTTGTACGGTTATGTAGATTGTATAGTTTATTACACATGCAATATCTGTTTATATCTTGAGCATTGGTGGGGGGGGGTAGTCTTGGGAGATAAAGTGCAAGTTTCTAGGGTAGCTTTGTACTTTTTTTTGTACACAAAAACAACAACAACAACAAATCATTTGATCATTTATCACCATCTCTTTGTTTGCTTGATTGTGGAAATAAAAAGCACTACCTTCTCTTTCAAACACTACCTTTCTTTGTTGCGCAGAGGTAAAGCCACCAACAGGGGGCGCTCTATAAGCCGAGTGCTGGGGGGTTTTAATTGTTTTTATTGTTTTTATTTGTCGAGTTTGCTGTTTCTTTCTCTTTTTTACAATAAACATTTAAAAACTATATATACATTATTTGCAACATTCGCAAAAGAAAGAAGAAGAAAAAAGGCCAACGGAAGTGATGTACTGCGGGCTGTATTCCAAATGAAGCGCTACCCAAGAAGACATGCACTGGATAAGGGGGGATGGGAACTCTATTATTCGTCCTCAATGTAGGGCAGTAGTGTAGGGAGGGTGTGTCGGTTTGAGCAAAGCGCTAACCGGGAAGGCTAGGAAGTAGCCGTGGTTATCGCTTCGGAATTATTTCTATTATTTGTTTATTTCGGAGTTTTCCGTGTGCGGGGCCGAAACATGTTTTACGGATTTGTGGCGCAAGGGACGAAGTGTTTTATGGTTATAAAAATAAAACCCCACGCCGGATTTTAGGGAACAAAGGCATCGGGGCGTACCGAAAAAAAAGCGGTGTGGCGGATGTTGACGCTAATGCCTGTTAGCCTAGCTGGTCCGAACAACGTGAATATATCCGGGCTGCGCGAGACGTAAACAATTCGCGCGACGTTGTTTATTCGGTCCGCATGGATGTGTTTGTTTTAAATGATAAATATATCCATAAATAACAACAACATATCTGAGTGATTTCGCGAAAAAAAAATCGAAATAAATGCTAGCTAGTTAGCGCGGCTAAGTTTAGCCAGTCGGCTAATCGCTCGAGAAGCGGCGGCGCAGACGCGGAGCTCGGCGGAGGACGCGCGCCGACATGGAGACACACGTTTCCAGCCTTTTCCCGGAGATTTTGGCGATGATTTTCGGCTACCTGGACGTGAAGGGCAAAGGCAGGGTCGCGCAGGTGTGCGCGGCCTGGAGAGACGCGTCCTACCACAAGTCGGTGTGGAGGGGCGTCGAAGCCAAACTCCACCTGAGGAGAGCGAACCCGTCCTTGTTCCCGAGCCTGCAGAGCCGCGGTATCAAGAAGGTGCAGATCCTGAGCCTCAGACGGAGCCTCAGCTATGTTATCCAGGGCATGCCGAACATCGAGAGCCTGAACCTGAGCGGATGCTACAATCTGACTGACAACGGACTCGGACACGCGTTTGTGCAGGACATCCCGTGCTTGAGGATCCTCAACCTCAGCCTCTGTAAGCAGATCACGGACTCCAGCCTCGGGCGGATCGCGCAGTACCTAAAGAACCTGGAGTTTCTGGAGCTCGGTGGGTGCAGCAACATCACCAACACCGGCTTGCTCCTTATTGCGTGGGGCTTGCACCGGCTCAAGAGCCTGAACCTACGCAGCTGCAGGCACGTCTCCGACGTGGGCATCGGCCACCTGGCCGGCATGACGCGCAGTGCCGCGGAAGGCTGCCTTGGCTTGGAGAACCTCACCCTGCAGGACTGTCAGAAGCTCACCGACCTGTCACTCAAGCACATCTCCAAGGGCCTGAGCAAGCTCAAAGTCCTGAACCTGAGCTTTTGCGGTGGCATCTCAGACGCCGGGATGATCCACCTGTCGCACATGACCCAGCTGTGGACGCTGAACCTGCGCTCGTGCGACAACATCAGCGACACCGGGATCATGCACTTGTCCATGGGCTCGCTCCGCCTGTTCGGGTTGGACGTGTCGTTCTGCGACAAAGTAGGAGACCAGAGCTTGGCCTACATCGCCCAGGGACTGTATCAGCTCAAGTCGCTCTCGCTGTGCTCGTGTCACATCAGTGACGACGGGATCAACCGGATGGTGCGGCAGATGCACAAGCTGAAGACTCTGAACATTGGCCAGTGCGTGCGCATCACGGACAAGGGCCTCGAGCTCATCGCCGACCACCTGACCCAGCTGACCGGTATCGACCTGTACGGCTGCACCAAAATCACCAAGCGGGGACTGGAGCGGATTACGCAGCTCCCCTGCCTTAAAGTGTTGAATTTGGGGCTTTGGGAGATGACCGAGGGTGAAAGGGTTAGGTGATGATACCTGATCACAACTTGGACTTTGTACTACCTCATTCAACAATGTTCAATTGTTCAATGTTTTTATTTTTTGGTTGTTTTTTTGTTTTTTTTAGTAAGAAATGTGAAGGAACTTTTAATTCGTTTAGTGTTATGCAATGCAGACACCGAACATCCTTTGGTTTAATAGTATATATTTCTTAAATGTTTTTTTTAAATAGTAAGTGAATAGTTGAATTATTTTAGCGTGTCTTGCAAGGCAGTTGTTTAACAAAAGATATTTTCTCACACTCATGTTAGATTATACAGACGTTATACTGAATGCCTTAAAGTATTACCATCATCATGGGAGCATCTAGTACTGCTCTAATAATTAAATATGGATCAGTGTTCATAATAAACAGTTTTTTTCCATGCTTTTGACAGAAAAGTGTAACATCCTCCTTAGTAAGGTGAACATATGCAATTAAAACTGTGTATAAAAAAAAAAAAAGTATATATATGGTCAATTTATCGGTAAGAAAATGTTTGCAATGTCTATTTTCCTATGCTAAAAAAAAATTAAAATTGTTTTTGAATTGTTTGCTTTCGCCTTCTGGCTTGAATGGTAATTTAATGTGACACTTTTTTTTTAAGGCATACATTAATACACATTGTATTTGATTGCATCGAACTTTTAAGGATAAATTCAATTTACAAGAAGAGCAGACGCAAAAATGGTACAAAATGATCAGATGACAGTTACAGTTATTAACGAGTCAGTCTGGCTATTCATCATCCCCTTTTCTCAGGATATTGCGAACAGGGTGTGTGTTTATTATGAAATCAATATCTTATCACCGCGTTGCTCCGTCGTGTGAGGAAGCGCTCTGGAAATAAGCAATAAAAACAATTTAAATAAAGCACATTTTTTTTTATCATTTATTGCAAACAGCAAAATGTGTCATTGTCAAAGGTCTGGTGTTTCAGTACATCAGGATAAATACTGACTTTCAGCCATTCTCATGTGCAAGGTTTCTTATAACTGCAATATGAATGCATATTAAAAAGAGAATAATCAGGTTGCTGGTTTGTTATTCGATCTTCTATTCAGAAAGCTTTTAATTACACGGAAGTGCTTTCAAAGTATATATCTTGTATCGGTGTGGACAAGACGAGCAGATGTAAGGCTGGACTTGGAACAGTTGCGACACAATTAACACATATTTACTTTAATTACACAACACTGTAGTACTGAGCACGAAAATCAGGTTTTGTCCTTTCCTTCCTCTTTATAGTCTGTGAAATGATTTTTTTTTACACATTTTAACATTTTGCATTAAAACTTGGTTTATCATTTTTTTTATTGTAAAAATAAATATATATTTTTTGCTTTTTTGACACACTTGTACATGGCCAGCTAAACCCCAGGATTTGCATGTCACATATTGGAAATGTGGCTTGTAAAAAGAAATTCTTATTTTTTTAAATAAAGCATGTGCAAAGTTCTTGTAATTAAAAATCTCCACCAGATTTAACAGTGTTTTTCTTCACACTCGCATGCACAGGCTAATAAACGACAAGCATAAAGAGCAAACTCTTCATGGCGCAGCTATTTAACGATGCCCACGGGAGTCCATTAAAGGTAAATGCTGAACGTGCTGCTTGTGAGCGTAAGCACTAAACTTTACAGTAACGCAGCTACAGTAAACTGTGTATAGGATGCTATTTTGTTAAAGCGCTGTTTCTAATAATCCAATGTATTATTATTATTATTATTATTGTGCCTCGGACTAGAAGTATAGGATTTTTGCATGGTTATCTCACAGACAGGTGGTTTGCAAGGCTTGGATATTGATTCTCGGTGAGGTGAAACGTCTACAATATGTTTTCTTCAGCATATTCTTACATGATCGATGTGATTTAACGGTATTTCATGCATACAGACCAGCAACAAGACGCACGAGGCTTGCTGAACAGAGGCATCTGGAATCGAGTTCCACTTCCTTGAGTAAGTACATAAATCATTGCTATCCAGCTGAATAAATTAATCCCAAATACATGTAACATATTAGCCACAATATTTAAGATTTTAAAAACTAGAAACAGAACCACAAATACTGTATAAATTAGTGCTTAAGAGGAAAGCAAGGCATTCATGCATCGATAGAATTGTGTATATGCAATAGGTTTGACATGGAATGGGTTTTGTAGCAGAGTCTGACAGTTTTATTGGTGTGTGTGTGTGTGTGTGTGTGTGTGTGTTTGTTCCCAGCAATGGACCGGGTTGCTCCATGACCCTGAGCAGAGCACTGAGCACTCACGAACCAATGAGTAAATGAATGACCAGTCTCAATCTCATCAACGTATTCTTTTTTAATAATAGGACCTTAAATACGTTTGTCTTCTCTCTTCGCGCTTTATTTGAGGTCATACTGACACAACGTTTGCCGAGCCGTAATTGCTTCCAGAATTTTCTGGCCGTTTCATTTGCAAGCTGCATACTGAGCAGACTTGACCGTGACCATGTACCTCTCATGGTTTAATTGCATATTCATGCTAACACTATTTTGTGTAAAACAAAAACAAAAAACAAACAAACAAGACACCGAACCAGCTACATTAAAAAAAGGCAATCATTTGAAGTACGCACACGTTTTTGTTTTTTTGTTTTTTTTTTATCGGACAGTGCGAATATTTTTGTACTTGCACAACAGCAGCTGTTTGAAAGTGTTCTTGAAGGTGGCATTGCAGAGGGCGTAGCAGGCGGGGTTTACCGTGCTGTTGATGTAGCACAGCCAGTAGCCCAGCACCCACATGGAGTTCGGGATGCACTGAGGGCAAAAGGTGTTAATCAACACCATGACGTTGTACGGGGTCCACGTGATCACGAAGGCCAGAAGAATAGCCATGATAGTCCGTGTAACCTTCCTCTCCCGAGAGCAGCCGCTTTTTCTCTTTTTCCTGATCGGAGGCATGAAAATCAGGGCCACCAGTCTCTCCTTGTTAACGCTGGTATTCCGATCGGCGTGGTTATTTATGATCTCTTGAGATGACATTCCCAAGCAAGGAAGTTTACTATTACTTCTTCTTACTTGAGGCAAAAGCTTCATTTGGGTGCGGCTAACGTCGCCATTAGGAACCGCGTCCTCTCTCGGATTGGATGAGGCCACGACGCTGCCTGATATCGAATCATTTTTACTCTCTCTGTCTTCACCTGGGACAAAAAAAATAGCACAGTTTAATTCTAATTCTATAATTGCACAGACTAATTTAGAGTACTGGAAAGTTTCTCAGTCTTATTATGCATTTGTTGCAACAATATTTATCCGATTTATCCGATCTTCCCTCGGGTCACGGGGAACTTGTGCCTATCTCAGGCATCTATGGGCATTAAGACAGGATACACCCTGGATGAGGTTGTCGCAGGATATACACACACACACACACACACATTCATACACTAGGGACAATTTTCCAAGGTGCCAATCAACTTACCGTGCAAGTTTTTGGCCCGGGAGGAAACCGGAGAACCCCCTGAGACACGGGGAGAACATGCAAACTCCACACACATGGCCGAGACGGGAATCGAACCCGGACCCTGGAGGTGTGAGTGTGAGGCGAACGTGCTAACCACTAAGCCACCACCGTGCCCCTATATATATATATATATATATATATATATATATATATATATATATATATACAGTATAATACATATTTTAATATATTTGATATTTGTACACCATTTTCGATGTGCAACATCCCGGACTTCAGCTCTTAAGCTCACCGGAACGTTAAAACTCCTTACCTGTAATAGTGCTGGAACAAGTGCGCTTTACTTGAATAACCTCCGTTTCCTTGCTTTGCTTACTTTCTTGGTTCTCCTCATTAGCCAATACAGTGGTTTGAGTCTTGCCCTCCGGACAAACCCCGGGTGTTTTGTGCCATTCGTTTCTCTTGACTCGGCTGCGACTAGCCTTGGAGATCTGCCAGTACAGCACACTCATGATGACTACAGGCAGGTAGAAAGCAGCGATGGCCGTGCCAAAAGTCACCGCGGCATTGGAAAAGAATTGAATGTAACATTTGCCTTTGGGCACTGTGCGCTCACCCACGATAAACTGCCAGAAGAGGATGGCTGGAGCCCACAGGACAAAGGACAAGATCCAGGCGCCTGCAATCATCATACCCGCCATCCTGGTCGTCCTCTTGACCGGGTAGCTGAGCGGTTTAGTGACGCAGAAATAGCGGTCGAAGCTGATGATGAGTAGGTTCATGACCGAGGCGTTGCTTGCCACGTAGTCGAGAGCCAACCACAAGTCACAGATGACAGGCCCTAAAGGCCAGAAATCAGTCACAATGTAGATCGTATAGAGGTTCATGGAAAACACACCGATGATGAGATCTGCACATGCTAAGCTGAAGAGAAAGTAGTTATTTACTGTCTGGAGGCTTTTATTGACTTTGATAGAGACGATGACCAGAACGTTCCCGATGACCGTGATCAGACTCAAAGAGCTCAGTCCCAGAATGATGAGTATCATCTCTGTCAGCTTGAAAGGACATTCCACGTGCGGGTTTGTCTTATTGGCATAGCCAAAGCACGCAGCAACACTTAAGTTAGACTCCATCGTTCCTGGGCCTGACTGGATACTTCTATCACTCTGGATGGTCATCATGACCTAAGCACAAACATAAAGACATGATGTTAGACGTGTAAAAAATGCAGCGGGCATGTTAGCGCGTTGCAGAAGGTTTTCCTAAATTAACGCTCGCCACTTCCCATATTGCCGAGAGCAACAAAGAGCGAGAGGGGGAGTGTGTGTGTATATAGGGGAGCTCTGTTTGCCAAACAAATGATCTTTTCAAACAGTACCGGCCTGATGTTATATTTATTTCCATTGTGCTGCTTGGCGCCAGATTGCTGTCAAGTCAAGAGAGACCAGGTGTGTGTTTAAACGGGAGTTAGACTCAAAAGTCACACAAGGTGTACGAAGAAAAAGTAGCTTTATATGCGACAGAATAAAAAGGACACAAAAAAATGCCTTTTGGAAAGACTTTTATATTTTTTTCTGGTCGTAGACATTTCAGAGCAGTCTGTTCATCATCAGATATCAAGTCCAGACTGACGGCATAAAGTACAGTTTACTCTGGTGTGTGTTTGTGTGTGCATGAAAAAGAAAGAGAGAGAGAGGGGGAAAGGGCTGTATTAGTAATGAGGCGTCATAAGTACCCCAGAATGTTCTAGCCCATTAAGTGCTCCTGTGCTTCGACTTCCATCTTGCATTAATGAAGCTACACGTCTGGATGTCAGCAGAGACAAACCAGTCACACGTCTTCGCCCAGATGCCAAGGTTCCTGCTTGTCTGTGCATGGCATCTAAATCTCCACAAAGTAAATAGTGGAAATACCAGACGTGTTGAGGTAGAGACGGCGCTCATAATATTATCGCGGGCTACTGCGAAATGCCATCTCTATGTGAATTAGGTTTGACACCTTGCGGGAGCACTTAGTGTCTGGCTGAAGTGAGACCGATAGCACTGCTCCATGTCTCAACAGCACTAAAACAAAATTCGTTTCACCTTCAACAACACTCCGGCTTTGTTATATCCCCAGGAATAGCGTTCTGAAAGACAACAAAAGATCGGCCGGGACGTCTCGATGACAACGGAAAGCTAAAACAACCTCTGTGCTTATCTTGGAGACTCATTAGGACTCGCATCATGTGTTAAAGTGTTCAGTCTTTTCCTTTTTTTTTATATATTCACTCAAACCCTTTACAGGCCTCATGTTCTGGATAGGCAACCAGTAATGTGAGAAATATCCCATTAGTGTGGCAAAGCAGTTTAGAATGAGACAAGGCTATAAAATAAGTTCTCTGTGTTAAATTTGTTAAGTAAGTGTGTGTTTGTCTGTGAGCGTGGAGACATTTTTTAGCTTGATATTTTTCCCCTCATTTATTTATTGTCCGCACTATTTTTTCCCCCTTTATGTTTACATGATGGACGGTCGAGAGAAGCATTTCACAGCACGTCGCACTACGTACGTATGTGTACCAAATCAAAATTTGAATGCGAATTTGAATTCGAATTTGAATATTCTTCGGAAATGTCGTGCGTGATGTAACAGGAGGTTTCAAATGGCAAAATCCAAAATACGAAAAACGTCTCTCTGAACAGTTATACATAACAATTGGAGAAATTCAATGCAATCAATAGTGCAATAGTGGAAGAAAATTCTGCACGTGAAAATTAATTTTAAAAAATGGCACAGCTATATTTAACTAGATTTATTTGTAATCAATACAATTCGATTCGATTATATTCTAAGAAATAAAAGTGCTTAGAGTACATAAATGCACTTTTAATTGGAATAAGAGGAAATCTCTTTTGTCCTGTGCATGTTTGACCTGGAAACGTGCATGTAGTGTGCATTTAAAATCCCAATAACGATATATATATATATATATATATATATATATATATATATATGTGTGTATGTGTGTGTGTGTGTGTGTGTGTGTGTGTGTGTGTGTGTGTGTGTGTGTGTGTGTGTGTGTGTGTGTGTGTGTGTGTACAATACGTTAACCATTTTAAAGAAACATAAACGTGTAAAAGATGTATTTGACCGGTAAAATGATTAGGAAATCGGATTTTGTCTGCACTCTCAGCCTCGTCTAAATAATAAACATATTAACGGCGCTGTATTTTCTTTTAATTATACTGATTAACAGCCATATATCGGACAGTACACCTAATTATAAAACGCACCACGTCTTTCCCCTGTATTTACCTTCTCTCGCGTAAAATTGTCCGTCTTCTTGTCCAGTGCACTTGTGGTCGGGAGACTCGAATATGACACCACGCATCTTTCCACCCAGTGTTTTTTCCTCTCTGGTCCAGCCGGTGAATGGAGCTCTCGGGGAGTTTCACGGGTGTGTAAATAAAGTCCGGGGGCGTAGAAACAGGCATCCAGTTTAAGGCAACACAGCCACTGATCTTTTTTTTTCTTTTTTTCTTTTCCAGTCTGTCGCTCTTCCTCAGCACCACGGAAAGCCTAAATAACTTATATTTATAACGCCAATATTTCAATTCTCAATTCACACAAAGATCCATCCTCACAGTCGATGCTCCAAATGTAATATTGCATCAATTAGAATAATTGTCGGACCTCTCTTTTTTTTTTATACCATTTAATATTTATTGCTACCTGTTGCATCAAATGTCCTACGAGAATATTTCCCCTCTTTATATTCCCCAAACAGTCCCCAAATTTTCAGTGTGACCTGCTCACTGGTTCCAGATCATCTCATCTCGTCAATGGGTGGCAGGATTTCTTCTGTTATGGAGCAAAGAAAATCCCTCTTAAAGCTGCTTGTATTTGTTCCATGTCGGTTTTGCTGTGATTGCATGCTTATTGTTGATCAAATGCTTTCTCAGCCATTTCAAAGACATGTTTTTGTTGTTGTTATGCATTTGATTGTTGGCAGATTTTTTGATAGACTGATTAATATATGACTCGTTGTATGTCAATATATGACATTCTTATTATTTTTCATCCATCTTCTACCGCGGAGAGGTAGAAGATGGATGGGAGGTGGTGGCTTAGTGGTAAGGTGTTGGCCTCTGGACCATGGGAGGTGGTGGCTTAGTGGTAAGGTGTTGGCCTCTGGACCAGAAGATCGCAGGTTCAAACCCCACAACCACCAAGCTACCACTAGTGGGCCCTTGAGCAAGGCCCTTAACCCTCAATTGCTCAGTTGTAAGTCGCTCTGGATAAGGGCGTCTGCTAAATGCTGCAAATGTAAATGTAAATGTACCGCTATATTCCCTCGGGTCACGGGGAGCCTGTGGGGAGCCTGTGGGGGGCCTGTGGGGAGCCTGCGCAGGCGTCTATGGGCATTAAGGCAGGATACACCCTAGATGGAATGCCAACCCATCGCAGGACACACACACACACATTCATACATTAGGGATGATTTTCCAAGGTGCCAATCAACCTACCGTGCATGTTTTTGGACTGTGGAGGAAACCGGAGAACCCGGAGTAAAACCCCCTGATGCACAGGGAGAACATGCACAAACTCCACGCGCACACATGGCCAGAACGGGAATCGAACCCGAACCCGGACCCTGACGGTGTGAGGTGAACGTGGCTAAGCCACCGTGCCCCATACATTATTATTATTATTATTATTATTATTAGTAGTAGTAGTAGTAATAGTAGATTATCAGTAATATAGTATTTTAATGTTATTATTTTACTTGTTTTCTTGATATTAATCTTAATATTTATAACCCAATGACGATTTTCTAGAAAATCTCATAGAATGGATTTAATTGTTATAACAGCTGTTTTATGTTTTCATAGAAACTACAAGGTCCCAGTGGATCTCCACTGGACTGGTGATGTGTTAACTTATTATTGTGGTATGTAATGTAATATAGTATTGGATGTTTTTTCATTAAAGACCCACAGGACTGCGTTAGTAACTGTTGGTATCTGCTGGATTATTGGGACATTATAACCAGTCATTTCTCCAATTAATTTCTTTGGTTTGAGGAAATCGGGAAATTCTGTGGTTATGGCTTTTTCGGTGGTGAATTTCTGCAATTATTTTAGCATTTCAAAATGTATTTTCACCCGTTTGACCATAAAGCCTAAGTCCTTTTTGTTATATTTGGCCTTGGTCTTTATTAACAAACATTTCTGATGCCCTATGAATGGTGGCCTTCTTGACTTTATCATTTTATCCTGAAATGATAAAAACAAGGTTTAAAAATAAATAAATAAATAAATAAATAAAAAATTGCCCACAGTAAATGTCCTTGAACATCACCTGCTGATAAACATTAGTTTGTGCAGATCTCATAGACCTGTCTGTGGTACATACGTTAAATAGTGAAATACAGTGAAAATTAAAAAATGGTATGTGTGTGTGTGTGTGTGTGTGTGTGTGTGTGTATTTCACCTAATCATTAGTGTGAATCTTGGCTTAGATTTTTAAATCTATTTGGATCTGATCTTTAAATAGGGCTTTAACCAAAGCAACCATGTCTGTATAATACCCAAACTAAATGAGAAATGAACGAAAAATCAGAGTGGTTCCTGTGTTTATTCCTTCCTCATTAATCAAGTAAACCGAACAGTTGACAGAAGGCCGGGGCACACCCAAATTTGCTCTGCGGAAAAATAGGTTGGAGCCATGCTGAGCGATGCCAGCCGCACAATGGAAGGTTTGTCAAAGTAAGCTGTCCAAACACCTCATTACAAGGCGTAAGACACAAGACAGGGTCCTGCTCTTCATCAGTAAACTCTTCAGCATGGCCTTGGAGTTGTTGGAAGCAGCGAACAGCCCGGCAGCCGTCTCGATGCCAGACTACTTGCACGAATGCTGAAATTGAGTTACGCACTTGGTAAGGATAAAGGGTTAAAGAGCAGATCAACGCGTGGCGTGAAATATACGAGGATGGACAGTTGCGAAGACAAAGCCATGTATGGACAGACAGAGGACAAATTGTGTATTTTGTTTTATTAGCCAAATAAATCACTCGCAGAAGAAGAAGACGTCGTGTAGCTTTCACAAACATTTACGGCTTTGGGGCTGAAAAAGACAAAAAGGAGGAACTCAACCACAAACACTCCATACTCTTAACCACTGACGTGTGGATTTGCATGGACAAACAAATGTATTTATTTTTGAGTTATATGGGTTTCAAGTTTTTTTTTTGTGTGCCTATTACAGAACAATCACTCACATGAATTCACTTTTTGGATGCAAACTATGTCTTGGCCTACTGCCACTCTCGAAACATCATTTCCAGACAGGCTTTATTAGGGCCGTCTGAGAGAAATAATGTTTTGTGGTTTGCTGTCATTTTTTAATGCACTATGACGCCAAGAGAAAGTTATCTATTAATGAACGTAATAATCATAATAACCGGCATGTAATTTTATTTATTTCTTGTTTTTGTCTTGTTTCATAGTGCTTTCTCATTTTTTTATATTTTATTTTAGTGTTTATACAGTGTATATTTGTCTCTATATATTTTTTCATTTTTTATATGTATTTTTATACTCCATCGTGGCTGCGGTAACTGTGAAATCTCCCCACTGTGGGACAAATAAAGGTTTATCTTATCTTAATTAGAATGATGAAGTTAAAATTAAACATTTTATTAAGTTGTTGACAGCATGCAATTGATATTATTGTACAATGCAGAATACTATGGATTCAAATCTCAGTGTCACTTTGCTTTAACTCACAGTTATGAATTGTAAGAGAATCTATAATAAGCAAAGATCAATAGAAGAAACTACTGGTCTTTGTGTCTGATTTTGTAGTAATATAGTTTATCCCGGGGAAACTGTTTAATTGTTGAAAAATTGATGCAGTGATCATAAAGTATTAAGCAAACTAAGTTTTTTTCCCCACGTTCTGTGTATATGAAGTAGTAAACGTCCATTTTACACAAGTAATAAAACAGAATTATTTCTTTGAGATGAATGTGGACTTCCCCTCTCAGTAGCCAAACTCCAGAATGCAGTTCCGCTTATTTCCACTATGTGGTGCTGTTGTATGATTTAAAAAGTACTAATCCCGAGAGAAGTTGCTCAACAGGTAACGGCACAGCAGAAGAGGGGGGGGGTTGCTTTTGGGAGTTCACTTGGTCTCTGAGGGTCTTTATGAGACTGTACAATGATCAATCGCTTTTATAGTCACGTTATTGTCATAGTGTAGTTCTGTGGATATTCAGATGGTTTTGTGGGCGTGGCTTTATTGTGTGGTTGCATGTGTGTTGTTTGGTGTTCTTATGTGCTGCTTTGGTTTTCCACAGCATTGTAGGAATATAGGTTTCGGTCATTTGGCAGTGAGAGGTTGTTTATTTTTATTTATGGGTTATGGGGAATTTTGCAGAAAGTGTCTTTTGTGGAATTTGGTTTATATATATATATATATATATATATATATATATATATATATATATATATATATATATATATATATATTATATATATATATATATGTACATTGTGCTCTTATATGTGTTTATATTGTGTGCATTGTGTTCATATGGAAACCGTTGCTCGTGCAGACTGCAAAGATAAAGTTAACTCATATTTGCTAATGATCCTACATTTCTCAGTATTAATCGAATAGCAGAACCTTTTTCTCTGTATTTAATGTGTTTATCTCCACCAAACTCTTTGCTTTTTTTTTATTATTATTTACAAGGTCAAAATATTAACTTTTCAAGCATCAACTCCGGTTTTGACCAAAAAATAAGATGTTAATTGAATAGAAAGTTTAATGATCTAGCAAAAAGAAAAGACAACAATACAACATGGCTGTACTAACTCCCTGAGCTAATCACTTTTCACTGTGTTAATGAGGCTCATGTGAGCTGTTAGTCAATAAGAACACCCTTATAAAGAGAAAAACAAACCATGGCAGTAATGCACACACACACACACACACACACACACACACAGCCCCAAGTAACCACGTCACTAGACGTAACAATAGCGCTTCGTTCGTGTGCTGATGCTGTGTAATTTGCTAAACTGGTTTGCTCGGCTTTGCACACTTTATGTAGGGACTCCATCCTGATTCAGCTCCTGTTGTCCTGTTGACCTAATTTACCTGTGCACTAACAGCACCGGACACAGTCCTGAGAAATTAGACTTAAGTGACTAGACTTGGGTAATAGTAAAAAAAATACATTAAAGTATAAGGTTTTTCACTAATAACATTCATTTGAAACGTAAGTTGTTGTCACTAGAACTAGATATTTATCAAAAAAACAATGTTTTTCTTGTGGTTTTAAAGCTATTTTGCTATTAAATTACTATTAGCTACAATCTGAGTCGTACTTGAAATGACGCTAGTCTAATCGGCAACAACAACAGGCTGAATATACGACTAGCTCGTATCAGCAAATTAGCAACACTTGCACCATGATTTTTCCAAACTCGATGGTCCGAAGGAAAAACACATTTTTCTTTTCTTATTGCAGGATATTGCAAATATATTTATTATTCTGCATGCGTAAAAGCATGCATTAATAGCTACAGCACTAGCCACATTCTGTCACAGGAGAAGTCCACTGTGTGTTCAACAATACCGACGACCGAAGTATAATCTTGCTCTGAAAAATAAACAAAAACAAAAAACAAAGCAATTTAATATTCAAAATGATTTCAATTGGAAACTACTTTTATTTTGAAATAACACAAATCTGCATTCTTATTCATAAATACATTTATATACGGTATATATTTGTATTTACAACATATTTTCACTGTAGTCTTTTATCAGAATGACTTTAATAAAAAAAAAAAAAAAATATATATATATATATATATATATATATATATATATATATATATATATATATATATATATATATATATATATATTCATTCATCTTCTACCGCTATTATCCGATCTTCCCTCGGGTCACGGGGAGTCTTGTGCCTATCTCAGGCGTCTATGGGCATTAAGGCAGGATACACCCTGGATGGAATGCCAACCCATCACACACACACACACACACACACACACACACATTCATACAATAGGGACAATTTTCCAAGGTGCCAATCAACCTACCGTGCATGTTTTTGGACCGGGGGAGGGGAAACCGGTGAACCCGGAGAAAAAACCCCCTGAGGCACAGGGAGAAGCATGCACAAACTCACACACACACATGGCCGAGACGGGAATCGAAAACCCGGACCCTGGCGGTGTGAGGCGAACGTGCTATATATATATATATATATATATATATATATATATATATATCATTAATGTTTATCTAAAAACAGTACACATCAGGATACACATCATTTATTACAAGGTACGTAAACTCATTAGAAATATTTGTACACGTGCTCATTCACTATTTCACAATGGCCTTGAATAAGATTGATAATTGATGACTGGTTAAAGGCATGGTAAAACCTTAATGGCCTGTTTATGTAGGTCTGTATCTACATAACATGTTTATGGCTGAATGGAATTGAACCCGCTGTGGTCTTCGTCTCTCGTAGCCCCTCCCCCATTGAGATCCGCTGTGATGTGGCATCGGAGATGCTTTTCTGCTCCCCACGGTTTTAAAGAGTGGTTCTTCGAAGAAGTTTTCCTGAATGGATAAATATATGTGCAGGTTTTATGCGGTTCTTATGCGTAATACTGAAATCTCGTAAATAATTTAGAATTTTACAGTCGTAGGAGTTTGTAGGTTCTATTAACAACAGTCTTCATGCTTTGTACATGTTGCCGCGGAGTGAAATCCATTCAAAGGCGACATGGTGAGCTCTAATGTGGTGCAGTAGTAAAATAGATCTGGCGCTGGCCATATCGGAAACCCTCACTCCCTGGTTTGCATGCTTTACCCCTTTTAAAATGTAAATATCATGCAAAGTAACGATGATCAGAATATTTCCACAGTCACTCGATGAGAGCATTTCTGATTGGCTTTATGGTTTATATGGCATCCGTCAGACTCTTTTCGATCTGCATGCATTTGAATTTGTGGCGAAAGAAGTCGACCACCATGTTCAGACCTGACGTCAACATCGCTTTCCATGTGCGCCTATTTTTTTTTTTTTGCTTTTTTTTATTTTTAAAGAATATTCATTTATTGCTATTCTTAATCGTACTCATCGGCTGATATTAGGGTTAATCAGATACTTACCAATATACAAACTTTTTATTTTTACGCTACTCGCTGGGTATTTGAAGAATGCCGACAACATCATTTCTAATGAACACACTCGACACATCATCATCATCATCATCATATATCATACATGTCATGAAGCAGGTGTTCACGGCTTATCTCATCGAACCCGAATTGTAAATCTATAAAAACAAACTTGAATATAAAAGTTGTTTTTGCATGCAAAATGTGGGCCATTATATCAGCTGTGCATCGGGTCCGCATGAACTCCCGGTGATCCGATCAGAGATTAGATTTGGGTTGGGAATTAGGGTGGTGAGGCTTATTTCCAGGGTGGGAGCCGACACTGTGTTCTACCCGAATTACATCACGCTCCTGAATGTTCCTAACTCCTAATTATAAAACACATTTCCTCGAAATATTTAGAAAACTGTTAAAAAATGCAGTACTTGTTCTTTGTCTTGACGGATTTGTGTGTGTGTGTGTGTGCGTGTGTGTGCGTGTGTGTGCGTGTGTGTGACATAAGAAGAGCGAGAGTGAGAAAAATTATGTATGCAAGCATTTGTGAAGGATAAAGAATGAGAAAAAATTGTTAGATAGACAGGAACAGATGCAACTGTCCAAGTGAGGTTGGGAGAGAATGATGGAGGAAGGGAAGCAGGGAGAGGGTGAGAAACAGACAGACAAACAGGTTGAGAAGGAGGTAGAGAGAGAGAGACAGTGAAAGAGACAGAGAGAGTAAGAGACATTCAGGGAGAGAGAGAGAGAGAGAGAGGGAGAGGGAGGGAGAGGGAGTTAGGGAGAGGGACAGAGAAAGAGGCAAAAAGAGAGACAGACAGAGGCACGCATGGTGATAGAGAAAGAGACAGACATAGGGACAAAGAGGGATAGAGAGAGGAGGACAGAAAAGAGTGGGAGAGAATGATGGAGAGCGAAAGACAGACAGATTTAAAAGGGGGCGGGGGAGAGAGAGAAAGAGACAGTGAAAGAGAAGTAGACATACCGGAAGGCGGAGAGGTAGAGAGACATACAGAAAAGAGAGAGAGAGAGAGAGAGAGAGAGAGAGAGAGAGAATGAGTTGAGAGGAGAGGGACAAACAGAGAGAGAAAGAGAAGAAAGAGGCAAAAAGAGAGACAGAGAGACACACATGCATGGCTATAGAGAAAGAGACAGACAGAGACAAAGAGGGATAGAGAGATGATGTAGAGCGAGAGGGAGAGACAGGTATAGAAGGGGGGGCGGGGGAGGAGGGGACACAGTGAAAGATACAGAAAGAAATAGACATACCGAGAGAGGTGGAGAGAGAAAGACACAGAGACATAGAGAGAGAGGAGATAGAAGAGAGGTAGAGAGCGAAGAGAGAGAGAGAGAGAGAGAGAGAGAGAGAGAGAGAGAGACATACACACACAGAGCGAGATTCAGAGAGAGAAATACAGAGAGAGAGAGAGAGAGGGAGCGCGCGCACAAGAGAGAGAGAGAGAGAGAGGTGGGTAGGGAGGAGGCAGGGTAGGGAGGGGGAGGGAGAGACATACAGAGAGAGAGAGAGAGAGAGAGAGGAGACCACACACACACAGAGAGAGAGAGAGAGAGAGAGAGAGACAACAGAGAGAGAGAGAGAGAGAGAGAGAGAGAGAGAGAGAGAGAGAGAGAGACATAGAGAGAGGAGAGTACAGAGAGAGAGAGATGAGAGAGAGAGAGAGAGAGACTACACACAGAGAGAGATTCAGAGAGAGAAATACAGAAATAGATAGATAGAGAGAGAGAGGGATAACAGAGAGAGAGAGAGAGAGAGAGAGAGAGAGACATACACACACAGAGAGAGATTCAGAGAGAGAAATACAGAGATAGATAGATAGATAGAGATAGAGATAGAGAGAGAGAGAGAGAGAGAGAGAGAGAGAGAGAGAAGAGAGAGAGGGATACACACAGAGCGAGAGAGAGAGACACACAGAGAGAGATTCAGAGAGAGAAATACAGAGATAGATAGAGATAGAGAGAGAGAGAGAGAGAGAGAGAGAGAGAGAGAGAGAGAGAGGGAGAGAGAGAGAGAGAGAGAGAGAGAGAGAGAGAGAGAGAGAGAGAGAGAGAGAGAGAGAGAGAGAGAGAGAGACGGGGGAGAGGGGATTGTTGTAGGAGGGGATTGGGAGGGGTTGTAGGGCGGACACGCTTATGAAAAGAGCAGGAAGCTGTGTTTGATTCATTCATCATACACTCAATTGAGAGAGAGAGAGAGAGAGAGAGAGAGAGAGAGAGAGAGAGAGAGAGAGAGAGAGAACAGCGTTCCGTTGATCTTTCTCTGTCTCCGGCCATTTTTAGCTGATCATGAAGCGAACGCGTTAATCTGAGCGCTTATAACCGTTCACTGCTCCGCTCCGCGTCACTCAGCAGGGTTTGTGTGGCCGCTCTCGGGAGTCAGCTGTTCCACCGACCACCAACTCCTGCGCGTGATTTTCCCCCCTCCGTGTTTCCCCTCCCCACCTTTACAACCAGCGCGATTTTGTTTTTGTTTGTTTATTTCGAATTGTTGTTGGTAAACAGTAAAGGCGCGTCGGTAAGATGGGGTGCACAGCGAGCACCGGCGATAAAGCGGCTCATGACAGAAGTCGGATGATCGACAAGAACTTGCGGGACGAAGGAGAGAAAGCAGCGCGCGAAGTCAAACTGCTTCTGCTCGGTGAGTTCGCAATTACGATCATTGATTAATTGATTAATTAATTGATTGATTGATTGATTAATTAACACGAATACTAATAACCAGTCCAGCCACTGGTCAGGATTAAATTAGAGATATAGGTCACTAAGAGTAAACGAGTGTATTTGTGTAGGGAGGATTGTGTGTGTGTGATTGTGTGTGTGTGTGTGTGTGTGTGTGTGTGTGTGTGTGTTTGTGTATGTGTGTGTGTGTGTGGGTGGGGGGGGGGGGATGGGGGGGGGTGCTTTGTATGGGATTCGAGCCAGAGCTACTTCGTTATCTGCATTGCATCCAGTGATCGACTTTTGCATGTAACTTTGAGAGCAGCTTATGTTGTATGCATGTTAATGTGACATATGACGTTATGACGTCTTTGTATGTTTTATGCATTCTACACAGCGAAACGAGTAAACAAGTAACAGGAAATACGGAAATCCCTACAGAAAGTATGCCATGATTTTCCAGCTCAGCTACAGGGAATTGTTCATGGAAAATTGCGAAAGGAATCACTGGATAAGAAATAAACCTTAATGCTGTTGTTGTTTACCAACACTTAAGAAAATATGTTGCTTTTCATACGAGTCTATCTATCTATCTATCTGTTTGTCTGTCTGTCTGTCTGTCTGTAAATGATTCCTGTTTGCAAACAAGCAAAGCAATGTATTTTCATCGTTTTTATTGATTCACCGATTCACTCCATTCAGGAATTCTGTTATGAATCAGAATAAGAATATTAAAATCAGGAGCAGTGTAACTACGACGAGCAATATGCCAAGAAAATACAACATATTACCGTTTAATATCCACCAACATCGGTGCTATCGGAAATCTGAAGCATTTTGTTGCTGTGTGCGTTTGCATGCGGACTTGTTTTTACACGTGTCTAGTAAAAGTAAAAGCAAATTCAAATTAAAAAAGGAAGAAAGATTTCATTGTGGGAAGAATGATACATTATGTACATTCAATATGAGAATGCAGAATTTACTGCTATGTGCAAGTTGGAGGTTGAAAGGATGCACCTGAATGAGTTTATATAAGATGATGGCGTGAATGCTGTATAAAGCAGTGTGTCTGTTATCTCTGATAATATGGCGTTAAATTGTAACGATGCAATTGATACTTAACGATGAAATAAAAGTGCATATAGTGAATCTTTTGTAGTCCTTACGCGAAAGTATAATTGCAGGTTAATCACGTACCGTAAATCTAGCTTCACATTTCCAAAAGGGTACGGTTTAGGACCCCCTTTTTTTTTAAAGTGAGCGATCACTTCATTTTGTGGCACCATACACAAATGTGGCTGGTGTACGTCGTTTTTATTTAGACATGTTAGTAACGACTAATTAAAATATTAGATAGTGTTCGCAGTAACTACGCCGCGTTATGAGTCGCGCATTATACCGTCTGCATGTAGCGCTACGTAGCGCTAAATCATGTTTGTGCTGAAATCTTCGCCTACAGTGTTTTGCATGTTTGAGGTTGTCTTTGATTTTTCAAACAGCTGGAAGCGTGTCTGTCGGTGTTTTGGGAATTCATTCATTTGCCGGTTGGGCAGAGTCTCTCGAAAACACACAAAACACACACACACACACACACACACACACACACACACACACACACACACACACACACACACACTCCCCACAGGGGCTGGATAATGAGCTAGGCTGCTTTGTAATTTGCTGGTTGTTTGTTGTAGGGTCATATGTCTGTCAACACATCCATTTGTTCCTGCGTTTGCGCGTGTGAAAGGAGATTGGGAAAGGGGTGCGAGAAAGCGAAACTTTTGCCGTAGCATCTTCACGCACGCCCTGAAGGCTCATCGTAACGGTTCGATCCCCACGCTATGCATTAGAGTCATAGAAAGTGCATTTCTGCAGCCCTTAAAGAAGAAAACTTGAAAAGCTTAAAAGGAGTTCGTGCAAAACCTTTCGCCGAGGACTCGCGCGCTGGCGGCTGTCAATCCGTCCATCCCTTTTACCCCTAGGATGCCCTTGTGTTTCTCTTAGACATCGGGCTGTTGCCTAGTAACCACTCAGGCGGCTTGAATTACCAAAGCATAAAAGTGGCAGGTGGAGCAGACTAAACAAAAGGTGAAACTATTGTGTCAGGACACATGACTGCACAGAGACTCGCTTCTCTCCGGCGGACGAGCGCTTGTACTTTTGGAGGTGTAGTACATATTCAACGGTTTGTCCTTGTGAACAGCCACAGTGGGTAGAAGCGCACCAGACTGAGTATATGGGCGTTATGCTGATCGCAATCTGGCCGTGTGAGAAGCTTCAGCATTTTGCTCTTCTCTCGCTCTCTCTCTCTCTCTCTCTCTGTTTTTTTTTTTTTTTTCTTTTTTTTTTTCTTCTCCCTCCCACAAACCCGGCATCAGGAACAAATGCCGCTGAACGATTGTTGTTTAATGATGGAAATCTCTCAATGCTCAAAAAGGCTCAAGCATTTAAAGTTATTACATTTGATCAAATATTTGACCAAAATAAAACGTATGCATCATTCATGCAAAAGCTACTATTGCAAAAAATGATTCAATTTAATATAAATTAAAGGAAAATACACAATATATATATATATATATATATATATATATATATATATATATATATATATATATGTTTAGTGCTGATTGGTAAACTGTAAACTGATCTTTAGATTACTATGTAAGGTCCTGGCAGAATGGAAATAAATAAATAAATGCACCCAGAAATCGCAGAGGGCACGGTGGCTTAGTGGTTAGCACGTTCGCCTCACACCGCCAGGATCCGGGTTCGATTCCCGTCTCAGCCATGTGTGTGTGGAGTTTGCATGTTCTCCCCGTGCCTCAGGGGGTTTTTCTCCGGGTTCTCCGGTTTCCTCCCGGTCCAAAAACATGCACGGTAGGTTGATTGGCACCTTGGAAAATTGTCCCTAGTGTATGAATGTGTGTGTGTGTGTGTGTGTGTGTGTGCCCTGCGATGGGTTGGCATTCCGTCCAGGGTGTATCCTGCCTTAATGCCCATAGACACCTGAGATAGGCACAGGCTCCCCGTGACCCGAGAAGATCGGATATAGCGGTAGAAGATGAAATGAATGAAATGAAATGAATTTGATAGCAAGTATCCAATTCTAAATCTTAAATTTAGAATCTTAAACAGTATCAGTAGTGCTGACATGAACTTCACTCTACTTTTTCCTTTGGCCTTTGTGTGCTGGAGTGATAAACGTAGGGCAAAATCAATTGCTGACGTCCAAGAATCTCCTATAAGTGTTAAGCTAGATCATATCCTTGAATTTTTGTATTGAATTCCCATCGGGATAAATATGTTGATTAAAAGATATGAACATTGTTATAATATGCAGTGCAGTACATGACAGTGATGAATTCAAGGAGGAAACCCAAATTATTTATTTAATTCTGGATTGCATGAGCATTGTCTAAAAATAAATGATGCGATGATGAGTGTTGTCACTTATTCACACAGACATTGTGTAACCTTCAAAGAAAGCTCGTTTTCCTTTGTATATTCTTTTTTTCCCCTTTTTTTAAAAAAAAAAAGGCAAACGATAAATGACCCTTTTGCATCGGATTCTTGAATTCTTCAGGTCCACAGTTTTTCGTAATACTTTCCTGTTAAGTTCACCTGGTAAAAGCCTGTTGTTTCCTGAGCTTTTGAGCTGCACTCATGTGGCTGTAGCCGTGCCCGTGAGCCCGAGAGTGCTGACTTTGCCTAATTGCTGTTTGTGCTTTGGGACCCAGGGAGAGATCATCAGGCCCCTTAGGTCATCCACCAGTTGACGCCACTTGGGGAGGAGAAATGACTAATTGAAACAAGCTTTGTGCACGCCAGCGTCAGGGACCTCTCAGATCTGCTAGAAGCGAAAAAATGTCATTATTTTGTCGGCCAAGATCAATTTCCAGATAATCATTTTTAATTTGTCACGTATAGATCGTAGTGAAATTTCCATGCAGATCCCAGCTTGTTTGGGAGATGATACAGCACCCCTGGAGCACAGAGGGTTAAGGGTCTTGCTCAAAGACCCAAGGGTGGCATCTTGGCAATACCAGGGCCCTGAGCTACACCCCCCTCCACTAAGTGATGCCGTCGTCTTACTGTATACATTGCTATATTATTTTTATACTATTTGTTGTTATGACTTCTCTTACAGCAGTAACGTAACATGATCCTTTACCTTCTACTGCAGGGGTGTGAAACTCATTGTCACCGTGGGCCACATCGCCTTTTTGGTCCCTCAATGGGAGGGAGGTGGTAGCCTAGTGTTTAAGGTGTTGGACTCTGGACCGGAAGATCATGGGTTCAAACCCCACCACCACCAAGCTGCCACTAGTGAGCCCTTGAGCAAGGCCCTCAACCCTCAATTGCTTAGTTGTAAGTCGCTCTGGATAAGGGCGTCTGCCAAATGTAAATGTGACAGGATATAGTGTTTGATGAGCGCCGTTGCCTCATAACACAAAACACACAACGCTTTTTCTCCTTGACGCACAAACATATATTTGCTTTCACATCTTTCTTGGAAGTGCCTTCCATCTGCATCCATTTTTTCGCTTCCTGGAAATTTTGGAACAGAAATGTAAAATGTGTTGGAAAAATCGCCCACCGTAAATGCAGACGTGGGATACGCTGCACTCACGGGTAACACAGTCGCATGCATTGTAGGAGATTATTGTCAATGCACGCTTTAAAGCTTTCGCGGGAAATAAAATGCTATGGCGGGACACGTTCGGCCTCGTGTTTGACACGTCTCAAACTGTATTAAATACCAAGGACACTTTAAGTTCCGGATTTCCGGGGAGACAAAAGTACACAACGCATGTCTTCTTGCAACACACTCAACTTTCCTCCAGTTGGGAAATCAGTAGCGTTATAAGCAGTTCCTCGCTCCAAATTGTTGATAAATTGTGCACTTCTGTAGACATGGCGACTTCAGTTTGCAGAGCTCAAATGTCAGCGGGGGAATTTTCTAATTGCTTTCAAGGCATATGGTATCAGATTTCAACTTCCTTTGCATTTATATCTTTGCTCACTTCCTAAACTTCCTTTTTGGGAATTTCATGCATGCATTTGGGCTGTAAGCTTTAGCCCTGCTTATATGAGCTGGTCAGCCACAAGACATGTTTTATCTTGTACTTATACTATTGTCACATATTATCAAGTATTTGTTTTTCCTTTATATTCAGTGCCACATTGTTTCTATTGTCTTGTTGTATTATTAAAGATTTTACTAGAGATTACTTTTTTATTTGAGAATTTTAAAATATCAGTTTCAGTTCTTGTATTTTCCCCCCCAAACAATTATTATTATTATTTTTTTAATTATTCATAATATGTACATTTTCTCATCTTCAGGTTATTCTACTGATTAAAGGCTTTAACACGCTGTAGCACCTTTATCCTGAACCGAAACATTCTTTCTGTATTTGTTCCTCAGGTGCCGGCGAGTCCGGGAAAAGTACCATCGTCAAGCAAATGAAGTAAGTCGTGCGCCTTGTTACAGAATAGCGCCCTGTCTTTTATTGCGTACATGATTCCATGATATATCTTGTTGTTTTCCATTAGAATCATCCACCAGTCGGGTTACTCAGAAGAGGAGTGCCATCAGTTGAGGGCCGTTGTGTACAGCAACACTACTCAGTCCTTGATGATCATCATTAGGGCAATGGAGCGGCTGGATATCGACTTTGCTGATGCAGCTCGTGCTGTAAGTCCGAACACGGCTAGGCCTGATCTGCTACACCGAGCCCCTGAACCATAAAAGAACGAGAGGAATTTTCCTTTAGTGTGACTTGACTGTGATGCCTGAGTACTGAGTATATATATATATATATATATATATATATATATATATATATATATATATATATATATATATATATATATATATATATATAAAATGTGTGTGTGTGCAGGACGATGCAAGGCAGCTGTTTGCCCTGGCGAGCACAGCTGATGAGGGCGACATGAGCGCCGAGCTCGCCGGCATCCTCAAGCGCTTGTGGGCAGATGGAGGTGTACAGATATGCTTCGGTCGCTCCAGGGAGTACCACCTCAATGACTCTGCCTCATAGTGAGTCTCTAGATTCCCCCCCCCCAGAGATACAAGAAGCCTTATAGACTTATAGTATACACAAATATTATATATTACAAAATAAATGTAAGAAAAACGTGTTGTTAAAGAAACAGTTCCTTATGAAAATGTTAAAGATTACAAATAGGATCTGAAAAATCAGTGCCTTTAGACTTGACGCCATGATTTTCAACTGAAATTTGGGCGATCTGCTGCAGTATAACGTATTTAATCGTTGTTTTGTCGAGGATTTGAAACTTGTGGTCTTATGTTAACTTTAAATGCCCCCTAGTGGACAAATGAAGGTAATCAAAAAGTAATCAGATACTTTACTTATTACATTGTGAATTTTCCCATTTGTATTCTGTAATTTCCAAAGCAACCTTCCCAATACTGAGCACACACTCGTCACTGAATCATATAACGAAGGTTTCTGCGAAGGATGTACACGTTTTAACGTTAAACTCCTCGGATTATGTAATGATACCGCGCTTTCTGGGAAACCGGACGTTTATTTTTTTTTACACTAATATATTCTCTGTTTGTTTGCAGCTCTCGCTGGACATTCAGTCACGTGTTCTAGGGTAGCTTATAAATCAAATTAAGGACGTGGGTTTCTCCGCATTTCTGTCCGTGTCATGGTGTAATGGTTCTATTTCCTTCTCTACGTCACAACCTGAAACCAGCACGGAGAGACCCGACACTTCACACCCGAGCGTCATGATCAGCAGCGAACTCCAATTCCTCCTCCTCCTCTGTATATCTGCCTTCATCTGGTGCTGTTTGCTGGGAGGCAGCTTCCCATCGTTTAAATCATAATTCTCGCTGCTTGTGCAACATGAAACTCCCTCCAAACATTTCAAAAGTCATAAGCGGATTATGCAAATCTCACACTCTTGATTTACTAAATGATTTAACAGTGTTCGCATTGTCCACATTGTCGCCTTCCCCCCCCCCTCCTTTTTTAATTTTATTTATTTTTTTATTCTGTTGGTTCAGCCAAACCTTCATTCCCTCGTACTTAGCGCTCCCCCTTCTTATTAGTATCGTGTACGACGGATTGTTCTGCGTGTCCTCCATAGAGATTCAAATATATTTTATTCAAATGGACGGCAATGCAAATCACGTGGATGTGTGTGCTGAGATGTATGATGGATGAAAAAATAAATAATAAACCCCACCGTTTGCATGCAGTGTGCAGACACACAAGGCTCTTTTCTCGAAAGATCATCCAGTCCCAAAAATGACACAGGTCTATTTCAGGTCAATTATATATAGATATGCTCAAAAGTTTATGTACCCGGGCAGAATTTAGGATTTCTTGGCCGTTTGTCAGAGAATATGAATCATAATACAAACACTTATATATACATATACACACACACACACACACACACACACGTCTCCCGAGTGCCTTCATCTCCTGAGCGTCGTCTTACTGTATACATTGCTATATTATTTTTATACTATTTATTCTTTTTAAATGAATTACTGTTATTTGTTGTTATGACTTCTCTTAAGTGCAGCATTTGGGACTGCTGTTTTTATCGCTTATAGCTTACCGTCATAGTTAGCAGACATTCGTAGTCAATAGTCTAATATATATATAGAGAGAGAGAGAGAGAGAGAGAGAGAGAGAGAAAATATATGTGTGTGTGTGTATATATATATATATATATATATATATATATATATATATATATATATATATATATGTTTTTTCTTTTTAAAGTATGTACAGACACTATAAGGGATAAAAAAAACAGCTATGTATGTATGTTTTATATATATATATATATCTTATAATGGCATTCAACAGTTGTTTATGTTGTCCTTTGTTCTTTTCGTTTTTTCTAGCTACCTGAATGATCTGGACAGAATATCGGTGTCTAATTACGTCCCCACTCAACAGGATGTCCTCAGGACTCGAGTGAAGACCACCGGTATTGTTGAGACCCACTTCACCTTCAAGGACCTTCACTTCAAGTGAGCATGAGACGTTAATCAAATCGTTCAGCACATATCAAAACAGAGGACGTCTGCCGGCCGTCCCCAACCTGTAAATCCGGCGAAATATTGAAATTCCGTGGCGGAGGATGTCGTTTGCATGCTTGCATTTCAGGTTTTGCTGAGTGCGTCGCTGCTGTTTTGTGTAGTTCGTGAGCAAACACAATATGTTGTCAGTATATACTGCGCAATTTATTTTGGAAGGCGAGTGTGTCGAATTTAGGAAGTGTCATTGTGTTGGGGTTTTGACTTCCCTTGTGTTTATTTATGGCTGTAAAGTTAAGCATGCCTAATTATCCTTGTGACAGAGTGTATACCAGGACACGGACCATTGATTCCTAATGGAATGTACAAACAAATATGGCAGCGTTATAGCGAGAATTGGAATAGCGAGTGATGGAAGAGGGGGGGGGGGGATTTGAGGTTTTATAGATGAGGAGGTGGGAGCTTAGTGGTTACATGCACCGGAAGATTGCAGGTTCAAATCCCGCACTCACCAAGCTGTCACTAGGGGGCCCTTGAGTAAGGCCCTTAACCTTTGATTGCTCAGTTGTAAGTCACTCTGGATAAGGGCGTCTGCCCAAAAGCCATACATGTAAATAAATTACGTTGTTTATTCATCTACAGGTAGATTTAGAACTTTGGTGCCTACAAAACAACAACAGCCACGGTGGTTTAGTGGTTAGCACGTTCGCCTCACACCACCAGGGTCCGGGTTCGATTCCCGTCTCGGCCATGTGTGTGTGGAGCCATGTGTGTGTGGAGTGTGTGCATGTTCTCCCCGTGCCTCAGGGTTTTTTTTATCCGGGTTCTCCGGTTTCCTCCCGGGTCCAAAAACATGCGCAATTGACACCTTGGAAAAATGTCCCTAGTGTATGAATGTGTGTGTGTGTGTGTGTGTGTGTGTGTGTGTGTGTCCTGTGATGAGTTGGCATTTCATCCAGGGTGTATCCTGCATTAATGCCCATAGACGCCTGAGATAGGCACAGACTCCCCGTGACCCGAGGGAAGATCGGATATAGTGGTAGAAGATGAATGAATGAATGAATGAATGAATGAACAGCGTGATCTTGGGGACTGATTCAAGGGCCCTGACGGAGCCCATGCTTAATTTATTTTAGGTAAAATCGTCTTGTATCCTGAGTATTATCGAGTATAGATAATCACACATTGTACATGTGCAGAACAGCTCAGGGATTTTTTTTTCCGCCCTCCACCTACACTGGCGGTTCTGTAATACGCGTCTCCATTGAGAAAATAAATCAGACGACCCGTGTTCTTTCGTGGAAATTCATTAAGGTGTTATAACACTGCTGTATATTTATATTCATATTTACACCTAAGCAATTGAGGGTTAACTGCCGTCCTCAAGCGCCCTCTAGTGGTATCTTGGCGGCGGTGGTGGTGGTGGTGGTGGGAATTTGAACCTCAGACCTCCATCGGCCAAGCCTTTACCTCTGAACCTGAGCCTCCCCTATATGCTGTAATGTGTGATCGTTTGTCCTCGCAGGATGTTCGACGTGGGTGGTCAGAGATCTGAGAGAAAGAAGTGGATTCACTGCTTCGAAGGCGTAACCGCCATCATTTTCTGCGCATCCATGAGCGACTATGACCTGGTTCTGGCTGAGGATGAGGAAATGGTACGTCCCGGGCCCCAACATCACTTTGACTCCAATTCCTGTCTTTGCAGGATTTCGATCAGGGGTGCAACGTTCACTTTGAAATAATGAGCCACGTTCTAATTAAGCAGGAAAATAAGTGAATGCATTTAAATAGTATCAATAGCTAAATGTGTGTTATTTACCAGCCTTTATCTAAAAGCTATGCATTCTAAAAGATGCAGATTACAATATATTTACGATGCCTTTAATGGGTTTTCATCCCACGTGCATTTTTCCATTGACAGAAATGAACAGAAATTGATATAAATCTGCATTAAGCCTGTAGGCATTTTAAAGGAATTTTTTTTTTATTCTCCCGAAAGAGACATAATAGTATCACATTTTATCTTGCTGATAAAACTAATAATAACCATTTATTCACAATAGCGGCCTGAAACCATTTTGTAAGTAGTGGTCCTGAGATTATTGCTCCATGTCGCCCCCTAGTGGAATAACAGAGACTCGTTCCAGATTTTTTGAATTCACTTAAAAAATGTTTATTTATTTATTTTTCTAATGGCTGGATTAAAAGCAGGTTTTGTGGTTTTAATCAAACGTCGTAACGTTTTAATTTGCATTAATCCTGCCTTCTGCAGAACCGCATGCACGAGAGCATGAAGCTGTTTGACAGCATCTGCAACAATAAGTGGTTCGAGGAGACGTCCATTATTACCTTCCTCAATAAGAAAGATCTGTTTGAGGAGAAAATCAAAAAAAGCCCTCTGACCATCTGCTTTCCCGACTACTCCGGTATGTACGAGCTTCCTTTATGTCGTAACCGCGCTTTATTTCGGACACCGCGCCGATGCCGGTGCTTTTACAGGATCGCGTCTCAGCCGTGTATTCCTGTTCTCTTTGTCCTAAGGCGGAAACACGTACGACGAAGCGGCCGCTTTCATCCAGAGTCAGTTTGAGGACCTGAACCAGAAAAAGGAAACCAAGGAGATTTACACCCACTTCACCTGCGCCACGGACACCAAGAACGTGCAGTTTGTGTTTGACGCCGTCACTGATGTCATCATCAAGAACAACCTGAAGGACTGTGGACTTTTCTAGCGACTCAGCTTTTACATCAGTGAGTCAAAAAAATGTATGACAAATCATCTATCTATCTATCTATCTATCTATCTATCTATCTATCTATCTATCTATCTATCTATCTATCTATCTATCTATCTATCTATCTAGTCTCTATCTATCTATCTATCTATCTATCTATCTGTCTATCTATCTATATATCTATATATATCTATCTATCTATCTAGCTGGGCGTCTATCTATCTATCTATATCTATCTATCTATCTATCTATCTATCTATCTATCTATCTATCTATCTATCTATCTATCTATCTATCTATCTATCTATCTATCTATCTATCTATCTATC
>JACRUU010000027.1:25035152-25057652 GCA_030449085.1 Kryptopterus vitreolus | reverse complement strand
ACACTCACACACACACACACACACACACACACACACACACACACACATGATGAACCATCTCTACTGGTTCTGAGGAACACGACATCATGAACTCATTCATCTTCTAGTGCTATAAATCCGATCTTCCCTCGGGTCACGGGGAGTCTGTGTCTATCTCAGGTGTCTATGGGCATTAAGGCAGGATACACCCTGGATGGAATGCCAACCCATCACAGGGCACACACACACACACACACACACACACACACACACACACACACACACACTATCTAGAGGTGATCTAGAGGAAGCATGAGAGCAGATTTCATACCTCTAAATAAGAGACGATGATCCTCATTGAATGGTATTAAATGGTAGGGGAGATACAACACAGCACATGTGTGTGTGGAGTTTACATGTTCTCCCCGTGCCTCAGGCGGTTTTTCTCCAGGTTCTCCGGTTTCCTCCCGGTCCAAAAACATGCACGGTAGGTTGATTGGCACCTTGGAAAATTGTCCCTAGTGTATGAATGTGTGTGTGTGTGTGTGTGTCCTGCGATGGGTTTGCATTCCATCCAGGGTGTATCCTGCCTTAATGCACATAGACGCCTGAGATAGGCACAGACTCCCCGTGACCTGAGGGAAGATCGGATAAAGCGCTAGAAGATGAATGAATGAATGAATGAATGAATGTTTAACACAAGCTTTTGTTTTCTTTCTTGGATTTCAGATTTTGCAGTGTGCAACATACACTTTCCTTTTGATCATAGTTGCACACACACACACACACACACACACACACACACACACACACACACACACCTTGGTATTTCTGTTTTAAAAATATCAGCCAGTGGGTCGAACCAAACTTTGCCCTTACAGCTGTGAGCCAACACACACACACACACACACACACACACACCAATTCCTCTACAGAAACCACGATGCACTGTAAACATTTTAGGATTTCATTAGGCTAAAGCGCTTGCTTGCCCCAGCAAGCTTTCGCGTTCACATCTAATGTTTGCCAGCAGCTTGACAGCCTACTTAATACTAAATGAAACATCGGGCCTCTCTTGTCCTCCCTGAACTCATATTAAAAAGTAATGACAACAATTAAAACGTCACTTCGTTTTTCGCCCCAGATTTATGTAAAGACTGAAAGCCATAGATGGCATCTTATTATTCAGCCATTCTTTGGGGGGGATTGATTGTTAAATCAGCTTTAAGATCACAAGATCTTTACTGTTTGTTTAGAGACCCTATCTGTCCTTTTTTTTTCCTTTTACTGCATTTTTCATTTAAGGTTTATCATCACACGTACTATGGATATTATATCATGCAGACATAACAGTGTTAGGAAGGGTGTTTTAAGTGTGGACATTAATTCGGCGCTGTAAACAATCCAGACCCCTTAAACACATGTTTGTTTTTTTTTAATTCTCAGATGGACCCTTCATTCCTGCTCCAGGAAAAGCCTTTACATCCGGGTCACTCCATGCTCGATGCGTTCAGGGTTGCCAGATCTCAACCACTATTTCCGATTTCATATAAACACTGAGACGAAGCTTTGTTATGAAATTAAATACTGTTTATTATTTATTTATGTATTTATTTTTTGCAATGAAATTGTTAATGCATATCAAATCAAACCTACTCTTTCCAGCTTCCTGGGTATTTATATTGTAAAATTACAATTTAAAATCATTTGCATTGTTATTATTACTCTCAGTAGCATCACTCTTATAATAATAATAATAATAATAATAATTATTATTATTATTAATAATAATAATAGATAAGATGATAACAAAATGGCACGGCACGAAAAAAAAACCAAAAAAACAACAACAAGAAAATAGTTGGGATAAAAATTTACACATTAAAAATTATGCATTAAATTCACATTCAATTATTAACTTTATTAAATTTATTCAATGAAATGCCTTTTAATACAAAAAAAAACACTCAAATGAACAAAAGAGCTGTTTTATGAACATTTTAAACGTTAATATGATTGTGGAGCGAAACTGCACGATATGGCAACACCGTGTGTGTGTGTGTGTGTGTGTGTGTGTGTGTGTGTGTGTGTGTGTGTGTGTGTGTGTGTGTGTGTGTGTGTGTGTGTGTGTGTGCGTGCGCCAGCGCGCGTTGCGAGACGGTACCGCTTCGGTTGCGTAGCTACTGCTGCGGCTCTCGGCACAAGCGCGCGTCTTACGTGCCACACGGCTCCGGGGAGCCGCGCTTGCGTCCGCGGCGGTGGTGTGAAAGAAGAAGAAGAAGAAAAAGAAGAAGGAGAGGAGGAGTAGCAGAAGGAGGAGAAGGGGGAGGAGGAAGAAGAAGAAGAGGGGCGTCCGGTAAAGCAGCAGCGCGCCGAACCACGGAGCGACCTGATGAAGAGCCGCCCGCTCCCGACGCGCTGGTAAGGCGGAAGGAAATTCGGTCCGCGATGTCCAAAAGCCTGAAGAAGAAAAACCACTGGACGAACAAAGTCCACGAAGCGGTGCTCACTCGCAACAAGGACGGCGAGCTGGGTTTCGAGCTGCGCGGCGGCGCCGAGAACGGCAATTTCCCCTACTTCGGAGAGGTGAAGCACGGAAAGGTGGCCGTCCAGAGCGGCAAGCTGTGCGCCGACGAGCTGCTGCTGGAGGTCAACGACACGCCGGTGGCCGGCCTCACCACACGGGACGTGCTGGCCGTCATCAAGCACTGCAAAGACCCGTTTCGCCTCAAGTGCGTGAAGCAAGGTGAGGCGGCCCGAAATCCAGCGGCGGAGCGGCGGCGTCAACAGCGGCGCGCCCCCGCTGCTGCGCGCTCCCGCCGTCGCTGCCTCCTCTCCGTTATTCGATATATCGTGGTGGTGGTGGTGGCGTACGCGTGCGCGCGCATCTGTGTGTGTGTGTGTGTGTGTGTGTGTTTGTCTGTGTTGTGTGTCGTAGCCTAAACAGCCCCACTAGAATCGGCTTTGTCCGGGACGACATCGGTCCGACAAGCGGGGCCTCGGCTACCGGATTCGGCGGCGTGTTGTTGCCTTGGTTACGCGCTTCTTCCGCTCCGTGGCGCCGTCCACGGCCTGGGCTCATGGGGCACGAGCCGAGCCGCTGGCGCACAGGAGTCGCGCGTGGCATAAACGCGAGTGAAACAAAGAGTGTGTGTGTGTGTGTGTGTGTGTGTGTGTGTGCATGCACATCTGCAAATTAACACCTACAGCTTCATGCAGATGTTGTGTCATTGCATGTCTGAAAATCCCTGGAGACAACGAAGAGCCTCGTTTGAAGTTTGCTCAGGAATGTAACACATGCATCTGTGTGTGTGTGTGTGTGTGTGTGTGTGTGTGTGTGTGTGTGTGTGTGTGTGTGACAGAGAGATAGAGACAAAGAGTGTGCGAATGTTTTCAAAACAGAAACAAGGGGCGACAGGAGGACACCACCTGAGCGTGCCCTGGGAAAAGCTGGCATGTGCGGATTGATGGCACGTAAATGTTACTAAAATAAATGCGGGCTTGGTCTTTACATCAAGACGAGTTCGCTGTGAGCTGTTTAGGAATCCTACGCTGTACTACACAATTCCCATGGTACCAATTTGCACTTCTGATGGATATTTGACAGGTTACACGGTGCTTGTGAAATCCTCCAGACTATGTTACGTAGGTTTCCCGGCACAGAAAAGTACGTCGGGATATTCGAGCGTATTATTTTTCTACCACGGGATACCGCCGGAACGACCACGGCACGACCAGGACGCAGCTTTTAGGAGGTCGGCGAGACGCCATCATCCGAACGGTGGCGGAAATATCATATTGTTAACATGTTGGTAGTGTGAATAACACTCCTGTGTGTGTGTGTGAGTGTGTGTGTGTGTGTGTGTGTGTGAGTGTGTGTTATCTGGGCCTAGTATAGGCTTTTTAACACTTCACACAGGCGTGCCCTGGTCTGGTGGGCCTGCTGGTGGTAATTGGGGTTTGTGACGTAACAGGGACAGACTGTTGTCTCTTTTGGGGGTTTGTGTGTGTGTGTGTGTGTGTGTGTGTGTGTGTGTGTGTGTGTGTGTGTGTGTGTGTGTGTGTGTGTGTGTTGGCATCTGATCAGGATGCTTGCTTGTTGGTTATTGACAGATTTGTCATAATGAACCAGCTCTTTTATTTTTTAATATATTCATAAATCGACTTACATCTCATGCACATGTTGAAATTTTCCACTCGTTCATAATAATTTCCGAAAACTTCGCCGGACTAAATCAAATCAAATAACACGGATTTAAATTATGCGGTGACTAAGATGTGTGAAGTCCCAATTATTATCATCTTTTGAAACCATTACGGAAGTCCTGAAGCACAAACGTATCTCCGTATCGTCTCCTTCGCTCTTTATCTTCTCGTAGTGTGTACTTTCACTCCGGAGTACGTTATTGCACACCGCTCTTAACGCGCACCCTTTAAGCGGGCCGTCTCTCGTGGTCCTGCGTCGCTATTAGCATCTCGTCTTTTTTTCAAATAGCATTTTTTTGTAAATCAGCACAAACATGACATGAGTACCAGTATGTTTGGAAGTATAATATTCCCCATGACAATTCAGGTGATTAATAACACTATGTCAAATTTGTCCTCCGAGATGTTTGATGTCTCTTCTTTAACCTATCTTTTAATTCGTTTTTTCTCTCGCCTCAATATAACAATATACTAAATGCTGTTCAGAGTCACTTTCTAGATGAGCAAATCTTAGTCAGCAAAGCTCCCGAGGACCGAGAAAGAATCCTGGCCATAAAGTATACATTACTGTGAGGCAGGCTGCCTGCTGTTGTAACTCTGTTGGCTGGACATGGACAAATCACTTTGCGCGGGCCCCGGGGACAAGAAGAGTATGTGTGTTAGGGATATTCATTTTTTTTTAATTCACTGGTTGCCTGGCGGCTAAAGATCATCTTCTCTCATTCAGAACATGGCAGATGAAATAACTACTCACTAGGCTTCTGCTATTCAACCCCTGGACCCCCCCCCAATATATATATATATATGAACAATATATATATATATTGTTCATTTTTGTCAATTTACAAAATGCAAAAGTGAGCAAATCAATATTTGTGTTGAGTACATTTAGAAGTAGTGGAAGTGATGGATGGCACCCCCCTCCCAACAGAGCCCTGACAGTAGATCTGTGCTTTATTATATATATATTATATATATATATATATATATATATATATATATATATATATATATATATATATATATATATATATATATATATATATATATATATATATATAGATCTATATATAGATAGATAGAGATAGATAATAAGTGGTAAATTGATCATTGATATTTTTTCTGGAATGTGTGAGCTTTATTATAACGTATCATAAGGCATTATAATGAATATCGTTGCATTGTGTTGATCATGTAGGGTGTGTGCATACGATCGTGCACTGAATACAGTTTTCCATGATTGTGTGGCTTCAACCGTCCGTGGTGGATGCGCATATTACTTTTATTATTATTATTATTATTATTATTATTATTATGTTTTATTATTATTATTATTATTATTCCGCCATTATAACTGGCTTCTACGTGATAATAGATGAGAAGATTTCGAATGCGCCCGGGTGGAATTTACTCATTGTTTGTTTACGTATTGTGTGAGCTCGCTAACTAGCTCGCGGTACCACATGACATCATATTAGCTACTGTTTTTAGCCAGGACGATTAGGTTTCTGGGCAAAGCCCATTAAAGAAGCACATTAGAGCGTTGGCTTGCCTGGTGAGAGTGCTAGTGGATTAAATAAATAAATAAATAAATAAATAAATAAATAAATAAAGTGTGCGACTTTACACTGGCGTGACAAATCCAAGCCCGTATCCGAGCGGCTTCGACGCCTTAAAAGTAGTTTCTCTCCCTGCGTTCCACACGTCACGGCGCGATCCTCGTAACACTACAGCGCAAGAGTTACGAAGCGACTCCACCGAGAGACCCGCTCGTACAGGCGACGTTCAAGTGCTGATCCTCATGCGAATTTATCACACGCGCGCCGGGATGAAGAATCGCTTGAAGTATGAAGCATCCACAGGGCAGGAACAGAGTTCAAACAGACTTTGGAGAGTCGCAGTACTCCAGAATGCCCCCGGGGGTTTAGAAAGTAGAGAATGAACAGAATTGGCAACTTCTTTAAAAAAAAAAAAAAAAAAAAATTATTTTCCTAACGAATAATTCAGTGAAAATAATGAGGGAATGTTTTTAATTGAGCCTAGAAGTTTGTTTACGCGTCAGAAGTCCCGCTGACTGATTACACACTAAATTAAACATTAAATACAAATATGCAAATGAGTAAGGCAAGGATTAGGAAGCTTCAGGAAGCAGAGATTCTATAGATTTGTTTATAAGGCAGCGCTAGATCAGAATTGACATAAGGAGTTGTAAAGCTCCTCGGATTTATTTCTTCGTTTATGGTTGCCATGTTGTGCTATATCACCCTGAAGCAAAAAGCGTCAGACCGTTTCCTTTTTAGGTGTAATAATGGCAAAACCAATGAAACATTCACGTGTTCATGAAAGTCATTATAACTCGTATACACAGAGTATGTGGTCAAAAGTATTGGGACACCCAATTAAGTTGGACGCGCACAATTGTCTTTGTTGTAGCATGACATTTTCACTACACTTGAACTAGACAAATTTTGGACGCAGTGGAGGGAAAATGTGTGCGCTATTTGTATCCGTTTGTGTTTTGGTGTTTGCCGCTGTCATGTTTATCATGTTTCATGTTATGTTTAGCAACACACACACACACACACACACACACACACCTCACCATTCAGCATCATGGTTGTGTTTGAGGTGCTGGAATAAATGAGTCGTGCTGCTTCCTTTAGATAAATGTTGAACGGGAAATGTAGTGGTTTAGTGGTTAGCACGTTTGCCGCCAGGGTCCGGGTTCGATTCCCGTCTCAGCCACGTGTGTGTGGAGTTTGCATGTTCTCCCCGTGCCTCAGGGGGTTTTTCTCTGGGTTCTCCGGTTTCCTCCCCCCGGTCCAAAAACATGCACGGTAGGTTGATTGGCACCTTGGAAAATTGTCCCTAGTGTATGAGTGTGTGTGTGATGGTTGGCATTCCATCCAGGGTGTATCCTGCCTTAACGCCCATAGACGCCTGAGATAGGCACAGACTCCCCGTGACCCGAGGGAAGATCGGATAAAGCGCTAGAAGATGAATGAAAGTAGGATTATAAATACTACACAAAATTCCACTCGTTTTTTCCTCTCGACGAACTGCCCTTTGCAAACACGTCTTGTTGATTGCAATCACTTTCTGTCCATTCTTATGCAGGCAGCCTATAATCATCTCACCAACACCAACCAATGGCTGTCACACTGATCAGTCTTTTGGGCCGACACTCACAGCCATCAAACAGCATCTTCAACCAAATTGCTTTCCTGTGACTTCCCCGAGCGCGGACTTCCGATGATTACTTTTGCGGGTGAAAGTCTTCGGCTTGAGACGATCTTTCATGAAGAAATATAAGAATAGGGCATTATTTATTTATTTATTTTTAACCAAGCACTTGCGCGTACTCGACTCGATGAAAAGCTGGATGGCGGCACAGAGTGCGCCGGAATAGCACATAAGGGGGAGTCAGGAACAGTAAACAATTTTGGGATTGGGATTAATATATAACCATGTTATTTACGTCTCGAACACGCCGCTTGTTTGTAATGTTGTTTAGTTGTAAATAAATAAATAAATAGATGCGATCTTGGTGCTTTTTTATCCTCCTCCTCCTCACTGAGGGCTCAGGGCTCTGGAGATTTTCTTTTTTTTTTTTCGGCCCGTTTCCAAATATGACAATGTTTCTTTCGGCCGTGGCTGCGCTTTACGTATTGTAGCTTATTATGCATTACGTTACCTGACTTGGGGAGTAACGGGTTACATGTAACGGTAATTTAATTACAAAAATAAAAGTAAGCCGCTAAAGTTACTGCGGAAAAAAAGACAACATGTAATTAAATTACAGTTACTATTGAAAATGCCGACTTTTTACAAGCGCCACCCAGTGGACAAATGATAGTAATCACATGTAACCAGTTACTTTTATAAAGTAATTAAAAAGTTACACTACTTTTTGAATAGGGTCATTTGTAATATGTAACCTATTACATTTCCGAAATAACCTTCCCAACACTGCTGATTGGTGCAGATCAACAACCATCAAACCTTTTCGTCCAGAAAGAGAGATGATTTGATACAACCTGATATTTCCCAGAGAAAGGTCACAGGATCTCAATATTCGCCAGCAAATACTATAAATAAAAACATTTTTAAGTAAAAAAATCCGGAATAATTCATACAATTATTCGTCGTTCATTCATTCATTCTTCTTCTATCGCTTTATCCGATCTTCCCTCGGGTCACGGGGAGTCTGTGTCTATCTCAGGCGTCTATGGGTATTAAGGCAGGATACACCCTGGATGGAATGCCAACCCATCACACACACACACGCACACACACACACACACACACATTCATACACTAGGGACAATTTTCCAAGGTGCCAATAAACCTGCATCTTTTTGGACCGGGAGGGAACTGGAGAACCCGGAGAAAAACCCCCTGAGGCACGGGGAGAACATGCACAAACTCCACACACACATGTGCTGAGATGGGAATCGAACCCGGACACTGGCGGTGTGAGGCGAACGTGCTAACCATTTAACCACCATACCCCCATAATCCTACTTCTCTATTTATAAAACTACTTGCCGATATACATCTTTTTATCATCCCGACGAATGCAACCTTTTATCACTGGCTTTCCGTTTGTTATATTTCACGCGCCGGCAGTCAGGTAAATATAATTATACGGTTGTTACGGAGACAAAATTGGAAAATGGTGGAAGACATTT
Source organism: Kryptopterus vitreolus (assembly GCA_030449085.1). Classification (NCBI taxonomy): domain Eukaryota; kingdom Metazoa; phylum Chordata; class Actinopteri; order Siluriformes; family Siluridae; genus Kryptopterus; species Kryptopterus vitreolus. The sequence continues at coordinate 25,048,776 of JACRUU010000027.1, read as the reverse complement.
GTCTTCAGGCCGCGAACTGGCGAACGAGCAGCGCTTTACAAAACCGCGTTTATTAAAACACCGTCGCAACATTGCCTTTTAATGACAGAGCGATATTGCAGAAGCATGCTATATGCAAATGAGGCATGACGTTTAATTTTATTCCTTATGGGAGCATTCGAAGCATTTCAAAGGACCTTTTGTTAGTGTTCCTGATGATAAAAAAATTTTATGGCCAAATTAATTTAGCCTTAAATCTCATACTCATAAAAAGAGCTTATTAACATATATTGGCAAAAGAATTGTGATGTATTATAGATATAGTAATCATACAATGTGTTTAGCACACAGCCTTATTGTAAATGTGACAGTGGCATAACAGATTTTACAACAATAATAATAACTATATATATATATATATATATATATATATATATATATATATATATATATATATATATATATATATATATATATTATATATATATATATATATATATATATATATATATATATATATATATATCTTTAGAAGGGCACGGTGGTGGTTTAGTGGGACGGTGGGTTCGATTCCCGTCTTGGCCATGTGTGTGTGGAGTGGGGTTTATGCATGTTCTCCCCGTGCCTCAGGGGATTTTTTTTTCTCCGGGTTCTCCGGTTTCCTCCCCCGGTCCAAAAAACATGCACGGTAGGTTGATTGGCACCTTGGAAAAATTGTCCCTAGTGTATGATATGTGTGTGTGTGTGTGTGTATGTGTGTGTGTGTGTGATGGGTTGGCATTCCATCCATGGTGTATCCAGCCTTAATGCCCATAGACGCCTGAGATAGGCACATAGACTCCCCGTGACCCGAGGGAAGATCGGATATAAAGCGATAGAAGATGAATGAATGAATATATGTTCTGTTTTCTTCAATATGAAATGTATGAAAGACGCCTCCGAGCCGACCAATCACAGACCTCGCGCTCTGTGACACACGCGTAGGTTACGCCGTGGCCTCGACACAGAAGTAACCAGAAATTTAGAAATAAGATCGCGTATATGTACGGATCGATATTGTGATTTTTTGCGATTAATCGTGCTGCCCTAGAACCACATATGTGTTTGATTGGTGGATGTTCACACAGCGGATCATCTGTACTACCCTCGACATCTGCCTCTTTTACCCAATAACCATATACCTCCACTTTTTCTGCCTTCTTCTTTACCTCCATCCTCAGCAATCTTCTCCCTCTGTCCCCCCCCATGTCCCTCCTCTGCACATGTCCAAACCCTCTCAATCTAGCTATAACAGTCCAAAAATAAACCTTCCATTTCCTGAGCTTTCGCCTGCCATATAATGATGAATCACATGCACTGGGATGGCTTGTTGTGTGGTTGTGATGGTGATTCCGGGGGGGAGGGGGGGAGGGGTTGTGGGGGGGTGGGGGGTGGGGGGTGTTTAGGCCTCGCTTCCTGACTGACACATCAAGCCAATCAGTTGCAAGGAAAGTGCTATCTGCCCTCTTTCGGATTCAGGATCGGCAGTTGGCTCGTGTCACTGTCATGGTCAGGATTTAAAGGCATTACGTCTGGCGGCTGTGTTTGCGATGTGCTTGGGCTTTTTCCCGTCGTGCCGCTCACATTCTAATTCTTATTCAAACTCACCCGGTGTCAGACCCAAACGTATCAGAGTAACGGCGGTTAGCGCTGAATAGGGCTTTACCTGTTTTCTTCGTCTCGCTCCCCCCCCCCCTTCCCCCTCTAAACCCCATTGAATTTGATTTCCCAAAACGCAGGCCTTTCGAGCGCCTGTTTGTTTGTTAGGATGTATGGGGATGTGCATCTCTCGCGAAGGTCACCTTTAAGCGAATAATGTTTCCTGCGTTTTCCGCCGCTCCGGCTGTTCTGTCTTCACCGCCGGGCCTCTGGGATCCGGATTCGAGCATTCGTCATGCCGTAAGAGGCCGTTCCATTTCTGTCAGTGCTCAAGTCAGGATTGGCACGCGGAATTTTAATTTACTTTAACGCACGGGCGCCGGCGCGGACACGCGCAAGTGTTGCGTCACACAGCTGGACATTCATCTCCGGGACTGAAAATAAAGGGGGGGGGGTTTCATTATCCGGAACCTTTGCTTTTTTTTGGTCACTATTAAACCCATTAATGGATGGTGGAAAGACTCACATTCTTCACCCCTGCATTGACACACTCCCCCCTTTTTGTTTTCCTATTAGCCAGGTGTGCGAGGGGTTAATGACCTGTTTGAATCGATCATGGGAAATAGATTACAGGAACGTTTTCGTCTTCGATCCCGGGGGAGGAAAAAGTGCTCTGGAGTTAAGTCCTTGTAATTCATCCTCTATTTCAGAAGTACACTTCACACAAAGCATATATATATATATATATATATATATATATATATATATATATATATATATATATATATATATATATATGGTGGTTTAATGGTTAGCACGTTCGCCTCACACCTCCAGGGTCTGGGTTCGATTCCCGTCTCGGCCATGTGTGTGTGGAGTTTGTGCATGTTCTCCCCGGTGCCTCAGCGGGTTTTTCTCCGGGTTCTCCGGTTTCCTCCCCGGTCCAAAAAACATGCATGGTAGGTTGATTGGCACCTTGGAAAAATTGTCCCTAGTGTATGAATGTGTGTGTGTGTGTGTGTGTGTGTGTCCTGCGATGGGTTGGCATTCCATCCAGGGTGTATCCTGCCTTAACGCCCATAGACGCCTGAGATAGGACACAGACTCCCCGTGACCCGAGGGAAGATCGGATAAAAGCGGTAGAGGGTAGATAGAATGAATGAATGAATGAATGAATGAATGAACTCTCTCATTTTGCTACAATAAGAAAAGGTTTGTCTTTTCCTCACTCGACATCTCGTGTCGCTTCCAGCCTCGCTACACCACCTCACACCACAAAAGGTGATAATCAGCTGATTTGGCTTCACACCGGCTCGGATCTGTGCGGCGCGGGATCCAGTGGGACCGCCGCGTAACGCATAGTAGCTTTCGGTGCAGGATATGAGCGACGCCAGCATCCTGATTACCTTCCTGTATGTTGTAATGAGAATAGTGTAATGAGAATAGTGTAACTCGCGCTAGTTTATACGTATGGAAATCATACGTGCAAAACAAGTGTGATCCCAAAACGATCCCCGAAACAGATTTCCACCGTTTATATCCTCTGTAGATTTCCTTAATGGATGCTGATGAATTGAGATGCGTGGATATGATATTGTATGTGTCGGTGTGGAAGGGAATAGTGGAAGGGAGGTGGTGTAGCCCAGTGGTCAAGGTATTGGCTTCGGGACCGGAAGATCACGGGTTCAAACCCCACCACCATCAAGCTGCCACTAGCGGGCCCTTGAGCAAGGCCCTTAAACCCTCAATTGCTCAGTTTTGTAAGTCGCTCCTGGATAAGGGCGTCTGCCAAATGTGAGCCACTGTGGGCCCCCTCACTAGAGTCATCAGGGGGGCCCCCGGTTTGACAAACCACTGGTTTAAGGCGAACCACGAAAAAAGTGCTTTTTGTTAAATAACCAGATGACAGAACGACACAAAACAGGAACACAGGTTTGTGTATATATATATATATATATATATATATATATATATATATATATATATATATATATATACTTGTGAAATGAACAGGAAAGAAAGAACAGACGAGTGACGTTTTTTTTTTTCCCCATTCGTTTAAGCAATTCTCCATAGTTTTGAATAAAATATACAAATAGAATTCAGTGAAACACTGGGGAATGTGGAGGACAGGATGGCGTGATGTGGCCTCGGGTTATTACGGTTTTAATTGCTCTGTTTAAATTTTTCAGTTTCTGTTAATTTTTTCATGCCGCTTCGGTAGCTCTGATTTTTGTTTGATCCTGTTCGATGTAAAACGATTCCTTTTCGTTTGTGTGTTTGTTTGTACTTATAATATCCTCATATATATATATATCTATATATATATATATATAGCTATATATATATATATATATATATATATATATATATATATATATATATATATATATACTATAGTATATAGATATAGATATAGATAGATAAATAGGGGACACGGTGGCTTAGTGGTTAGCACGTTCGCCTCACACCGCCAGGGTCCGGGTTCGATTCCCGTCTCGGCCATATGTGTGTGTGGAGTTTGTGCATGTGCATGTTCTCCCCGTGCCTCAGGGGTTTCATCCTCTATTTTAGAAGTACACTTCACACAAAGCATATATATATATATATATATATATATATATATATATATATATATATATATATATATATATATATGGTGGTTTAATGGTTAGCACGTTCGCCTCACACCTCCAGGGTCTGGGTTCGAGTCCCGTCTCGGCCATGTGTGTGTGGAGTTTGTGCATGTTCTCCCCGTGCCTCAGGGGTTTTTTTTCTCCGGGTTCTCCGGTTTCCTCCCCCGGTCCAAAAACATGCACGGTAGGTTGATTGGCACCTTGGAAAAAATTGTCCCTAGTGTATGAATGTGTGTGTGTGTGTGTGTGTGTGTGTGTGTGTCCATCCCTGCGATGTGTTGGCATTCCATCCAGGGTGTATCCTCCCTTAATGCCCATAGACGCCTGAGATAGACACAGACTCCCCGTGACCCGAGGGAAGATCGGATAAAGCGGTAGAATTGGCCTAGAAGGTTTTTAGAAGATGAATGAATGAATGAATGATTGAATATATAGGATATAATATATATATATATATATATATATATATATATATATATATATATATATATATATATATATATATATGTAAAGCCTAAGCCTTATATTTGTAAATGTGTATTTTTCCCGACAGGATAAACGATGAAAAGACATGATTATCTCATATCTAACAAGCTACAAAGTTCACATGATTCAAAGTTCATTATGGCTGGCGTTTGTAAGGAAGAACTCTGGGGGGGTGGGGGTTGGGGGCGGGGCAGAGCGGGATTGGGGGCGGGGGCAGAGTAGGGTGGGGCGTGATTGGGGGCGGGGCAGGGTCTCTGTGCCCTGCATTGAGTGTATTTTGTGTGGCACTTACTGTTGATATGATGCTGCATATGCAAAAAAAAAAGCGTGCAAGACTTCATATGAACGTCTTGGAACGAAGACAGAATGTTTGTGAATTTATGATCTCGTGTAAACAAGCTGCCAAACAAATTGATGAGTATTTCTAATATGTAATATTTTGAGCAAAAAAAACCAAAAAAAACAGTTTTTATGCATTTCGGAAATGCAAAACAAAAAAGGGGAACGCAAACAATGCACGTAGAGTAGGTAAATACAAGAAAAAAATCATTTTGCATATGCAAATCTCAGAAATAATAATAATAATAATAATAATAATAATAATAATAATAATAATAAACAAATCTGATCTCTTCTGCACATTGAAAATACCAAGTTAAGCTTTAATTGCATTTTATTGTTTAATAGTTTAATAGTGTGGCATTCCATTCCTGTTGGTAATATACTATAAAAGCAACGCCTATTTATTTATTTATTTATTTATTGTATTTATTTATTGCTGACATTCCAGTGTTTAGAAACGAAGTTTGTCTGAAAACAAACTCCTTCCGTCCCAAACTTCACATTTATCACGTGTTAATCTGTTTACGCCGAGCGTCTACGTACGAGCCCTGTGTTATGTTACTATAGAAACAATATTATCCGAGCTACTGTTCTAGTAAACAAATCGACGCCTTTATAACAGTGAGCTTTCAATGGTGCTCCAAAATGGTGCCCCCCCCCCAATCTCTCCTCCCCGACCCGAAGAAGGACGAGCCGAGACGTTTAATCAGCGAATTGTTTGGTGGTAAACCATGTGCCTTGTTCAGATCTATTCAGGTTGAATATCTTTTTGATGATTATTTCATCAAATGCGAAGCGTCAAGAGGATTTGATAAGAGGCTCCGACCGTCGCACAAAGAGGGAGGAAATTATGTCACTGGTGCGAAATCAGGTCAGCTGTTTTGGCCGGCGAGGAGGCTTCACGCGCTGCGAGCACCCTACATTCAAGATGTTTTCTCTGACAAATAACTGTGACCTTCTTCCAGCAGATGGAAAGGGATTGCAGTATGAGCTGGGTGGGAGCGTCTTCCGAATCATTTGCCACGAGGACGGAACACGTTTGACACGACGACAGCGTCGGCTGCGTTTAACTCGCGTGTGGCCAGCGCCGGTCAGCTGATCTGCTGTTATCAAACATGCGAAAGACACACCGGGTGGAGACTAGCTGTGTTTTACAAAAAAAAAAACCCTAATTATTATTATTATTATTATTATTTTTTGACATACTTTTATTATTGTTATTTATTGAATATATTTATTACTAACATTTATTAAATATTATTATTATACCATTTTAATTTAAATTTTTTAATTTTATTGATCATTTATTGATTAGTAGTAGTACCATTTATAATATAATATACTATATGACTATATTAAATATGTTTTTATTATTATTATTTATTACATTTTATAATAATAAATATTTATTATGTATTACATTTGTTATTATTATTATTATTCATTACATTTTATAATAATAAATATTATTATGTATTACATTTTATCATAATAAATATTATTTATTACATTTATTATTATTATTATTATTCATTACATTTTATAATCATAACTATTATTATTTATTGCACTTTATACATATTATTTATTACATTAGTTATAAAATAATTTTATTATTAGTATTAATAGTATATTATTTATTATAAAGTAAGTACAATGAGAAATGCGTGTGAAGGTGTTTTGAGGTCGGCGTAAACGTCTTTGAAATTGTAAATATCGGAAGATGTTTAGATGCAAATCAGAAGCAGCAGTTCGTCATGGCTACTGTTTGTGCAGATAAATAAATAAATAAATCTCCTGCTACGTCAGTGCTAAATTTATACTCAGAATGTGGATGTTAAGACGAGAAAGATTTACGGTCAAAAACTGGATTGAAGGGGCACGGTGGATTAGTGGTTAGCACGTTCGCCTCACACCGCCAGGGTCCGGGTTCGATTCCCGTCTCGGTCATGTGTGTGTGGAGTTTGTGCATGTTCTCCCCGTGTCTCAGGGGGTTTTTCTCCGGGTTCTCCGGTTTCCTCCCCCGGTCCAAAAAACATGCACGGTAGGTTGATTGGCACCTTGGAAAATTGTCCCTAGTGTATGAAATGTGACATGTGTGTGTGTGTGTGTGTGTGTGTGTGTGTGCCCTGCGATGGGTTGGCATTCCATCCAGGGTGTATCCTGCCTTAATGCCCATAGACGCCTGAGATAGACACAGGACTCCCCGTGACCCGAGGGAAGATCGGATAAGCGGAGCTTATAAGAAGAGATAGAAGGGTAGAAGATGAATGAATGAATGAATGAACTGTGGATTGAGAAGAATGAGCATTTGTTTTTTCCCTCCTCTCGGCAGATTCGTGACTTTCTTCCGCCAGCGTTCTTTACGACTTTCCTCCGGAATCTGCTCCAAACGAAGCCAGAGCTTCGGAATAAAGAGATTTTTGGGCGTTGCGGCGTCTTGACGGCGCTATGAGTGCGGCGTCGTTTACATGTCGTTATGAACGTCTCGCTGCGTTCCCAGCGTTAACAAACAAAAGCCTGGCTTTGATGTATACAGATGAAATGATCTCCGTCTTCTTAATAGGCACCGGGGCGAATACGTCACAGTACAAGAGCGCGAGTTTCCGCGGCCATTCATTTTAAAGACGCGCCGTTGTTTTATTGCCTCCTTAAACGCGTTGAGGACTGATGGCTTTCAGACGTCATCGCGCCCTTATCAGGGCCTTCCTAGACCAGCCATGCACTGGAGAGGACATCAATGAAAGTCTTTTATCCGATTTTATCCCCCCCCCCCCAAACCCGGAATAGCTGATATACACGTAATGGTGTGCAAATTTCACCGCGGAATGGGATGTAGATACGATGCAAAGCGTTAATGAATTATATTAATGCTTATTAAGACTTCTCCTGTGCCTTAAATGTCTCACGTCGCACTCGAGCTCTCGACTCGCATTAATGAAGCGGCTCTGACAGTAATTCAGTTCGCAGCTTTATCCAGTCGTTCTGATAAAAGTCAAAGACGACGCGTACGGTGAATGCACAATGAAAAACGGAGATACGGAGGGGTAGAAAACAGAGAAGGGGTGGAGCAGATCCAGAACAAATCAAATGGCAGAAAGTTATATATATATATATATATATATATTTATAGATGATATATAATGTGTGTGTGTGCAATACACACATTATAAGTAAATTTTATATATTTTAAGATTTTATTTTCCCGTAGGGGCACGGTGGTTTAGTGGCTAGCACGTTCGTCTCACACCGCCAGGGATCCGGGTTCGATTCCCGTCTTCGGCCATGTGTGTGTGTGGAGTTTGCATGTTCTCCCCGTGCCTCAAGGAGGTTTTTCTCCGGGTTCTCCGGTTTCCTCCCGGTCCAAAAACATGCACGGTAGGTTGATTGGCACCTTGGAAAATTGTCCCTAGTGTATGAATGTGTGTGTGTGTGTGTGTGTGTGTGTCCTGTGATGGGCTGGCATTCCATCCAGGGTGTATCCTGCCTTAATGCCCATAGACGCCTGAGATAGGCACAGGCTCCCCGTGACCCGAGTGAACATCGGATAAAGCGGTAGAAGATGGAGGTTAGGTAGAAGATGAATGAATGAATGAATATATATAGATGTGTGTGTGTGTGTGTGTGTGTGTGTGTGTGTGTGCAATACACACATTATAAGTAAATTTTATATATTTTAAGATTTTATTTTCCCGTAGGGGCACGGTGGTTTAGTGGCTAGCACGTTCGCCTCACACCGCCAGGGTCCGGGTTCGATTCCCGTCTCGGCCATGTGTGTGTGTGTGTGGGTGTGGAGTTTGTGCATGTTCTCCCCGTGCCTCAGGGGGTTTTTCTCCGGGTTCTCCGGTTTTCCTCCCCCGGTCCAAAAACATGCACGGTAGGTAGTGTTGATTGACACCTTGGAAAAATTGTCCCTAGTGTATGAATGTGTGTGTGTGTGTGTGTGTGTGTGTGTGTCCTGTGATGGGGTGGCCATTCCATCCAGGGTGTATCCTGCCTTAATGCCCATAGACGCCTGAGATAGGCACAGACTCCCCGTGACCCGAGGGAAGATCGGATATCATTATAAGATAAAGCGCTAGAAGATGGATGAATGAATGAATGAATGAATGAATTTTCCCGTAACCTATTCTTTTGATTATTCTTATTATTCTCTATTATTCTTATTTCTCTCTCTATTCTTGTTAATTAAATATTTGATTATTATTATTATATATTAAATAAGTTCATTATTATTATTTCTTGTTATTATTGCATTTTATTATGATGATGTTATTTATTCTAAATTATTATTATTATTATTATTATTTCTGAATTATTGAGATACATTATTTATTACATTAATAATTACAAGAATAATAATAAATATGATTTATTATATTTTGTTATGGCACACCGTTTGGCACATCATTTAACGTAAAATTAACGCTATTGCATCGTTAAATCCTTTACATCGTTTATTGACGATGGAATCGGGTTTTAACGCCAGCGGGAAGTGTGTGTGTGTGTGTGTGTGTGTGTGGTGTGTTTTACTGTGATTTTGTAACTCGGAGGAGGCTTTTACAGCATTGATTGGCAGGAAAAAGAACAGTGAAAATGCTGAGGCTATAAATATAAATAAAATATCAAAAGAGAGGGGGGGGGGAGGGGGGGGGGCTGGGGGGGGGGGGGGGGGGGTGGGGTGTCGGATTGTGAGTTTGGTACAGCACTGTGCAGTTTGACATGAGCCGCGCTGATTGATATGTCCTTTATTTGGCTGGTAATCAGCGGCGGAACGCGCTGACTCAGAGTCACTTCCACACTTGAGGATCAACAGAGTGAGTCAGAGGCAGCATTCGCATCGGCCCCCTGCTGGTGAACGAATGCAATTACACCACTCAGGGGATTTTTTTTTTTGGGGGGGGGGGGGGTTGAATTACGTTACGCCGTTACATGTAACGCGTTACTCCCCAACAACTGATTATATCTCAGTTCATGGGTGTTTTTTTTTTTCCTCTCGCGATCTCTCTCTCTATCTCACTAGCGCTCTCTTTCTCTTTCTCTCTCTCTCTATTTCTTCTATATGTCTCAATCTCTTCTCTTATCTTTCTTTTTATCTTATCTATCTCTCTCTCTGTCTCTCACTCGCTCTCTCTTTTTCTCTCTCTCTTTCTCTCTCTCTCGCTCATCTAGTCTCTTCTCTCTCTCTCTCTCTCTTTCTCTCTCCTCTCTCTTTCTTCTCTATGTCTCTCTCTTCTCTTTCTCTCTCTTTCTCTCTTTCTCTGAACCCTCGTCTATTTCTACTCTCTCACTCTTCTCTCTATCTTATATCTCTAACTCTTCATTTCTTTCTCTCTCTCTCTCACTACATCTTGATCCTCTCTCTCTCTCGCCTCTTTCTTTCTCTTTCTCTATCTCCTTTCTCTCTCTTCTCTCTCTATCTTTCTCTCTCTTTACTCTCTCTCAACCTCTCTTTCTCTCTCTCTCTCTACTCTCTCTCTCGCTCTCTCTTCTTCTCTCTCTCTCTTTCTCTCTCTCTGTCTCACTTTCACTTGCACCCTCGCTCTCTTTCTCTCTCTTTCTCTCACTCTCTTTTTTTCTCTCTTTCTCTCTCTCTCACTCTTGCTCTCTCTCTCTCTCTCTCTCTCTCTCTTCCTCTCTCTCTCTCTCTCTCTCTCTCTCTCTCTCGCTCTCTCTCGAAGCTTTTCCTCAAGCTTGAGCTTCATCGTCCGGCATCTTCTCCGGAACAACGATCAATAATGCGCTTTCCGGTTCCCTCGTCTTCCTCAAGGACGAGAGCGTCAGCCGCGTTTACGCCGTCGGGGGGGGGGGGGGGGGGAGCGGCACGCGGAAAAACGCCGCGGAATGTTTTATTAACCGCCGCCGTCGTGCGGCAAAAATCTATCCGGAGATAAATTAGCGGTGTGGACGATCCGGTTTTACTGTAACAGTCGAACCCATGCGGTGATATTAATAATCTTCATGCATATTTAAGTCCAGCGCTCTAAAGTGTTTTAGAGGTTATAAAAATAAATAAATAAATAAAATTCACCAGCGCTTATTTACACCACGCTGCTGGTGAGTTCTGGAACGTGTTGATTAACAGTAGCTTCGCAGGCAACGCTGTTGTTTCTATGGCGACAGGAGGAGGCGCGGTGGACGTGACGCGATGGGAAAAAGCGTGTTGTTCAAGAGTTAGAAAATATTCCCAGCATGTAATAATAATAATAATAATAATAATAATAATAATAATAATCGATATTTCCATCATCTAGCAATAATGTTGGCTATAATATTATTTTATAAAGTCGCCGTTTGTTTTTATATTGTTAAAAAAAAATCAATTGTTCGTTCCCTGTTGAAAGATTTTTCTACGCAATATAAGCAAACGTTTAATTTACCAGTTCTACGAATGGTTTATTAATAGCAATTTACAGCACATTAAAGGCATTCAATCATTTATCGTTAAACGTATTTGCGGCGGAGTGTGACGTGATTTATTGTTGTTTTTGTTGATCTCGGGGGCACGGTGCGTTTAGCGGTTAGCACGTTCGCCTCACACCTCCAGGGTCGGGGGTTCGATTCCCGTCTCGGCCATGTGTGTGTGGAGTTTGCGCATGTTCTCCCCGTGCCTCAGGGGGTTTTTCTCCGGGTTCTCCGGTTTCCTCCCCGGTCCAAAAACATGTAGGTTGATTGGCACCTTGGAAAATTGTCCCTAGTGTATTAATGTGTGTGTGTGTGTCCTTCGATGGGTTGGCATTCCATCCAAGGTGCCTTAATGCCCATAGACGCCTGAGATAGACACAGACTCCCCGTGACCCGAGGGAATCGGAATAGCGGAATAAAAAGCAGTAGAAGATGAACGAATGAATGAAAGGAAGTCATGTCGACATGGCGAGACTCGATGTGTGCCGAGGTAACGATATAAGCATTTTCTAATACCGCCCTGTAAAAATAAGGTTAGATCCTTATTGACGGAGCGAGCGAGCAGCTCGGCAGTGGTCTAAGCAGATTATACAACGCGTAAGGGGTAGGGGATGATTCATGCTAATAATAATATTAATAATGAAGAACGGAGATTGAAGCTCCAGGCATGTGCCAATGATCAGTCATGTCTGTGGAATATCGCCATATATCGCATGAGCAATTATCACCACACGCCTGGAGCCTCAATCTCCTTTCGAAATTAGTGAGGGCCTCATATCGTCTGTCTGCCAGGTATCTGATTCACTAAAAGATCAAAAAAAAAAACGTCATGCAACAAAATTCAGAAAAACACACACACACACACCACACACACACACACACACACACACACACACACACACGAAAAAGGAGACAAATGAATCATCGTGTGAATTTGTTTCGAACCTTTCAATATAAACTTTATATATAAAGCTTATCTCGCTGAAAAGCTTTTTGCCATGTAAACGGACAATTTTAATGCGAATTAAATCTCTATTTGTAGCGTGAAAGAGGGATGACCGGGATGACGTTTTTTTTTTCCCGATTTTGTCGTGAAAAAAAAAAGCAAAAAAAAAAAAAAAAAACCTTTGTTTTTGTTTACAATTTACGTCGTAAAACCAAATTTTTTTTTTTTTTTTTTTACGTGATGAATTTTTTTATCATTAAAACGTTATTGAGATTTCACAATCATACTAAAGTGGTAGCAAACGTGGCAAAAGTTTGTGGACGCCTGACTATATGTCCCCATTTGCTGTTATAATAATCTTCTGAGGACATGCTCCAGTAGAGTTTGGAGTGTCTGTGTGTGTGTGTGTGTGTGTGTGTGTGTGAAGATTTTGAAGGCTTGTTCAACCACAAGGGCATTAGTAACGTGAAGTAATGACGAAGGGTGAGGAGGTCTGGGGCGCAGCCAGCGTTCAAATTCCTTCCAAGCTTGTTTAATTGGGTTGAGGTCAGAGCTGTACAGCAGGCCGCTCAAGATCTTCCCCGTATAGACACTCGTATAAACCATATCTTCATGCTGCTGGCGTTTGTGTTTACCGGAGCATCGTGTGCTTCAGTTTTGTCTGTAGGAGTCGGGCGTCCCGATATTTTTGCCCATATATACACGCTGAAAACAGACCTCTGTAGTGAGTGAGTAGGGTTCGGAATCGGAGATCGAATTCGATTCTGGAATCGGGGGCTTAAGATTAAGAATCGGAAGAAAAATGAAGAATTCCGAATCCGTCTTATCGATTCCGGGGTGCATTATTTTTTCCCCCCACCTGACAATCTTCCAGGACCTTCCCCGCATTCAATCTTCCAGGACCTTCCTCGCATTCAATCTACCAGGACCTTCCTCGCATTCAATCTTCCAGGACCTTCCTCGCATTCAATCTACCAGGACCTTCCTCGCATTCAATCTTCCAGGACCTTCCCCGCATTCAATCTTCCAGGACCTTGTGTGGTAAATTGTTGTGGCTGCATAAACACATTTTTTCCCTCCACCTGCCAATCTTCCAGGACCTTCCTCGCATTCAATCTTCCAGGACCTTCCTTGCATTCAATCTACTAGGACCTTCCTCGCATTCAATCTACCAGGACCTTCATCGCATTCA
>JACRUU010000027.1:25007652-25030152 GCA_030449085.1 Kryptopterus vitreolus | reverse complement strand
GTTGGTACCCTTTGGTCAATGAAAGAAAAAGTCACAATGGTCACAGAAATAACTTTAATCTGACAAAAGTAATAATAAATAAAAATTCTATAAATGTTAACCAATGAAAGTCAGACATTGTTTTTCAACCATGCTTCAACAGAATTATGTAAAAAAATAAACTCATGAAACAGGCATGGACAAAAATGATGGTACCCCTAACTTAATATTTTGTTGCGCAACCTTTTGAGGCAATCACTGCAATCAAACGCTTCCTGTAACTGTCAATGAGACATCTGCACCTCTCAGCAGGTATTTTGGCCCACTCCTCATGAGCAAACTGCTCCAGTTGTGTCCGGTTTGAAGGGTGCCTTTTCCAGACTGCATGTTTCAGCTCCTTCCAAAGATGCTCAATAGGATTGAGGTCAGGGCTCATAGACGGCCACTTTAGAATAGTCCAATTTTTTCCTCTTAGCCATTCTTGGGTGTTTTTAGCTGTGTGTTTTGGGTCATTGTCCTGTTGCAAGACCCATGACCTGCGACTGAGACCAAGCTTTCTGACACTGGCTAGTACATTTCTCTCTAGAATTCCTTGATAGTCTTGAGATTTCATTGTACCCTGCACAGATTCAAGACACCCTGTGCCAGACGCAGCAAAGCAGCCCCAGAACATAACAGAGCCTCCTCCATGTTTCACAGTAGGGACAGTGTTCTTTTCTTGATATGCTTCATTTTTTCGTCTGTGAACATACAGCTGATGTGCCTTGGCAAAAACTTCGATTTTTGTCTCATCTGTCCACAGGACATTCTCCCAGAAGCTTTGTGGCTTGTCAACATGTAGTTTGGCATATTCCAGTCTTGCTTTTTTATGATTCGTTTTCAACAATGGTGTCCTCCTTGGTCGTCTCCCATGTAGTCCACTTTGGCTCAAACAACGACGGATGGTGCGATCTGACACTGATGTTCCTTGAGCATGAAGTTCACCTTGAATCTCTTTAGAAGTCTTTCTAGGCTCTTTTGTTACCATTCGGATTATCCGTCTCTTAGATTTGTCATCAATTTTCCTCCTGCGGCCACGTCCAGGGAGGTTGGCTACAGTCCCATGGATCTTAAACTTCTGAATAATATGTGCAACTGTACTCACAGGAACATCTAGTTGCTTGGAGATGGTCTTATAGCCTTTACCTTTAACATGCTTGTCTATAATTTTCTTTCTGATCTCTTGAGACAGCTCTTTCCTTTGCTTCCTCTGGTCCATGTCGAGTGTGGTACACACCATATCACCAAACAACACAGTGATTACCTGGAGCCATATATATAGGCCCAATGGCTGATTACAAGGTTGTAGACACCTGTGATGCTAATTAGTGGACACACCTTCAATTAACATGTCCCTTTGGTCACATTATTTTCTGTGTTTTCTAGGGGTACCATCATTTTTGTCCATGCCTGTTTCATGAGTTTATTTTTTTACATAATTCTGTTGAAGCATGGTTGAAAAACAATGTCTGACTTTCATTGGTTAACATTTATAGAATTTTTATTTATTATTACTTTTGTCAGATTAAAGTTATTTCTGTGACCATTGTGACTTTTTCTTTCATTGACCAAAGGGTACCAACAATTTTGTCCACGTCTGTATATATATATATATATATATATATCTGTTATGTATCTGTCTGTATCTCTAATCTATCTATCTATCTATCTATCTATCTATCTATCTATCTATCTATCTATCTATCTATCTATCTATCTATCTATCTATCTGTCTATCTAATCTCTCTCTCTCTCTCTCTCTCTCTATATATATATATATATATATCTGTTTATGTATCTGTCTATCTATCTATCTATCTATCTATCTATCTATCTATCTATCTATATCTATCTATCTATCTATCTATCTATCTGTCTATCTATCTAAATCTATCTATATTTATATATATATATATATATATATATAGATATACACACACATCAGCATCTATCTATCTATCTATCTATCTATCTATCTATCTATCTATCTATCTATCTATCTATCTATCTATCTATCTATCTAATCTCTATCTCTCTCTCTCTCTCTATATATTATATATATATATATATATGTATATATATATATATATATATCTCAGATTTGAAACTTTACCATTGGTTCACTTATTACGGGCAAACTTACAATTATAGAACAAATGTTTGCATTCTTTTAACACCGCTGTATCTGTATAATGCTGAGACTATGTTAAAAACGCTACATAAATAAAAAAGAATTGCAAGAAAATAAAAATTAAGAATCATCACTTAAAGTGATGTCATAGCTCAGCTGCTTAGCATATTAAACTATCACGTGTCATTAAAAGCGCTTCATTTGTCCCCAAATCACTCTTCAGTAACGTGAATGATGGACCAGCGGACACCTTTTAACCCTAACCATTAGAGATTATAGGGATTTGATAAAACACATATCAAGCTGACGTGGAACCAGATCGGAGAGAGCGACATTTTTTGGGGGGAAAAAAAATAATGTTGAAAGTCAATTTTATTGGCAGTAAAAAATGATGATCTGCAGGATCACCCTGATCCTGCAGATCATCATTTTTTACTGCCAATAAAATACATCGTCAAAAGTACATCGTCATATTTCATGTTTGGGAAAAAAAAACAAATAAAAAAAAGAACTGGAGCTGCTGTTTTTCATCCATTGATCTGATGTACTGCTGGTGCACATTCCCTGACATTGCCATGGTGTGGTCTAGTAGTTTTTCTCAGGGGCTATGATGATGATGATGATGACGAAGATGATGACGATGATGAGGAAGATGATGATGATTCCCCAGAACCTGGCAGAAAAGCGATCCGGCTCCTGGGGAGATTTTGAAAGTTTATTCTCAGCTCCAGCGCACCTGATCCACTTCATTAAAACTTTGAGAGACAGGTGTGTTGGAAGTAAACACTGTGATGTGCTGGAAGATGATCACAAACAGGAAGTCCTGGTGTTTCCATTGTTTTATCCATTTATTTCCAAAAACGAAAAAACAAACAAACAAAAAACACACCTCTTCCCACTCCATCCTGTCTTCGTCCGTGTCTCGGTCTTCAGGAGGGCCAACTCATGCCAGCTAACAGAAAACATCTGGTTCAAGGAAACCCTTTTTTTTTTTTTTTTTTTAAGTCTGAAAGCGTGTGTTTCACAGACACACGGACAGAACCGACAGGGGGCGCTATAGGACCGTCCTATATCTCAGGCCAATCAGAATCCAGCCACTGTTGTGATAGGCTCCTTGCTGGGAGAGCTTTTTCTCCACTATTGTCTCCTGACTGTGGACCACTCTCCATCTCCTGCTCTCTCTCTCTCTCTCTCTCTCTCTCTCTCTCTCTGTCTGCTCCTGGCTAAATGACATGCGGGGACTCGATCGCATCTGCGTCCGATGGAGAAAAAAACAAGAAATAAATCAATAAAAATCCAAAAAGAGCGATGGGATTGTTTGTGAATTCAGTGGAGGAAGGATTTTTTTACGCGGGGACTAAAAGATCAGCGGAGATCCACCGAGCGCTGGATTCCCAATGAGGTAGGACGAGGTTTTTGGGTTCGTGGAGAAGAAGGAGAGGGGGAGGGGAAATGGGGGGGGGGGGGGATATTCTGGCTAATTATGTATGACGATCACCGATGGATGGATGGATGGATGGATGGATGGATGGATTTAGAAATGATATTCCTGTTGCAACACCCCCCCCCTCTCATTGTCATTTTCGTTGCGTTTGCGGTTTTTTTTTACGTTTTAATATACAACATTTCCAATGTCAAAGCGCGTGCAGAATACACAGAATAAATTATTTATTTAAATAGGACAGATGTTGTTTTTTTTTTTTTGTTTGTTTTTTTTTTATCGGCTTCTCGTGCGCGCTTACAAAGAACATCACTGCGGTGATTTTTAAGTCAAAGCTGATTGGCTGACGCTGGATCTATCAGGAGCGTCAAGAATGCCGGCTTTTTTTTTTGTTCACCTGTGTGTGTGTGTGTCGGGGGGGTTGTGTGTGTGTGTGTGTGTGTGTGTGGAAGCTGTGTAATTACGCACCGGGCAACACTAGACACCGCCACGCTGAGCTCTGTCGGGATGTGAGCTGCTGCATCCATCCGTTTATGGCTGGCTATATTTTTGGCTGTATGGAATGTTCAAGGTTATGATGGAGAGAGAGAGAGAGAGAGATGGAGAGATAGAGTGAAGCCAGAGCATCTACTATTGGTCAAGCACCTCTATACTGTCATGCACGCTTCCTCTATGCGTCCTCGGGTCCTCGGCGTCGATGACACACTTTCCAAGGCTTACAAGTATTCGGGGATGAAATGCTGTTTAAACCTGTGATTTTTCCCCTAAATAAATAAATTAATAAATAAACACTTCTTCTCTTCCTGCTTTTCCTTGATTTATCGCTCCGTCCTGCATCCTCGAGGAGCCTCGCCGGATTCTCCGGATGGTCGAGAGTCGACCGAGAGATCGCAGATTGCTGACCCGAGTTTCTGTTTGTTTCTTTCTTTTTTTTTTTTTTTGCAGGAGGCGTCGTAGATAAAGACCTTCGCCATTACCTAAACCTCCGATTCCAGAAGGGCTCGGTGGACCACGAGCTCCAGCAGATCATCCGGGATAACCTCTACCTCCGCACCGTGCCCTGTGAGTAAACGCGGTCCTTTGGTTAAAAGCCGTCTGTCTAGTGACATCATCTGGATGGGAATAATAATAATAATAATAATAATAATAATAGGTGAGGCACGGTGGTTTAGTGGTTAGCACGTTCGCCTCACACCGCCAGGGTACGGGTTCGATTCTCGTCTAGGCCATGTGTGTGTGGAGTTTGCATGTTCTCCCTGTGTCTCAGGGGGTTTTTCTCCGGGTTCTCCGGTTTCCTCCCCCGGTCCAAAAACATGCACGGTAGGTTGATTGGCACCTTGGAAAATTGTCCCTAGTGTTTGAGTGTGTGTGTGTGTGTGTGTGTGTGTGTGTGTGTGCCCTGTGATGGATTTGGCATTCCATCCAGGGTGTATCCTGCCTTAATGCCCATAGACGCCTGAGATAGGCACAGACTCCCCGTGACCCGAGGGAAGATCGGATAAAGCGCTAGAAGATGAATGAATGAATGAATGAATAATAATAATAATAATAATAATAAATGCTGCACGTACATGAGTGTTCTAGTCCCTAAAAGAAATCTCTTGACCCGTGTGCTGGTCACATGACCTATATTTGCCGGCATGATGGTGCAAACTACAATGTTTACTGAGGATGTTTATTGTAGAGTAACTTTGAGGTCTATGTGTTTTCTACCTTTTTTCCCCGGCAGACTTCCGCTTTTTTCCGCCTCGGCAGCGGCACATGCGATCACCGCTAATCCGGATTGCACTTTTCAAAAAGCATTGACGTGCATCATATACTTGCGAAAATACCACAGTTTACCGCCGCGCTGCTGATTTCGGATCCAAAATCGCCACCTGTTTATTTATTTGTTTGTTTGTTTGTTTGTTTTGTTTTTCTGCAATGCTGCTTTTTGGTAACGTTTTTGGGGCGAAAAGCTTTACACAAACAGGCCAAATTAAAAGGGATGAATCAAAGTAAACAGATTATCCGGAGCAGGTGGAAATAAATGCTGTTAGATCTCCTGCAAGACGAAGAGCGAAATCTGGTCGATGTTAAGATCCTTGTTTCTTCCTTGTTTCTCGTGCCTTTGGGGCGTTTTTATTTATTTATTTATTTATTTATTTGCATTGCAATGATAGTAATGATGATGATGATGATGATGATATAGTGGTTGAATCAGTTTCCATTGTGAACACAATGAGCATTCGGCTGCTGCTTGCGTCTTCTGATGTGTGCGTCTAATTAATTAAGAGAATCTACATTACTCTTGTACCTTTAGGGCTGTTTTTGTGCTTAGACTCCGGTTTCCGTAATTGGATTCGCTTCTCGAGCGGATTAGCGAAGGCGTGGCTTGTAAAACGGAATAAAAGCACTTTCGCGCACGAAACGGTGCCGTGACCCGGGGGCGCTTCTCTTTTCCGTCATTGATTGCCCCGGGTGTTCAATGTTCGCTTTCGCGACCTCATTTCTTCTTAGGTTCATTCATTCTGTGGTCTTAGGTTCATCATGGGGGTCATTCATTCATTCCTTCATTTGATTCAAATTTCTACGCTTTTATCCGATCTTCCCTCGGGTCACGGGGAGTCTGTGGGGGTCTATCTCAGGCGTCTATGGGAATTAAGGCAGGAAGGCCTGGGTCTCACTTTCAGTCTGGGGTCTTGTCCTCTGTGGGGGGCGTCTATGGGCTCAAATTAAGGCCTAGATACACCCTGGATGGGGCCAATACCCAAAGGTACCCTGGGGAATCAGCCAACAACCATACAGACCACACACACACACACACAACACATTCATGCCCACACTAGGGACAATTTTCCAAGGTGCCAATCAACCTACCGTGCATGTTTTTGGACTGGGGGAGGAAACCGGAGAACCCGGAGAAAAAAAAACCCCTGAGGCACGGGGAGAACATGCACAAACTCCACACACACATGGCCGAGACGGGAATCGATCGAACCCGGACCCTGGTGGTGTGAGGCGAACGTGCTAACCACTAAACCACCGTGCGCTTTCTCTTATTAAATCGAAAAAACAAACAAACAAACAAAAAGATCTGAAATCTTGTTTCTGGTAAACGAAGGCGATGTTTTCTTCACTTCTTCACAATCAATAATCTTCTCATTCTCATCCTCCTTTCCCTCTGACAATCCCGTATCCGCCTCTCCATTCTGCGGCTTCTTGGTGTAGCCCGGTGGCCGCAGTCCATCCCTTCCGTCTGTCTTTCCGTCACTCTCTTTCCTTCTGTCTGAGACCGGGGGGTTTCCAAGGCAACCATTCCTCTCTCCTCTGGTCCTGCCGACGGAGACCCCTCCCCCCCTCAACGCGCCGCCCCCCCCTCCTCTTTTCCACAGCACAGCGCAAAACATCACAATTACCCAGCGGCGGATAAGAAATGGCGCCTTTGATTTGTGCTCGCGCCGCACAGACACGAGCAGACGGCGCGAGTCCAAACCGTCCTGTACGTCATTAACGTAACCAAGCTTGCCTGGCAGGGAAACGCAGCGAAGGAGGGATTGTAAAGTAGAAAGTAGAACGAGAGAGAGAGAGAGAGAGAGAGAGAGAACGAAGGGCCACTATACATGGAATGTTAACTATGCTCAGTCGAGAGAGAGAGAGAGAGAGAGAGAGAGAGAGAGAGAGAGAGAGAGAGAGAGAGAGAGAGAGAGAGAGACGAGAGAAGAGACGGCCCTCGCCATGTAAATGCAAACAGTGTCGGAATCAGAAGAAGGAGAAGACAAAAACAAACAAACAAACAAACGTAATAAACAACGAACTGAATGGATTTCCAAAATTTTGCGTCGCAATAAAAACGCCGTAATTCCGCATGGATTTTCCACCGTAAATGGAAAAAACAAAAAAAACAAACAAACAACAAAACCGAAGCGTTTGCTGACTGTAATTGCGCACATTGTAAGAGCTTATTTACTTCCAGTTTCCAGTGCGTGTTTACATCGGTTATTGTTTTCACGCGCAGACATCCAAATCCAACGCTGATTACGGCGTGTGCCGCCGCCGCCGCCGCATGGGAACTCAATGGAAATGAGTCGCGTTTGTATCGACGCGGACGTTTATGTTAACGTCCGCATTCCCTCAAACGGGATCCGAGCTTCCGACGTTCCGAAGCGATTCTTTCGGATAGAATCCAGCGGCACTATAATCAGGAAATTGCCGTGTTTGTAGGAGCGTCGAAATTTTGTTTGTGTTTGTATGTATCATTTGAATGTAGTGCTCAAGTCAAGGCTGATTAGTATTTTTGGACTCCAAAGCTATTTACCAACGATAAACAACAACAAGTTGTTTGTTTCTTAAACTTGTCTTAAATATATCCACGTTATATCCTTCAGATTTTTTCCAAGTAATTATGAATATACTACATTATACACTATTGAAGGAGTGCATTCTGACCAATAAGAATCACATATACAAAAAAAAAAAAAAAAAAAAAAAAAAAAAAAAAAAAATATATATATATATATATATATATATATATATATTAATTATTACGTAATATCATTATATCTGGAAGCTTTCCCTGACAATAGATTAAAAACATTAATCGCATGATTGCCATGACACATTAATTATATTTTAATATAATTTCATATTTATTACATTTGAATATTTTTCTGTTCTAAATGTACCATAAATTAATACTTTTTTTTAATTTATTAACTCCTTTTTACGTTTTTAATACTAGAACTAATTGTGACAGTTGTTTCTATATATATGTATATATATTATATATATATTATTATATATATTTATGTATGTATATATATTTTTTATATATATATATCTATATACCTATCCTATATATCTATATATATCTATATATATATATATATATATATTGTATTTTTATTTCACTCTGGAAATGATTCTTTTAATAATTAATTTTCTGGTTAATTGGTTAATTTCTGTGTACATTTTTTAGTGGTTTAATTGGTATTGTTAATTGCGGTTTTATGGGGTCGGGGGATTGGGCGCTTGTTAAATATGGGTATGTGGCTCCTTTAAGAGTTATGTTCCGGTTTCGGTTGCTTTCAATATAAACCGGTGGTGATAGGTTAAGGTTCCATGCGGTAATATACGGAAATCGTGGACGCATTGGTGTGTTGCTGGCTGGTGCAGATCTGAAATCCTGAAGCCACTCTTTAGTCTTTAATTTTCCAGCAAAGCAAGTGTTTAGATGCTTTTTACACACCAACGATAAACAACAACAACAACAACTTCTGTGTGCTTGTATAGCTTGTATTAAATATATCCGAGTTCTATCCTTCACACTGGAGACTTATTCCAAATAATGATGACTATAATATACTACATTATACACTGACCAATAAGAATCATATATATATACATTTAAAAAAATATACATTATTATGTAATATCTTGCGGGGCACGGTGGCGTAGTGGTTAGCACGTTCGCCTCACACCGCCAGGATCCGGGTTCGATTCCCGTCTCGGTCATGTGTGTGTGGAGTTTGTGCATGTTCTCCCCGTGTCTCAAGGAGGTTTTTCTCCGGGTTCTCCGGTTTCCTCCCCCGGTCCCAAAAACATGCACGGTAGGTTGATTGGCACCTTGGAAAATTGTCCCTAGTGTATGAATGTGTGTGTGTGTGTGTGTCCTGCGATGGGTTGGCATTCCATCCAGGGTGTATCCTGCCTTAATGCCCATAGACGCCTGAGATAGGCACAGGCTCCCCCGTGACCCGAGGTGAAGATCGGATAAAGCGGTAGAAGATGAATGAATGAATGTAATATCTTTAGCCGGAAGCGTCCGTCCAAATATCCAAAGGCTCGAATTACATATTACACAAACTGTAAATCTCCCCGGGTCTGTATTTGGCACAAGCGCTGAAATAAACACTTCCTGTTAAAAACATGAGCGTTGTAAGACAGACAGAGAGGGCAGGAGGAGTTTTTGGCAGCTCCAGACACAACAGAAGCTCTTCTTCTGTTTCCTTTTGCCTCATTACACACACTTTTGGAATCCTGTTGATTGATCATTCGAGTCCCCGCAGATGCACTCGGGTTCATTTTGGTGCCGTTTCGTTGCATCTACCAACATCTCTAAACATTTCACTAAACCTATTGTGGATAAATGCCTTTGAATGCTTGATTCTGATTGGTCAGAAGGTGTTGATTCTTGGTTAGCACGTTCGCCTCACACCGCCAGGGTCCGGGTTCGATTCCCGTCTCGGCCATGTGTGTGTGTGTGGAGTTTTTGTGCATGTTCTCCCCGTGCCTCAGGGGGTTTTTCTCCGGGTTCTCCGGTTTCCTCCTCCGGTCCAAAAACATGCACGGTAGGTTGATTGGCACCTTGGAAAAATTGTCCCTAGTGTATGAATGTGTGTGTGTGTGTGTGTGTGTGTGTGTGTGTGTGTGAGGGGTTGGCATTCCATCCAGGGTGTATCCTGCCTTAATGCCCATAGACACCTGAGATAGGCACAGACTCCCCGTGACCCGAGGGAAGATCGGATAAAGTGGTAGAAGATGAATGAATGATTACTACTATGCGAAACGGTGCATAAAGAAGTATAAATACATATGTCAATAGATTAATCGCGTTAAAAGTTAACTCATGTATTTTTATGTCTCAATGTACCATAAATTAATAGGTTTCTTTCTTTAAAATAAAACAATTAATTATTTTATATTTATTTTACTCTGGAAATGATTCTTTTAATATGAATTTCTTGTTAATGACAATATTATTTGTTTAGTGTTGGTTTGAAGTGTAAAATATGGGACGTGGCTCCTTTAAGAATTGTGTTCCGGTTGCTTTTCCATATAAAATGGTGATACGGTGTTTAGGTTATACGGAAGCGCTTTATTGCGTTCAGTAAAAATGCGCTTTATTGCAGTAATACGGATTTGGGAATGCGATGCGCTTGCGTAAGGTTCCGTACGGTAATATACGCTAATATAGTGAGGAGATCGTACCTGTTGTGAATGCGCATCCTGACATGACACACGATAAGCGCGGTGTGTCTGGTTTAGTCCTGTTCGGGTTTCGTTCTTTCGCCGACACTAATCAGAGTGGGATCTGGACCGAAATTTCAAATTCCGACACCACCAAGATACCGCTAGTGGGCCCTTGAGCAAGGCCCTTAACCCTTAAATTGCTAATAGTCCACCCGAGCGACTAGGGTCGCACAAGCCAGTGCCGGTCTCAATGCCCGGGATATGCGGATATCCTCTGTGGCGCCCCCTAATGGGAGCATCCGAAAGACATAATGATGATTATTATTTGATGGGTTTGTGTTTTTGCAAATCTGTCTTTTCCACATGCGGCAGGATTTGCTGTGAAATTGGTGTTTAAACCGATGGCTTTCAATTAAACCAACATTTTGGACATGACATTTGGAACGGAATAATCGAGCCGTAATTTATAGACCGTCGGAACGGCGTGCGGTTCGGTAAACAGTCCGCGAGCCTGTTTCGCCGCGATAGAGACCCTGCGGCGCACGCCACGCTCCGTCTGCCAGCCCGCTTTATTTGTCCACCATTCAGTGACCCAAACCCCCCCCCTCAATCCCCAAAACATCCACAGCACAAACTCCAAATGTCCTCCACCTCAGGCCTGCGCCGCTGTCGCTTTCTGTCAGTCAGTGAGAGCGCGGACACCAGGGATGAATAATGAAGGTCTTGATAAAGCGCCATTTACCCACAGTGCACCTCTCTCGCCGGCTCTCGTTCGTTATCTTCACAGCGTCCTCGCTATCCTCCCCCGCTTAAAAGGCGCCGTGTAAGTAGCCTCGCGCTACGCCACTATCATAACTCCGTCTCAGACTACTGAGCACTGAAGAGCGGCGCCAAACGAAGACTCGCCGAAGACAGGAAGACGTGATTCCTTCCGCCGTCGCGTGTCAAGCCTTCACCGTGGGCTTGTCAGCGCAATGACGTGCCGTTCGGGCTGAGAGGAGCTCTGATTTTTCAGGTGACGTCGTCGCTCTGATTTACAGCAGCGTCTTTCCTTTCGGTGGACGAGAAGAAAAACGTCCTCGCGAAGACTGTCTCGTTTGAACGGGGAACGAAAGACGGCGTCTTCTTCCTCGCCGCTTGTGTTCGTCATGTCCTGCTGTTCCCGACACCACAGTAGAACTAGCGAACTGTTTATACCCTTCTGTGTTTAGGGTCACATTTTCACCATCTAATCACACTTCCTACATTTCCCCCAGTTACGCCCACGAGGGCCGATCTCCTCACTGTATTAGCGTACGGAACATAAACGTATCACCAGTTTATATGGAAAGCAACCAAAACCGGAACATAACTCTTAAAGGAGCCACGCACCGTATTTAACAATTAAAACAACCACTAAAAATGACCAAGAAATGAATGAATTAACACGAAACTCCGATTAAAAGAATCATTTCCAGAGTAAAGTAAAATTAAATAATCAATAATTGTATTACAATTATTATTAATATTATTATTATATTATATATATTAATTGCTATAAGTTAACTGATGATTAATCGCACAATTGCACAATGTTTCATTAATTCATACTTTAAAATATAAAATATATAATATATATATATATATATATAATAAAATGAATACTAGCGTAATATAAATAATATGAAGTGTAATATAAAATGAATAGTATAAAAATAAATGAATACTATAAAATCTGTGTTTATAGTTTGTCATGTTATTAAAATTATTTTATTTGTTTGTCGTTTGTAAACTGACTGAAACGGATTTTGTCGTGAATTAGACGTCATGAAAAATTTAAAGACACTGAAAATTAGGACTTTATTGTTGTTTTTTTTCTGACGTTGTTTAAACATTGATTTTTGAAGAAAAAACATTGCGTTTGTCTAGACGCCTTTATCCACTTGCAACTGAGCGACTGAGGATTAAGGGCCTTGCTCAAGGGCCCACTAGTGACAGCAAAATGCCTTAACCACTTAACCACTGCGCCCCCTCCTCCTTTAGGGCATGAAAAACAGTTTTATCTCTCTTCGATCAAATCGAGTATTTTTTCTAATAAGATTCAAAAGATGAGATATATTCATCCATTCATTCATCTTCTATCTTCTACCGTTATATATCCGATCTTCCCTCGGGTCACGGGGAGTCTGTGTCTATCTCAGGCGTCTATGGGCATTAAGGCAGGATACACCCTGGATGGAATGCCAACCCATCGCAGGGCACACACACACACACATTCACACATTCATACACTAGGGACAATTTTCCAAGGTGCCAATCAACCTACCGTGCATGTTTTTTTGGACCGGGGAGGAAACCGGAGAACCCGGAGAAAAAACCCCCTGAGGACACGGGGAGAACATGCACAAACTCCACTCCATACACACACATGGCCGAGACGGGAATCGAACCCGGACCCTGGCGGTGTGAGGCGAATGTGCTAACCACTAAACCACCGTGCCCCTAAGATGAGATATATAAAAATATATAATATAAATACATATATATATATATATATATATATATATATATATATATATATATATATAATATATATAGAAATCAATATAAGATAATATTTTATATAGATCAAACATATTAAAAACAAATTCTAATGGCAGATGATTTATTTATTTATTTTTCCTCTTGAAATAAATGCACTTAATAAGACCTCGTTTGTACCTAGAAATGAGTAAATACCATTGGTGGTGGTGGGGTTTGAACCTGTGATCTTCAGGTCCAGAGTCCAACTCCTTAACCACTGGACTACCACCTCCCTTAGTGGTTAGCACGTTTAGTGGTTAGCACATTCGCCTCACACCGCCAGGGTCCGGGTTCGATTCCCGTCTCGGCCATGTGTGTGTGTGGAGTTTGCATGTTCTCCTCTCCCCGTGTCCTCAGGGGGTTTTTTTTCTCCTGGGTTCTCCGGTTTCCTCCCCGGTCCAAAAACATGCACGGTATGTTGATTGGCACCTTGGAAAATTGTCCCTAGTGTATGAATGTGTGTGTGTTTGTGTGTGTGTGTGTGTGTGTGTGTGTGTGTGTGGGATGGGTCGGCATTCCATCCAGGGTGTATCCTGCATTAATGCCCATAGACGCCTGAGATAGACACAGACTCCCCGTGACCCGAGGGAAGATCGGATAAAGCGCTAGAAGATGAATGAATGAATGAATGAATGAATGAATGAATGAATCAGTTTAATAATGATGCATTTGGGTTTTTATGATGTCATAAGAAACCCGCAGACGAACTGGAATATATTGAAGATATTTTCTTGTATTATTTATTATTTATTTATGTTATTTGCATTGCAATTTGCTGTAAGCTCTCTCATACACACACACACACACACACACACACACACACACACAAGGTGAATTCTTGGCATACCAGCGAAATGCCCCCCCCCCTCCCCCACTGTATTCCAGAGACACCATCTTTTTAAATTTGCCAACTGTCTCTCTCTTTTTTCCTCGCTGTCATTCTTCTCCTTTCTCTCCCTCCCTCTTTTCCTTTTTTTGTCTCACTCTCTCTCTCGGTTTTGGTTCACTGCATGGTTTGAAGCCTCGCTCCGGCAGGTTAAATGAGGTGAGCGTGCGGCGCTTAGGCGGTCTCTGTGCTTAGGTAACATCATGTTTTATCCCTGTGCTGGAACTCGGTTCTGCCGTATTGGGTTTCGACGCTGCTGCAGGGAGAACTGTCGCCTACAGGGCATGTGCATTATGCATGCTGTGGGTTCGCCCTTCCACTCTTGTCAACCGGGTGAAATGTAGAGCTGTATCTGTCCTGGGAATGACATTAAACGTGGAAGTGGGTCACCGAAGACACGGACTGTGCACATTTTGACAAGCCACTCTGTTGCAGGCTGTGTGTGTGTGTGTGTGTGTGTGTGTGGGTTAGGGGGGGGATATGACCTCCGCTCTGGAACTCGCCTGTTTGCCATTTGTAATGTCTAAGAGCCTGCTGGTTGTGTTTATAAACAGACACTTGGAAATTGGTTTGTTGTCTCATGTGTTATATATTTACGCCTGTTTTTTTACTGTGGGCTAAAATGTGAATTCTCCTCCGTGGGAATTGCGATCAAGATTCTCTCACACTATTCTCATTTTATTAAAAAAAAAACCAAACATTTATTGCACTCAAGTACACAAAAAGTAAGACACAAAAACAGTCGACTGATATCTGTTTCAAACGTAGCATGACGTGGTTTGTACTTCTACTTCTGCGTCGCACTGCAGTGACTATTCCCAAACACTAGTTGGCGCTGGTGAGGCCAACTCTAACCCTAACCCCCCCCCCCCCCCCCCCCATTACACCAGTTTCATCATATGTGCGATATCAGCCTTGTGCAATTTTACTTTCTTGCTTTTTTATTCATTCATTCATTCATTCATTCATCTTCCACCGCTTTTTCGCTTTATCCGATCTTCCCTCGGGTCACGGGGAGTCTGTGTCTATCTCAGGCGTCTATGGGCATCAAGGCAGGATACACCCTGGATGGAATGCCAACCCATCACACACACACACACACACACACACACACATTCATACACTAGGGACAATTTTCCAAGGTGCCAATCAACCTACCGTGCATGTTTTTTGGACCGGGGGAGGAAACCGGAGAACCGGAGAACCCGGAGAAAAACCCCCCCGAGGCACGGGGTAGGAGGAGGGGAGAACATGCAACAAACTCCACACACACATGGCCGAGACGGGAAAAATCGAACCCGGACCCTGTCGGTGTGAGGCGAACGTGTTAAACACTAAACCACCGTCGCCCCTTATTTGTTTATTTGTATTTTTTATATTTTATGTTTGATATTTATACGGTATATCTGTCTCTATGTTATTCGTTGGTGTTTCCTGTACCTGGTCACATTTCACTTTTGAATTAGCGCCAAATGCCAATTTGGCATCAATGCTTGAGTAAACAACAACAATACAGAGGGGGGAAAAAAATCAATTATAGGAAACAACGAACTTTTATTAATATAATGGCTAAACATATACCATGCTATATAGGCTGAAACCACCCACCCTTAAATATTTGAAAAAAAAAAAAAAAAAAAAAAAAAATATATATATATATGTAAGTATGTATATATTATATATATATATATATATATATATATATATATATATATATAATATACATACACACAAAATAATCAAAACAATGTTGATGTGAGAGACGATGCCATGGTAGTATAGACACAGTGAGTTGTAACGGTGTCCGTGACTTAATACTGGGAAACACCGTCTCTCTATCTCTCTCTCTCTCTACAACACACACCACACACACCACACACACACACACACACACACACACACATATATATATATATATATATATATATATATATATATATATATATACACAATGTTTTTTCCCCAAATTAAACGCCTGTATAAAGAGATATAAAGCTCCCTCACTCGCCTTTCCTGTCAACTTTTCTTGAACGTCTCTTTCCCTTTAACGTCTACATGTGCAGCATTACATTCTTCACTCGAGCCCTCATTAAGGCCGTACCCGTGGCCAGTGGCCCCCGGGGGACTCCTCTCGCGCGCCGGTGGCAGATTTAAGAGCGGGAGGATAAGAGAGTGGAGGGAATTTGGCTGAATCGATCCATAAAGGAAGGCGAGTGGATTTGCGAAGGGCTTTGAATTCCTCGAGGGTTCGGCGTTTTTTGGATCGCTCCGACGTCCTGACGAGTCAAATCGCAGAAAGTAACGACTCTCTTTAGCAGCCACGGGAGCGGATCGCCGATCTCCGAGCGGCATTCCGGAGCTCCGGGATGTTACGCAAATCCTCAGGTCGAACAACAGAGAGAGAGAGAGAGAGAGAGAGAGAGAGGGAATTCTAAAGCATACGGCTGTAACCGTAAAAAACATGTGAATCATTACTCCCTGCGGCGTTTCATTTCATGCTTAACAAACGGGCTTTCTTTACTCCTCATCATCATTAATCCTCGGTGGGGGGAACACCAAGGGGGGGGCAGTTCCTCCAATCCAAAGTAAAATATTTACATTTTCAGTAGTGAGGTGAAATACATCCTGGAGTGTGCGAGCGTCCTCGTGATTACACGTTTCCTGCAGTCAGCATTCGCGCCGCTGTTGATTGCCTTCCTATGGATGCATGTGTTTCTTTAATTTGGATTTTACATACTGTGTGTATCTTTACGTTGGAAACCAATAACGTATATATATTCATTCATCATTCATTTTTCTACCGCATTCTTCCTTTTCTCGGGTCACGGGGAGTCTGTGCCTATCTCAGGCGTCTATGGGCATTAAGGCAGGATACACCCTGGATGGAATGCCAACCCATCGCAGGGCACACACATTCACACACACACACACACACACATTCATACACTAGGGACAATTTTCCAAGGTGCCAATCAACCTACCGTGCATGTTTTTGGACCAGGAGGAAACCGGAGAACCCAGAGAAAAACCCCCTGAGGCACGGGGAGAACATGCACAAACTCCACACACACATGACCGAGACGGGAATCGAACCCGGATCCTGGCGTACCGGGTGTGAGGCGAACGTGCTAACCACTACGCCACCGTGCCCCTATATATATATATATATACAGACGTGGACAAAATTGTTGGTACCCTTTGGTCAATGAAAGAAAAAGTCACAATGGTCACAGAAATAACTTTAATCTGACAAAAGTAATAATAAATAAAAATTCTATAAATGTTAACCAATGAAAGTCAGACATTGTTTTTCAACCATGCTTCAACAGAATTATGTAAAAAAATAAACTCATGAAACAGGCATGGACAAAAATGATGGTACCCCTAGAAAACACAGAAAATAATGTGACCAAAGGGACATGTTAATTGAAGGTGTGTCCACTAATTAGCATCACAGGTGTCTACAACCTTGTAATCAGCCATTGGGCCTATATATATGGCTCCAGGTAATCACTGTGTTGTTTGGTGATATGGTATATTTATTTACATTTGCAGCATTTGGCAGACGCCCTTATCCAGAGCGACTTACAACTGAGCAATTGAGGGTTAAGGGCCTTGCTCAAGGGCCCACTAGTGGAAGCTTGATGGTGGTGGGGTTTGAACCCATGATCTTCCGGTCCAGAGGCCAACACCTTAACCACTGGGCTACCACCTCACCATATATATATATATATATATCTCGTCCATCCTGTATTTTAATGTGTAATAATATGGGTTTGGGTTTTTGTAGTCTTAAGTGAATGTTAAATTTAATGTTGGTGCTTCCAGAGACATTCTGTAGTCGTGAGAAATGTTTTTTTTTTTTTTTTGTGGATGAGATTATGTTGGCAGAAGGCGTCGGTCTGCATTAGTGAACAGTCGGACCTGCGTGATTTATTACACGCGTAAGTTTCAGTTCGAGATTCGGCATAAATGATAAATCATTTTACTCAAGGTGATACAGGCAGAGTGTCACATTACGCATTCAGATGGTGGGATGAACTCGTTCAGGACTGGATTTAATACGTATTATTTGCATAAACGCGTCTGGACGGTGTGCAGGAGCGAATGTGACGGCGAGCGACACAATGCTGTCGTGTTAAAACCCACCGTTTAAACACCTGTGATGTGTTTTATTTATTATTTTTTTTTTATAACCTGTTGTTTCCGACATTGATGAAGGACTGTGGATATTTACTTTATTCTTATTCTACTTGTCGGATTATATATAGACATTTTTCTTGCCATGACAACATTCACTATAAATACTAGAAATTCACTATAAACATCTAAACCAAAGTGATTTATGGCGTTTATTCATCCGGGAAAAGCAATTGATTGATTTGTCTTGTTTGTTTGTTTGTTTTTTCCTGCCGTTTAACACGTTTGCGTCTGTAACATCAGGCCGACGTGGTTCTTTTTTTGCACGCTGCATCAAGTGTCAAACTATCAGTTCTGTCAGTTGAAGAGGGAAGAAGATGATGGTCAGGTGATTAATAAACAAACAGCGGTAAACAAGATGAAGCACGAATCAAAACTCTCGGGTTAAACCGAAAAAAAAGAAGAAAACGGAATTACCGATGTTGACGCATGTTTGAAACGTTTCTAATACACTAATTAACTATAACAGATGTTACAGAGAAAACAGATTTCTCCCAGAATCTCTTTTTAATAAAATGATTGATTATTTAATATTTATTTTACGCTGGTAATTATTCTTTTAATGCTAATTTCAACGTTACTTTGTTTAGTGTTGGTTTGAAGGGTAAAATATGGGACGTGGCTCCTTTAAGAATTGTGTTCCGGTTGCTTTTCCCATATAAACTGGTGATACGGTGTTTAGGTTATACGGAAGCGCTTTATTGCGTTCAGTAAAAATGCGCTTTATTGCAGTAATACGGATTTGGGAATGCGATGCGCTTGCGTAAGGTTCCGTACGGTAATATACGCTAATATAGTGAGGAGATCGTACCTGTTGTGAATGCGCAGCTAGGCGGCGTCATTGGGGGAAATTTAGGAAGTGTGAGTGGCTGCACTGAACTGGGGATGGTGGTAGCCCAGTAGTTAAGGTGTTGGACTCTGGACCGGGAGATCACGGGTTCAAACCCCACCACCACCAAGCTGCCACTAGTGGGCCCTTGAGCAAGGCCCTTAACTCTCAATTTCTCACTTGTAAGTCGCTCTGGATAAGGGCGTCTGCTAAATGCAACAAATGTAAATGTAATGTAAATGAACATTTCATTCATGCATTACCTCTGACAGACATCCTACTATGATATATATATATATATATATATATATATATATATATATATATATATATATATATAATAGAGTACATATTATAATGCATAGTATAAGTAATATCAGGCGAATCGGGACGCAGACTCGTACCGTCGGTGGTCTTGTGAAGGGTCAGGTCTGTTTTGGCAACACACAAGATCAGGCTAATGTTATGTTTAATATGTGAATATTTTTAAAACGTGGTATTTTACTCACGCTGAGCATGTAGCACTCAGGTGAATAATAAAACACGACAGGACGCTTGCTATTAAAAGAGAAGAAACAATGAGCCGGTGTGCATGTTTACCAGCCGGCATGTTTACAAAGTGTTTTTTTTTGGCTGTTTGTTGTTTTTTTTTTTTTCCCCATAAATGAGCTTTTTATGGTTCAAATATTTTATTGACAATTCTCGCAGACATTCAGACGTGAATACACTTTTTTTAAAACAAAACAATAGAAACGGAGAAAAAAAAAAGTACATTTTAATAATTAAACGTTCCGAAAAAAATTAAATAATAATAATAATAATAATAATAATAATAATAATAATAAACAGGGTTTGTAGTTTGTAGTTATTTTTGTAACGTGTAGTAAGGAGGAAGGGTGTGGCTCAGTGGTTTAAGGCACTGAGCTACTGATCGGAAGGTCGGTGGTTTGAGTCCCAATATCACCAAGCTGCCACATTGAGCAAGGCCCTTAACCCTCCAGGGGGCGCCGTGTCATGGCTAACCAACAAGTGTGTAAGTAACGTAGTGATGTATTATGTTTGTTTGTGTATTTGTTCGTGGGGTGTGGAGCGTCTGTATGTCAGGAATACGTTACCGTTTATAACAGAGCGCCTTAAATCCAGAGACTTGCCCAAGGGCCCTTGCTTGGTGGTGCTGGGATTTGAACCTGCGACCTTCCGGTCCAGAGCCCAACGTCTGTGTTGGTTCCTGTTGTTGTCCTTGTATACACATTGTGTAACGTTATTAAAAAAGGATTAATAAGCGATGTTTAGTCCATAGTGGACCGTGTGGCAGTGGGGTATTCATATAGGATGGATTCCTGGGCCAGGATGATGTTGGATCGATTCCCTAACAAGACTTTTCCTACGTCCTGCATCGTGATGTCTCTACAGTTGGCTTTCTTGTTTGTTTGTACACTTCATGAGGTGTTTTTGTTTTGTTTTGCTCCGAACCAAAAAGGTCATCGATTTAAATCACAGGGTACATATTTAAAAGCTGCCACTAGGGGAGCCCTTGAGCAAGGCCCAGCACTTTTAACTGCTCATTTGAACTGCAAAAAATAGACGATTTATGATGGATCCTTTTATGACAGGCCTCTGATAACGACTTTATAATAATTAATAATAATAATAATAATAATAATAATAATAATAATAATAATAATAGTAATAATAATCCCCGGCTATGGAAAATGAATCATTTAAACGCTCCCTGGAGAAACCGTGCCGGGAAAAAGCGCGTGCGACGGAGACTTACACAAAGTCAGTACTGTATAAGTGTATAGACTCTGTCATCTCTCTCTCTCTCTCTCTCTCTCTCTCCCTCTCTCTCTCTCTCTCTCTCTCTCTCGCTCTCGTCCTCTCTCGCTCTCGTCCTTTCTCGCTCTGGTCCTCAGCTGAAGTGTGCTTGGCAGGGCTTAGCCGTCTTACAGTTTCGTTGGGTGACAGAACGAAACTCTTTAATGGCCTTTCGGTGCGCCTGGGCGCTCTCTCTCCTTCACTCGTCACCTCTTCCAGAGTCACCCTGATACACCAGTGGCCTCATTCCTTCATCCTTCACCACTTAGGAAGGAGACGGAGAGAGAGAGGGATAAAAGACGAGCTCATATTGTGCACAAATGAAATGTTTATAGGAATTTGTGTCCGCTGGATTTCATTCCGCACCCGTTAAAATGGAGAACAGATTTCCCTCCTATTTATTTCCGGCGTGAGATTGTATTCATTCATTCATTCATCTTCTATCGCTTTATCCGATCTTCCCTCGGGTCACGGGGAGTCTGTGCCTATCTCAGGCGTCTATGGGCAATAAGGCAGGATACACCCTGGATGGAATGCCAACCCATCGTAGGACACACACACTCACATACACACACACACACACACACACACACATTCATACACTAGGGACAATTTTCCAAGGTGCCAATCAACCTACCGTGCATGTTTTTGGACCGGAGGGAGGAAACCGGAGAACCCGGAGAAAAACCCCCCGAGACACGGGGAGAACATGCACAAACTCCACACACACATGGCCGAGACGGGAATCGAACCCGGACCCTGGCGGTGTGAGGCGAAGTTCTGCTTACCAAATGCCATTTAATTATAATTTTAATGATTTTTTTCTTAGAATTATTTAATAATTTCTGTTATAATGACTTTCAGCCCAAAATACTACGTTTAATAACATTGGAAACTTTATTTCGACACGCGTTATTGTGTCACGCCGCATGGACAAATCGCTTCTAATTACCCTGTGTCTGGTCTGGCAGAAAGCTGTTACAGATCCTTATGATGTGTGTGTGTGTGTGTGTGTGTGTGTGTGTGTAAATATTGTTGCTAATAGAATGGAAAAAAAAGAAGAAGATCTAACTCATAATCATAAACCAAGTGACTGTGTAGATAAATAAAGGTTTGTATAAATCGCTTCGCTCTGGTGGAATCTTAATGAGCCGAATTAGCATTTCATATATGTAGCTAATTTGGGAATGAAATTACAATCTGCATCGTGCAAATAGTGCACATCTGTTTCCATACCCGTTTTATACACACACACACACACACACACACATACACACACACGTAGGTGGAAATGTGTGTATGGAAGTGTAGAATTGTTTTCGTGCGTTAATGAAACATTTGAATACGATCGATCACTGAGGGAAGGGGAGCACGGTGGTTTAGTGGTTAGCACGTTCGCCTCACACCGCCAGGGTCCGGGTTCGATTCCCGTCTCGGCCATGTATGTGTGTGTGTGGAGTTTGTGCATGTTCTTCCCGTGCCTCAGGGGGTTTTTCTCCGGGTTCTCTGGTTTCCTCCCCGGTCCAAACACATGCACGATAGGTTGATTGACACCTTGGAAAATTGTCCCTAGTGTATGAATGTGTGTGTGTGTGTGTGTGTGTGTGTGCGATGGGTTGGCATTCCATCCAGGGTGTATCCTGCCTTAATGCCCATAGACGCCT
>JACRUU010000027.1:24997652-25002652 GCA_030449085.1 Kryptopterus vitreolus | reverse complement strand
GTTTTTCTCCGGGTTCTCCGGTTTCCTCCCGGTTCAAAAAATATGCAGGTTGATCGGCACCTTGGAAAATTGTCCCTAGTGTATGAATGTGTGTGTATGTGTGTGTGTCCTGCGATGGGTTGACCCGAGGGAAGATCGGATAAATGATAGATGATAGCGGTAGATGATGAATGAATGAATGAATGAACGTCCCAAATGAACACGGAAAGCCGGAGCAAGCCAATATGCGAGTGTTGCAGTAAGTAACGCTTCCGAAACACTAGTTGGCGGTGGTGGGTTGTGGGTTTGTTTGTTGCTGTTTTGAGGTTCTGCCGTAGGAACACCGGCGCTAGAAACGGAGCGGATTATGTTCCAGCTGGAGCTAATAATAGACGTGGACTTGGAAACATGTCGCTACAGACGAATTCGCCGGAATACGAAAACGTTATCGGATATCGATATTTTTTCCAGGTATCGTATCGAAATTCCAGTATTGTGAAAAAAAACTCTACAATGGAACGCGGAAGTCACAGGACATCGTTAGGCTTTAGGCACGTCTCTTGTTTCGTAATCAGACATCAGCGTCTGGGGTTTAGAATGACAAGACGTCTGCGAGGGGGAGTCACTGCATATGCATCGTCTCGACTGTTTGTTTGTGTTTGTTGTTTCGTTTTGTTGTTTTTTTTTTTTTTTGCCTCTTCGTGTTCTCGGAGAAATGCGTTTTCAGTTTCCCGCCCGTTTAAACGTTGGAGAAGGAACGCGGAGCTCCCAAAGGCGCTTTACAAATACAAACAAATACAGAAAATAACGAGGAAAACGCTTAGCGCGA
The DNA here is from genome assembly GCA_030449085.1 of Kryptopterus vitreolus. Classification (NCBI taxonomy): domain Eukaryota; kingdom Metazoa; phylum Chordata; class Actinopteri; order Siluriformes; family Siluridae; genus Kryptopterus; species Kryptopterus vitreolus. The sequence continues at coordinate 25,001,844 of JACRUU010000027.1, read as the reverse complement.
GTGCGGCGCATTTTAGCGACGTTCTTTGTCTGATTACGTCGAATTTCACACGTTTGCTGATGTTCACGTCGGATTTTCGGGAATAGTAAGAAGTGACAACGCCCCCCCCCCCACACACAGACACACACACACACACACACACACAACTTATGCTTTGTTTAGGCGGATTTTTCGCTAGTGAAAAATGATGCAACCTCACTTAGGTGTGCACCTGTGGAGGGGATGAGTGCTGAGACTGCGTCTTTAACTGTGAATATGTGGAAAAGGGGATGGGGGGGGGGGGGGGGGCGCTGTTGCTCAGTGGGTTTAAGGTGCTGGGATACCGATCCGAAGGTCTGGTGGTTCGAACCCCGGTATCGCCAACCTTGGACCCTTGAGCACGGCCCTTAACCCTCTGTGCTCCAGGGGGCGCCGTATCATTGGCTGACCCTGCGCGGGGCTCGGACCCCAAACATGCTGTTGTAATGTACGAAGAAAGAATTTCACTGTGCTTTAATGTCTACGTGATATATACTGAATATGACGCCAAATTAGCGCATCTAAAAGCTTTCCGTATTATATTAAACGACACGTTTGTATTCGATTAATTTGTTGAAAGAAAGGAAATCGATTTTATGACCCAGCGGGCTTCCGTAGTTCCGCCGCTCTACCACTTACGGAGTGCCAAATGCACCACGGCGGCGCTCTGACGAATCCGAAGCGCTCGTTTATAGAATAATATCCTTTATTGGTCACATACACATTACAGCACTGTGAAATTCTTTTCTTTGCATATCCTTGATGTTGGTAGTTGCGGTCAGAGCGCAGGGTCAGAGCCATGAAACGGCGCCCCCTGGAGCACAGAGGTTTAAGGGTCTTGCTCAAGGACTCAAGGGTGGCAACTTGGGCATACCGGGGCTCGAACCCAGGATCTTCCGATCAGCAGCCCATCGCCTTAGACCACTGAGCTACACCCCCTCCCTAAGGGGCGGAGTTCAGACGTCCGACAATCCAAATGTAGAAAATATAGGAGGTGGTTTAGTGGTTAGCACGTTCGCCTCATACCTCCAGGGTCCGGGTTCGATTCCCGTCTCGGCCATGTGTGTGTGGAGTTTGTGCATGTTCTCCCCGGTGCCTCAGGGGGTTTTTTTCTCCGGGTTCTCCGGTTCCTCCAGGTTTCCTCCGTCCCCAATCCTTTTTCCTCCTCCCTTCCTCCCGCGAAAAACATGCACAATAGGTTGATTGGCACCTTGGAAAATTGTCCCTAGTGTATGAATGTGTGTGTGTGTGTGTGTGTGTGTGTCCTGCGTTGGGTTGGCATTCCATCCAGGGTGTATCCTGCCTTAATACCCATAGACGCCTGAGATAGACACAGACTCCCCGTGAGCGCTAGAAGATGAATGAATGAATGAATGAAGAAAATATCAAAACAGCCCAACTAAAGTGCTTTAGTGAAGTAGTACTTCAGTACTAAAGTGTAGACAATACTATGTACTGAACGTTTCTTCATCGATTTCACTGCCATTGTTTATTTGTTCCTATTATTGCATGTACAGGAAGGAGATTATAGGATATTATATTTTGCTTATATACCTGTTTGGGGAAGAAAAAAAAAACCCTAATATATTACCAGTTAATTTCTTGGTTACATGTTAATTCCAATTAAAGCCTTCGTTACGAGCTTGTTTTTTCCATATTGCACTAAAAAGACCATAAAATATTTGATTCTTTATTCGTTTATTCTTTCATTCCAGGCAATTTGGATCATTCTTGGTAAAAAAAAAAAAGCTCTTTACTTGTTCTACAGAATTAAGCAGCCCAGTAACCTTGAAGTTATGTTCAGCAAAAACAAAACACCAGCGGGCACCGAAAAAACCGACCCGAGCGCAAAATAGCAAAATAGGAAGCTTTTAAAGGTTTTAAGGATGGTTCAGTGGTCAGACATCGAGCAGGAACAGCTGTGCAGTACTTCTGAGTCTCTCGGGTGACACTGTTTGCTTGTTTACTTTTCCCGGCATGAAGGTAAAAAAGGGGAAATGCAAAGGTACAATCACGAGAATGTAAAATGCTTGATGTGCAAATTCAATACGTCCGAGTTACATATTCCCAGATCCGTCGTACGGAAACGTATTCTTCTTTTGGGAACGCAATAAAGCGCTTCCGTACAACCTAAACGTAGCACCAGCTTATGTGGAAAAGCAACCGGAACACAATTCTTAAAGGAGCCACGTCCCATATTTTATTTCTTTAAATAATGAATAGTTTAATTAAAGAGATTTTGAGAGAAATGTATATAAATATATTCTGTTACAGTTAGTTAGAGTCTTAGAAACATGAGAAAAAAAAATAATATAATATATATATATATAATATATATATATATATATATACTTAAAAAAATATGTATATATATATATATATATATGTAGCGACCCCGCTCTACCTTGTCGAGTACACGAGCACCAGACAGAGACAAGATTTATAGGTTGAACAACCAGCACACGTGCGTATTTATTTACAGTGAGGGGGGGGGGGTGGTGGTGCGAAGGAAGGGGTTATAGTCCTGGCCATGTGCTCTCTGCTGTTCCACCACACGGGTGCTGAAGTGGCGCTGTCCTTTCAGCACCCGTGGGGTAGCGGTGCTCTGAGCGCTTGCTCGGATTTTGGCGGTGCGTTGCGTCGTCACAATTATATATATATATATATATATATATATACTTATATATATAAAAAATAATATATACAAAATGGAGATTATATATATATACATATAGTATAATAAAAAAATATATATATTTAATATATACATATAAAAATCCCTATCACAGATCGGGGTTCGATTCCCGTCTCAGCCAGGAATTCCCTGTGCATCCACACACATGCTCAGGGATATAATTTGGAAAAAACACACACCACACACAGCTCCCCGTGGAAAACCCTATGCGATATATAGCCTTCTAAATATATATATATATATATATATATGAATATATATATATATATATATATATATATATAATCAACTGTTGTGATCTGTATTATTCCTATGAATGCAGTACATATGCATTGCAATGCATCCGTTATGAGACTGTCGTAGTCATATGGCTTTTTATGTGATATCTTTCCACCAGACCTCCAATAACGTACAGTACACTGAATATTCAGACGTATCCGGCGCTCTCTATATTTAGATCCGTTCCGAATATTCCAGAGAAATGCCAAAGACAGACTGTTTTATTTGAATATTAGAATTATTCAGCGCATGAATATGTCGTCTCGTGTTGCATAGTACATAAGCCATGCATTTTTCTCGTTCTCTCTATCTCTCTCTCTCTCTCTCTCTCTCCTCACTCTCTCTTACCTCTTCCTCTCCTTCCCTCACTCTTTATTTCTCTCGCTCCTCCGTCTGAGTTTTGTGTTCTCGCCGTTTCATTATTCAGCAGCGCGCCGGCTCTTTCGCATCACACGGCCGCTCGGCGTATTTTTCAGCCCTACAGTAGGAATGGACTTTTCTTGTAGGAAATGAGCGGAGACGGACACCCGGGATTTCTCTCAGTGATGTAACGCAGCACTTTTACCTTCAACAGGACACTTGATGAGAAACCTGTTAGCATGAAGACTTGTCTTTTCTATGGGTGTCTATATCTATATATATCTATATCTATATATCTCTATATCTCATATCTAATCTATATATATATATATATATATATATATATATACATTCATGCAGGGACAATTTTTCCAAGGTGCCAATCAACCAACCGGACATGTTTTTGGACGGGGGAGGAAACCGGAAAACCCGGAGAAAAACCCCCTGAGGCACGGGGAGAACATGCACAAACGACACACACACATGGCCGAGACGGGAATCGAACCCGGACCCTGTCGGTGTGAGGCGAACGTGCTAACCACTAAACCACCGCGCCCCCACATAAATAAATAAATAAATAAATAAATAAATAAAATACTTAAAAAAATCATAATGGACGAAGATTCACAATAATTCTCCTTCTTCTGCCGATCTCCAGTACAGATAATTCACCTTTAAGGCACCATTATTAAATGTTAAAAAAAATGACATAATATTAATGCATATTGCTTGTTTATGTTTATGTTACCAGGTGGTCTGGAACGCATTATCCGACGTTCCATGATTCCCTATGGACAAATCCGTTTCAGCTTACAAATATTTCAGTATAGAAAAGTGTGG
>JACRUU010000027.1:24982652-24992652 GCA_030449085.1 Kryptopterus vitreolus | reverse complement strand
ATGTATGAGATTGATATACGAATCAGGCTCCTCCCATCGGATCTTCCGGTTACCGCCCCTGATATCATTTCCGTTCTCTGAATGACAGCGTCAGACGGCTCATAACGTCTGATCTCGCCGCGGACTACCGACACAGACGACTACGTTCGGATGCTCCTGTTAACCCCCCCCCACCCCCAGGTTTTCATCACAGTCAAGTGGGACAACCGTGTAAATACGTCTATCGTATGAAAGCGTATGGGACGACATGCCTTTTTGTTGTTGTTGTTTTGTAAACTTCAATTTTCATTTCTTCGTTATTTGGCTTATTTTTCCGGTGTAAAGAAGCCGCGCTCCTATCGGAACGCTCTCCTGTGCGTCTAACGCAAATCCTGCTTCCTCCGCGGCGGCGAGCCGCAGGGTTCCCCGTGTAATCATGTTGCCCTGATTACAGGATGCCTGTTGTTATTGATTATGATCATTACGCCTCTCTGAAGACCTGTAATGGCATATCTGTTCTCACACTGTGAGCTTCCGATAAAACTCCGACCCTCTCCCTGTACACGTCGCCCTCCGGAAGCTCTGTCAGATCATGTTTGTTGTTTTTTTGTGGTGGTGTTGTTGTTGTTGTTGACTCCCGTCTCTGGGGTTTCGAACCTGGGGTTTGGTTGAAACCTGGAGGAAGTAGCGACTCATGTCGGGTTTGTCCCGAGGGTCTCTGGGGGGGGGTGTTACTGTAAATCCCCGGGACTTTCGGCTCGCCGAGGTTTTGTCCTGACTGCACGGTTGTGTCGGTCTCCAGCTGGGCGGTTTCGCGCTTCTACACACACTGTATTCGGGAGCTCGTTTCAAGTTGAACTCTTCCTCTAAAGTCTCACAGCATTTCGAGGGCTTGGAGACGTGTGGAGGGATTCGAGAGGAGCTTTGAGGATATAAAGCGTCTCGGCGATGCGTTCGCTCACTGCCGCTCAGATTACAGTCACAACTTACAAACCCCTGCGGCACGTCACTTATTATAAGACCGGGTCGGTAATGGGAACCGATCCAAAACATTAGTCACTAAACGCCGTGTAGATGTGGAGCTCCGTCATGTAGAATTTAATCTATTGATCGATTTTTTTTTTTATGTATTTATTTATTTTCTGAAGACAAAATTCGATTTTGGATACAGAGGGAAAATGTGTGCGTTATTTGTACCTGGTTGTAGTCGGTGTTTTGGGTTCGGTTTTGTCACTGTCATGTTTATCCCGGGCCACGGTGCCTTATCGGTTCACTCCAGGGTCCGGGTTCGAATCCCGTCCCGGCCATGTATGTGTGTGTGGAGTTTGTGCATGTTCTCCCCGTGCCTCAGGGGGTTTTTCTCCGGGGTTTCCTCCCCCGGTCCAAAAACATGCGCGGTAGGTTGATGACCAGTAATGATAAGTCACTATGGTGTGATCAATCGATATGGTGAGTAGTTATCAGTCGGTAAATAGTAGTGATCAGTTCGGTCCAAACACATGCACGGTAGGTTGATTGGCACCTTGGAAAATCGTCCCTAGTGTGTGTGTGTGTGTGTGTGTGTGTGTGTGTGGCTGGCATTGCATACAGGGTGTATCCTGCCTTAATGCCCATAGACGCCTGAGATAGGCACAGACTCCCCGTGACCCGAGGGAAGATCGGATATAGCGGTATTACGCTAGATCGGACTATACTATACTATAATTATATCAAGTTCGCTCCTGTCCCCGACCAATCACATTTGAGAATCCCGATCCCGTCCCATAATGCCTTTGCACAACTCCAAATGATCACTGCGTTCGTCATTGCCGCAGTAATTACTTTATTACACGCCGGGGTTTTGCTTTGTTGAACGTCTGAAGCATTTCCATACGGCCGATGAAGCCCCGCCCCCTTTTTTGCAAACGAACTGTTTGAGGTGCAAACTCCACAAGTCAAATCAACACCTGTTGTTGTTTATATTTAGGTTGTAAACCCGAAATCTTTAACCCTGGGATTGGATGCATGTGTTTTCCAGTAAGAAGACAAGTTTCGGGATCACGTATACGTTGATTAGCATTCATTCATCTTCTACCGCTTTATCCGATCTTCCTCGGGTCACGGGGAGCCTGTGTCTATCTCAGGCGTCTATGGGCATTAAGGCAGGATACACCCTGGATGGAATGCCAACCCATCGCAGGGCACACACACACACACATTCACACACACACACATTCATACACTAGGGACAATTTTTCCAAGGTTGCCAATCAACCTACCGTGCATGTTTTTGGACCGGGGGGACGGGGGAAACCGGAGAACCCGGAGAAAAACCCCCTGAGGACACGGGGAGAACATGCAAACTCCACACACACATGGCCGAGACGGGAATCGAACCCGGATCCTGGCGGTGTGAGGCGAACGTGCTAACCACTAAGCCACCGTGCCCCCCGTTGATTAGCAGACAATATAAAATGAGTTAAATCCCTGTATTGATAACCATTAGATTATGTCAGTAGTTCTTTGTTTTTGGCAGAGCCTGTGCTGTAGATGTGTGGATCCACACGCTCAGACGAATCATGATGGAGAGTTTGTAATCGCGGGATTGAATAATCTGAAAAGTACATTTTCTCTGTCACCAGGCACGACGCGACAGCCTAAAGAGGGCGAGGTCCCCGGCGTGGACTACAACTTCGTGAGTGTCGACCGGTTTATGGAATTAGAGAAAAGTGGGGCTTTGCTAGAGAGTGGAACATATGAAGGTGAGTAAATGACATGTTGGTCTTTGTTTATTCATTCATTCATTCATCTTCTAGCGCTTCTATATCCGATCTTCCCTCGGGTCACGGGGAGACTGTGTCTATCTCAGGGCATTAAGGCAGGATACACCCTGGATGGAATGCCAAACCCATCACAGGACACACACACACACACACACACACACATTCATACACTAGGGACAATTTTCCAAGGTGCCAATCAACCTACCGTGCATGTTTTTGGACCGGGGGAGGAAACCGGAGAACCCGGAGAAAAAACCCCCTGAGGCACGGGCACGGGGAGAACATGCACAAACTCCACACACACATGGCCGAGACGGGAATCGAACCCGGACCCTGGCGGTGTGAGGCACGCACACACACACACACACAAACAAACCCCCGTTTGCCTTAATTATAGCGTGAGAGACATTTCATTTCGACTGAGGCTCCGATCAAATTAAATCGCGCTAACTCTAATATTAGGAATAAAAATCGTACAAATTAGAACAAATTCTGTATTATATCCTCGAGTCTGGATCGGGCCTTATTTACATACATTTAATAGAATATGCCAAAAAAAACAAAATGCAAATTCCAGTCCACACACAGTGCATTGTTTATTCTCATGCCTCCTTTTGAATGCGCGCATGCGTGTGTGTGTGTGTGTGTGTGTGTGTGTGTTTGTTCTCATAAGTACAAAATGATTCTCTTACTTCCAATTAAGTACTTTGTAATTAAAGTTGCGTGAGAACGCCGGCGCACTGACCCACTTTTACATGCCGCGCGCGAAACACATCGTCTCAGATCAGATCGTCTCATTAGTGTGGAATTGTGAACGAGCGCTTTCATGCGTTGGCACGGCGCACTAAAGTGATAACGTGCAAATGTGTACGTTCTTGCCCTGTTCACGAACGTGTCCTTTATTCGCCGGAGACGGCGTTACTGTAGCGGGATTGGACAGCGTCGCGGCGCTCCTTCTCAGTATTGGGGGTGTTCATTATTGCCAGTTTGACAGGTGAGGGAAGGTACGGGGATGAGGCGCAGTAGGCGGACGTATTTATTTATTTATTTATTTGCTCCGGGGTGTCCTCTAGCATCACATACTGCATGTTTTGTATTTCCTTTTCTTTTTACCCCCTCCTCCCACCCGTCGCCATGGCAACGCGTGTAAATATGAGGCGGGTGCGTATTTATATTCACACTTGTGTGACAGTATCTTTGTTCGGAGCTATATTTGGCTGTGGCAGGGTTTCCACCTCTCTGTACGTTTTTTTTTTATATAGTCGTCGTACAAGGTGCTGCTTTTTCTTCATTTCTCACGGCTGGAGATTGTTAACTCTGGAAGCTTCCGTCCGATCTTTATCCGGACCGCTTTATCCGATCATTCATTCATTCATTCATCTTCTAGCGCTTTATCCGATCTTCCCTCGGGTCACGGGGATCCTGTGCATATCTCAGGCGTCTATGGGCATTAAGGCAGGATACACCCTGGATGGAATGCCAACCCATCACACGACACACACACACACACATTCATACACTAGGGACAATTTTCCAAGGTGCCAATCAACCTACCGTGCATGTTTTTGGACCGGGGGAGGAAACCGGAGAACCCGGAGAAAAACCCCCTGAGGCACGGGGAGAACATGCAAACTCCACACACACACATGGCCGAGACGGGAATCGAACCCGGACCCTGAGGCGAACGTGCTAACCACTAAACCACCGTGCCTACCTACCAGGAATCTTTCATTCATTCATCTTCTACCGCTTTATCACGGGGAGTCTGTGTCTATCTCAGGCGTCAATCGAACCCGGACCCTGGCGGTGTGAGGCGAACGTGCAAACCGCTAAACGTATATTTATGTCAATATAAACATCTGTTTATCCAAACCATTTTCCCAGAAAGCAGACACAGTTGTAGGTGGGAATAAAACACAGCGAGGATGTCGGGTTTGCTCGCTGTTTTTTTCCGAGGCGCCTTTTCTTTTGGGTCTTTTGGGTGCCGTGTGTGTGTGTGTGTGTGTGTGTGTGTGTGTGTGTGTGGCACAGTGTGAGAGCGGTGTGTGGGAGATGTAGTCTGACTCGGCTCACAGCCATGTGTGTTTGTCAACAACACATCTTGTCAACAACGAATTTTTTGATGTTATTTTTGCTATAAATTAAATTAAAACCAAACCAAAAAAACTCTGACATGAAGATTTTGCTCCGGAGACCGAAATGTTCGCCTGTTAAATAAACGTTTTGCTTTTTTAAACATCAATATGTTATTAATCCGTTTATGGTTACGCCTGGAGTACGCCGAGGCTCTGCTGTACACGTCCCTGTGAATGAGCAGTTACTATAGCAACAAAAAGGGCACAAAAATGGATTTTCCAGGTTACATGATATCCGTGCCATACGATTGGCTGCGATATATAACTAAACCTGCCCCATTTTATTTTTGAGTGACATCGCGTGAGAACCAGTCGCATGATTTGATAAATGGTAACATGTCGCAAGCGTTTTTTTTTTCCCCCGACATTTCGGAAAAGCTTTACTTTTGTCGTACCTTTTTTAATATTAATAATCCTTTATTGGTCACATGTACATTACAGCACAGTGAAATTCTTTTCATCGCATATCCCAGCTTGATGTTGGTAGTTGGGGTCAGAGCGCAGGGTATCAGCCATGATACGGCACCCCCTGGAGCACAGAGGGTTAAGGGTCTTGCTCAAGGACCCAGGGGGCAGCTTTGGCCATACCGGGGCTTGAACCCGATCATCATCACAGCCCTAGACCACTGAGCCACACCCTCCCTCAAGAAGAATAGCCTTTATTTGTCCATATACACAACAGCACAGTGAAATTCCTTCTTCGCATATCCCAGCTTGATGTTGGTAGTTGGGGGTCAGAGCGCAGGGTATCGGCCATGATACGGCGCCCCCTGGAGCACAGAGGGTTAAGGGTCTTGCTCAAGGATCCAAGGGCGGCAGCTTTGGCCATACCGGGGTTCGAACCCGGATCTTCCAATCATGCAGCCCAGCGTCTTAGACCACTGAGCTACACCCCCTACCTGTCATATGTAGTCCGAGTGAAGGGAAACAGTGAACGTCACCAAGTCCACTTTTCATTTTTCATAGAGCGAACAATTATTTGCTGAATTCTGTAGTAAATTTCTCCCGTTAATTACTAAGATAAAGAATGTAAACGTAAACACGCCCACTACTGTATCCATATTTCATTTGCATTGTGAGCGTTTACACTTTACACCTGTTCCAATGCAACACTGACCTTTCTCTTATACACCTCTACCTCTCTCTCTCTCTCTCTCTCTCTCTTTCTCTATGTTCATAAACCTGCAAATGAATACAGGAAAAATCGATCGTTAAATGTCCAATACGAAGCAGTTCCCCGTTTAAATGTCATGCTTTTTATTGTGGCTCCTGGTTGGTTATTAATGCAAAGTCTGAATCCCTTTTTCCGCTTGTAGATAACTTCTATGGCACGCCCAAGCCCCCGGCGGAGCCCACGCACATGCTGTTTAATGTGACTGACCAGCTGCTGCCAGGTGCTCGCCCCAGCGCTGAGGGGAAGCGGAAGAGGAACAAATCAGTAAGCAACATGGAGAAGGACAGCATCGAGCCGCCCGAGGAAGAGGAGGAGGAGAGTCCCGTCGTTAACGGCAACGGCATCGCTATTACTCCAGGTTAGTGCTATCGCGTGCCATCGTCTCCATATATATATATATATATATATATATATATATATATATATATATATATATATCATAACATCATACTGTCTGTACTGTGTGTGAGAGAGTTCATCTGTACATATCCTACCTGTACATATCCTACCTCTATATGTATATATACATAGAGAGAGAGAGAGTTTTCTGGCTAAATACACTAGGATAGTTTTGGGGGGGAAAGAACAAATGGACCCGGGTTCAGCCCACGGGCCGCCAATTAAATATCCCTGATTTAGACTTCAGTGAAATGTCTTCTCGGGCCCTTAACCCTGTGGGCTCCAGGGGGCGCCGTATCATGAATGCCCCTGTTCTCTGAACCCTGTGCTGTAATGTATAAGTGATAAATTGTAAGTGTAAATTTTCATACACCTGATTTATTGCCTCGGCTCGGGGCTCGGCGTGGGGCTCGGCGTGGGGCTCGGCGTGGGGCTCGGCGTGCTCGGACTCGGCTCGGACGCCTCTGGCAGAAGATCGGACGCGGTGTATGATGTCAGGGCGTCTCGAATACGCAAATGTAAATGTAAATGATGTTGATATTCATCGTAAAGCAGGTTCTGCAGGGATTTCTTTCCCCCCGAGACCACATTGGTTTGCCTTCGCACTGAACCCCCCCACAAAAAAGCCTCGTTGAAACATGGAGGACTCTTTGAGTCCCTCTGGTTTGAATGAAGTGTCTTTCTTGGAAGTGGTTTGGAGCTCGCCGAGCGGACATCAAACCCACGCGCTTTATTGCTACGGCTAAGCAATTTCCATTTCGACCTTCAACAGAGCGTCTTTTCTTCCTACACGGCTTTCAGCTCTACATCGACAAACCGAGATTTCTGTAGAACATGTTGCTCATTGATACTCCAGATGTGTGTTTTTTTTTAGTTATAGTACAGATGTGCCAGATGTATAGGAGCGTATTTTCTTTAGCATGGAATAAAAGAGCTTCTTTAGAATTGCATTGATTGGAACGAACTGAAACTTGCGAAAACTCTCTGGGAATCCTGGGATATCACTTTTGTTTATTTCTTTTATTTACATTTTGACGTTTATTAAGGGATATTCTGTCAGGAAAGTTGATGGAGGACGCGGAAGGAGGATGCACGCAGAGTAACGCGATAACGGTTTGTCAATGACTAGAACGAGAGCAAAGACACAGCGAGGCAAAAATCAGGGCAAGACGAGCGAAAAAGGGCCCAAGCACCAAATGTAAACAAAGATCAGTCCAGGGAACAGGCAAACAGGACAACACGGGCAAAGCAAAAACACATAGCGAAAACAAACGAGAGTGCAAAAGCAAGTAAACCGACAGGTGAAGCAGAACATGGTGAGATTATCTGGAGTCTTCCCCTCGGACCCTTTTCTTTTTCATTAAGCATCACGATTAGAATCTCTCTCTTGCTTCTGTCAAATTTTCGCCGCGTAACTCGTCCCGCAGTTTTTGTCCGATCCTCACGAATCATATCTCATATCGTGCGGCCCATTGGTGTGAAGTGTGCTATTACTTTTATAAGGAATCGCCCCGCGGAATTCCGAACCCGGGGCCAAAAAGCGGGAATTTTTTCCCATTGAAAATGAATGGGGACGATCTTTCGAACCTCACAGTTCGACCTGTGAGCATCCGACATGCATATGGCAAATCCATTCGTAAGGGGTCCGGAGTGGATCACGATGATATACCTCACCACATGTTCGGAATTTCGGTAAATCCATGACATTCCGGCCCCATAGAGAATGAATGGGGAGATCATGCACATTTGACAAATCCACTCGTAGGTGAGAATAAGGAGGTCGTGAACATATGACTGCTGCATGGCCCGGAGCTGCGGTTTGCACCTGCAAGCATCACTCACAGCGGGTGTATCTCGGTGGTTTAAGGCGCTGGGCTGCTGATCGGAAGATTCGGGTTCGAGCCCCGGTATGGCCAAGCTGCCGCCCTTGGGTCCTTGAGAAAGACCCTTAACCCTCTGTGCTCCAGGGGGCGCCGTATCATGGCTCTGATCCTGCGCTCTGACCCCAACTACCAAACAACAAGCTGGGATATGCGAAGAAAGACTGTGCTGTAATGTATATGTGATAAATAAAGGCCATGTCTAGTCTTGTTGTTGTTGTTGTTGTTTGGGAGGTTTTTTTTTCGGATACAAACGAATTTTACAAGTTTGTTCGTAAAAAGTTCGTAAAATGTTTGTTTGTTTGAGCGTCTCCACTTTGAATGCTTAAGGAAAACCCTTTTTTTTTTTTAAATATACTGGAGTCAAACACACGGCTTCCGAACTTAAAAAATGTAAAAAAAAAAAAAAAATCGTAATAACAAAGACATTTCTTTTATTTTTTAAAATATTTGTGTTTATTTTGCATTCAGTCGGTCCTAAACGGTAGCTTCTTTTTTTTTCTGTACAGAATCGAGCGAGCACGAAGACAAGAGCACGGACGCGTCGGGCGAAGTGCCGGCGTCGTGCCCCGCCGAGACGCCCACTCTGCCGGGCACCGACGCCCCTGAAGAAGAGCATGACGCCCCCAAATCCCCGGCCGACTCGCAGAGCAACGACGACCTCGGGCCGCTCCCCGACAACTGGGAGATGGCCTACACGGAGAAAGGCGAAGTCTACTTCATCGAGTGAGTGAAGTGCACTTTAAAACACGCTTCAGAACTAAAGACGCCGAGCGCATGGAGGCGCACGCTGCGCGGCTAATGGAGAGCGTCTGCGCGACGCCATGAATTATTCCGAGGAATTAGCGTAGCCTCTTTTCCGCGCGGCGTCGCGAGGATGCGCATTATCCGCTGAAAAACATTCGGGAATTTTTCCGTTCCTTCGTTACATTTTGGCGATCATAGCGCGGAATAAAGAGCCAGAGAATTGGAAAGAGAGGAAGTGAGAGATGTTTTTCCCCCACCCTCTCCTCCTCCTTTTATCCCCCCCTTCAACCCCCTTTTTAATGGGAGGCGAGAGAATTAAAATTATTGATTGGGCGTTTTTTACTGGACATCTCTTCCCCCTTGCCCCTCCTCCTCCTCCTCCAGCCCTCCCTCCTTCCCTCCCCTCCCTCCTTGTGGGATATCTCGCTTCGTAGTCGTTGTACACTTATTACCGCTCGGTCAAACGCTTTATCAACCCCCGAGTAGCTGTGTTTAGAAGCCGAGTGCTGATGGAGACCCAGCGAGCAGAAGGAGGTGGAGTTGCTTCATGTCGGGATAATCTTCTTTACTTATATCCCAGAAGTGCGGGGGGGGGGAATTCCTGCAGTAAATACTTTCAGTAAGACGTCTGAAGTACATCTTGTGTTTCTTTTCTTCTTCTTCTCCTTCTTTTCTTCTTCTCCTCCTTCTGTTCTTCATAGTCATAACACCAAAACACTCATGCTGGATCCTCGATTACCAAGAAGCCAGCCCCGAGGAGTGTGAAGACGACGGTAAGTTACTTGTTTTGTGTGTGGTGTGGTGTGTGTGTGTGTGTGTGTGTGTTTGTTTCTATGAAGGGTGTAAGATATGTTGTAGTAATCTTGATGTATTAAAGAATTTTTGAGTCTACAGCAGATTATCTATCTATCTATCTGTCTGTCT
>JACRUU010000027.1:24968878-24982152 GCA_030449085.1 Kryptopterus vitreolus | reverse complement strand
GAGAGAGAGAAAACGATACAGAGAGAGACACAGAGAGACCGTATGATGTTACGAGGTATTTTTCAGCAAAAAACATTGTAAGGACAAAAGTATTGGGACGCCTGACATTTCCGGACATGCACACTCCCTATATCCAGTGGAACATCTGTCCATGAGTGTGTGAAGGTGGAGGACGAGATAAAAGAGATTGATGCGGTACCGATTGCAACCGTTCCTTTAAATCGTCACTCGTTTTGAGTTCAGGAAGCGTGCGGCGCTTTTCTCGCCAGCTTCTCGTCATTCCGTCGCGATGTGAGACCGGCTATAATTACAGCAGAGTCTCTCCTTTATATGCGAGCGAATCCTTTTTACGCTAAGAAATCGCCGATCCGGCTGAGAGAGACGTTCGCGGGTAACGACGTCTCTTCATGTCAACAAGCAGCTTTTCTGGAACGCGTCTTTGTCTCGCCATAAACGCTGCACCCACACACACACACCACACACACACACACACACACACACACATACACAATCGTATGGTTTTGATGCACGGCATGGAAGGCCGAATAAAAACCCGCCCATGTGAAATATTCCAATACTAATGAAATCCCTTGGATTTTTTTTTTGGACTCAGGATGTTACAAGCGCCACCTGGTGGACGAATGAAAGTACTCGAAAAGTAATTCATTAAAAAAATGACACTAAGTACATTTCCAATAGCGTCATTTATAATCTATAATCTATTACATTTCCAATCGAACCTTCCCAACACCGCGCATGGCGTTCAGTAGAGCGCAACCCCAAATATTCTAGTCTACCGCTTTATCCGATCTTCCCTCGGGTCACGGGGAGCCTGTGTCTATCTCAGGCGTCTATGGGCATTAAGGCAGGATACACCCTGGATGGAATGCCAACCCATCACACACACACACACACACACACACACACACACATTCATACACTAGGGACAATTTTGCCAATCAACCTACTGTGCATGTTTTTTTTTGGACCGGGGGAGGAAACCGGAGAACCCGGAGAAAACCCCCCCTGAGGCACGGGGAGAACATGCACAAACTCCACACACACATGGCCGAGACGGGACTCGAACCCGGACCCCGGTGGTGTGAGGCGAACGTGCTAACCACTAAACCACCGTGTTCTCTTTTATTTTATTTTATTTACTTATTTTTTTTTTTAGAACAGTTTGATCCGCTAATTATTATTATTATTATTATTAGTTCTTTTTATCAATAGAATATACCATTTTCCCCCAGATTATTTATTTATTTGTTTGTTTGTTTGTTTGTTTATTTATTTATTTTGGAGCGGGATGATATTGCGAATAGCCTCCAAGCCATGCAGTGTACGTAAATTCATGTTGTCTCTTCAAGGGCCCCCCCCCCGAGTGCTGATACCGATCTAGAGTTTCTCTGAATTTACTCCCAGTGAGAAAGTAGTGCCACAAGATTCATTTTATCCGCATGAAATTTAATAAATTGAAATTACACATAGAGAGAGAGAGAGAGGGATAATGTGTGTGTGTGTGTGTATGTGTGTGTGTGTGTGTGTGTGTGTGTGTGTGAGAGAGAGAGAGAGAGAGAGAGGCGCTCATAGTTCGTTCGTAGTAGTATGAATTTTTTTTACTATTGGTTTACTCGCATTCCTGAAGAGAAAAGCTATGACAACAATATACATAACTATACATACATACATAATACGTTCACAATGAATAGACAGTATAAAATAATACAGTATACAGTAAGTGGTGGTTAATACGTGTGTGGATGGAGGGAGGACGAGGAGGAGGAGAAGGAGAACGAGGGAGGCGTCACATGGGTATTACACTCGTATCGTATCCGAACGAATTTTACTTTATGGACGCGTGCTAGCTGCGCATTCACAACAGCTATTATCTTCCCTCTGTATTAGCGTACGGAGCCTAAACGTATCAGCGGTTTATATGGAAAGCAACCGAAACCGGAACATAATTCTTAAAGGAGCCACGTCCCGAATTTCACAATTAAAAACAAGGACTAGGAAAAAAAAAAAAAATACCGAAATGAATTCATTAACAAGAAATTCATATTAAAAGAAGAAATAAATATAAAATAACGAATGTTTATTATTTTATTTTAGAGATTTTTTATTAGTCATTTATAAAGTCGAAAATAATCGATTACTCATCCAACACTAAACACCATGTACATGTGTGTGTGTGTGTGTGTGTGTGTGTGTGTGTGTTGCCAGGGATAACATTGGTTGAAATAACCCTTAAATTTGATTTATGATAAAGTACACGAGTATTTGAGTTGCACGGAGAGTAAACAAGCGACTCAACTCGCTCATTTATTTATTTATTTATTTATTTATTTACAAATGATTGTGGTGATACCGCGTCCTCGACTCGACTGCTTCTGCTCTAATCCTTTGGTTGTTGATGACTCGGGGCGCCGACATTTTCACCGGTGAAATACTTCAGGACAGAACGGCGCAGTCAATAAGTCATGCATAATGCGGCTGTCAAAACATGTCGCGCATCGTAAAAGATGTGAAGCAGCCGAGCTGCGGCGTTTACCTTCGGAGCGGAGAAAACCCCGACGCCGACGTTATTACCAGTGTATCGGCGCTAAAGGAAAAGTCGAGGGTCGACAGGGCGAAAAATAGAAAGTGTGGATAATTTCTATCCCACCTGCTCGCTCACTTAGCCGCTGCGTCTCCGCCGTCTGACGTCTGATGAGGGTTTTTTTTCACAGAGGGAGAAGCAGAGCTGACTTCCCCAAAATAATCAGCATTCATCAGTAACTTCTTCAAGGTATAAATATCAGGTACCGCGAGGGTAACATGTGTATTATACAAAAAATAACAATGCATGGATACAGATATCAAATACTAAGAACAAGAACAACATGGAAGATGAATGTGAGACAAATGTGAGATGTGAGACTTGGGACAACTGTGAGACGAATGTGAGATGTGAGATGAATATGAGACGAATGTGAGACGAATGTGAGACATGAGACAATTGTGAGATGTTAGACAAATGTCATATGCCAGACGATTGTGAGATGTGAGACGAATGTGAGATGAATGTGAGATGTGAGATGAATATGAGACGAAAGTGAGATGAATGTGAGATGAATGTGAGACGTGAGACAATTGTGAGATGTTAGACAAATGTCATATGCCAGACGATTGTGAGACGAATGTGAGATGAATGTGAGATGTGAGATGAATATGAGACGAAAGTGAGATGAATGTGAGACGAATGTGAGCCGTGAGACAATTGTGAGATGTTAGACGAAATTTCATATGCCAGACGTTTGTGAGACGTGAGATGAATGTGAGATGAATGTGAGATGTGAGATGAATGTGAGATGAATGTGAGACGAATGTGAGATGTGAGATGAATGTGAGACGAATGTGAGACGTGAGACAATTGTGAGATGTAGACGAATGTCATATGCCAGACGATTGTGAGACGTGACGAATGTGAGATGAATGTGAGATGTGAGATGAATGTGAGATGAATGTGAGATGAATGTGAGACGAATGTGAGACGTGAGATGAATGTGAGACGTGAGACGAATTTGAGACGTGAGATGAATGTGAGATGTGAGACAAATGTGAGATATGAGATGTGAGACGGACATTATCAGCCAATGAAAATGCGGATTACGTTTGAATGTGGACTGGGATTATGGTACCTTTCGGAACAGCTGGATCTGGAAATCCGGAAATGTTTGCACACCTCCACGGTCGGGGTTCGATTCCGCCGTGTGTGTGTGTGTGTGTGTGTGTGTGTGTTTGTGTGTGAGCGTGTTCTCTCCGGGTTCTCCGGTTTCCTCCCTGGTCCAAAAACACAGTAGGTTGATTGGCACCTTGGAAAATTGTCCCTGTTCCATACAGGGCGTGTCCTCCCTTGATGCCCACGAAGACGCCTGGGATAAGCACAGGTTCCCCGCGACCCGAGAGAGAAGTCGGATAAAAGCGGTAGATGGATGAGGGAAAGAAATTCGTGTGTATATATATATATATATATAATATATATATATATATATATATATATATAAAACCCGCCATGTGAGCGAGACAAATGATTTCATCTCACTGAACGTTTGAAATATCTAACAATGTCAATAATGTCCTCGATCATCGATCCACCGGAGAGACGCGACCTTCTGTTCCCACGCCACGGAGGAGAAACGCTCCGCTAGGGTTTGAGTGGCGGCTTTGCCCTGGTATGTTTTTAGGTTTATCAGTCATCACGAGCTCTACCTCAGACCTCGCCGGGTTTGGAAACCTCTGCCTGGCTGAAATGCAGTTTATCAGAGCTACGAGGGGGGGGAAAAAATAATCAATATCCCTTTCTACCAGTCTGTTAAGTGCTTGTGTGTGACTCGACTGCTAATCCTGCGCTCCCTATTAGAGCACCAATCTATTTTTTGCTTCTCTCAGCAGCTGAAAGCTTTCTCTCGCGTGTGTTTGTGCGCAGCCCCACTGTGATGTCTGCTTTTAAGGGTGTCTTCTTTACGCTTCCAGCATCCTAACGCTCCAGTCTTTGCTCGGCCCCGAAAGCAAACCGCCTTGTTTTTTTATTTTGTATTTTTTTTTATTTGTACAATATTCATTTGAAAAAATGAGCACATTTATTCGTGGATTATATATAGATTGTGGGTTTATTTAGCTATTTAGTTAAGTCAGGTCCTGATGTTGGAGAGGTGAGGAGACCTGTGGGGGGGTGCAGCTTTGTGCAGGTTTAGGTCGCCAGAAAAGACAGGCATGACTTTTGATATATATATATATATATATATATATATATATATATATATATATATATATATATATATAAAACATTTACTACATATATATACATATAATTTTTGGTGTATGTGTATATATATATATATATATATATATATATATATATATATATATATATTATAATGTCCAAAAGTATTGGTACGCCTGTCTATATAACCGCACATATCATATACGTGATATACGGTACATGTTGTTCAGTGTGAAGAGGAAGTCTGACGAACAGTTTTCCTGTTGTGTAATGCAAGTCAGCTATTTATTTATTTATTTATTTATTTATTTGTCTGTCGTCACATTCGTGTTCCACAAATCGGAAAACTCTGGATGGAAAACTATATATATATATCTTACGTTCAGAGTCTACATGAACCTCTCTCTCCACACACACACACACACACACTCACACACACTCACACACTCACACACATGCGACATTCGTGCACAGACTCGTCCCTGCTCTGAAATAAACATATAAGACTTGGTGAATGAAAAAGCCTGAAAAAGAGATGACTTCTGCAGTTGCCATGGCAACTAGCCACGGAGGACCAGCGATTTAAGGTGGTTTGTGCGCAATTGATATTTAAGGTGTTCTGTGTTTGGGAAGCGTGTGTGTGTGTGTGTGTGTGTGTGTGTGTGTGTGTGTGTGAATTAGCATGTAAAAACGTCGTCCTTTTATGATGAAGGTGGAATCGATGTGTATCAGTTAGGATTCATGCTTTTGGGCTGCTTTGAAGATGTCTTCGAGATATGCATTATTTTTTTCAGCAAAGATAGAAAGAAGACATGAAACAAACCCCTACACTCGTCTGGAGATGAGCATTGTCTCGTTTCCCTGTTAAGAGGTTTAATTCATAGATCAAGCAGTCAGGTGGGCTTAAGTCGGCTCCCTGCGTCTCTCTTCCATTAAGAAAATGTCGTTGACGAGGGTGACTCATTTTCCGTCCCGCTCAGCTGCAGTGAAACGCTTGGTGTCAGTTCGTATTTGGACAGTGGCGGTCTACTCTTAATGCTGAAATAAGCCAGACTGGTCAGGATCTCGATCTGTTAGCTTGTGTGTGAGTGTGTGTGTGTGTGTGTGTTGGTAGGGTGGAATTGATTTGTATAAAGCTCCAGGAGAATCCTGCATACCCATCAGTGATCACTGTCAAAGCTGGTCAATTTCAGGCCTTCTGGCTTTCAGCCCAAAGCATTTACTCCGAATAACGAGAGACCGCACAGCTAATGTTTATTCTGCCAATAACAAGCTAAAGAAAATCAGTAGCCAGTCTGGAACAATTACACACACACACACACACACACACACACACACACACACACACACTTTGAAACTAAAACTAGTAGTATTAAATGTTTTATACTTTATGTGTTGTATTTGCGTTGTATTAGTTTTGCGTGTATGTGGTATTATGTGTGTGGTATTATGTGTGTGGTATTATGTGTGTGGTATTATGTGTGTGGTATTATGTGTGTGTAGTATTATGTGTATTATGCGTGGTATTATGCGTGTGTATGTATTATGTGTGTGTATTATGTGTAGTATTATGCGTGTGGTATTATGCGTGTGGTATTATGTGTGTGGTATTATGTGTGTGGTATTATGTGTGTGGTATTATGTGTGTAGTATTATGCGTGTGGTATTATGTGTGTGGTATTATGTGTGTGGTATTATGTGTGTGGTATTATGTGTGTGGTATTATGCGTGCGGTATTATGTGTGGTATTATGTGTGTGGTATTATGTGTGTGGTATTATGCGTGTAGTATTATGTGTGCGGTATTATGTGTGTGGTATTATGTGTGTGGTATTATGTATTATGTGTGGTATTATGTATGCGTATTTTCTATGTGTTTAGTATTAATTATGCGTGTGGTATTATGCGTGCGGTATTATGTGTGTGGTTTTGTGTGCGGTTTATGCGTGTATGTAGTATTATGCGGTATTATGTGTGTATTATGCGTGTGGTATTATGCGTGTGGTATTATGCGTGTGGTATTATGTGTGCGGTATTATGCGTCTGGTATTATGTGTGCGGTATTATGCGTCTGGTATTATGTGTGCGGTATTATGCGTCTGTATTATGTGTGGTATTATGTGTGCGGTATTATGCTGGTATTATGTGTGTGGTATTATCTGTATTATGTGTGGTATTATGTGTGCGGTATTATGCGTCTGGTATTATGTGTGTTGTATTATGTGTGCGGTATTATGCGTCTGGTATTATGTGTGTGTATTATGTGTGTAGTATTATGTATGTAGTATTATGCGTGCGTATTATGTGTGCGTATTATGTGGTATTATGTGTATTATGCGTGGTATTATGTGTGTGTATTATGCGTGCGGTATTATGCTGGTATTATGTGTGGTATTATGCGTGCGGTATTATGCGTGCGGTATTATGCGTGTGGTATTATGTGTGTGGTATTATGGGTTGTATTATGTGGTATTATGCGTATTATGCGTGTGGTATTATGTGTGTGGTATTATGTGGTATTATGCGTGTGGTATTATGCGTGTAGTATTATGTGTGTGCGGTATTATGCTGGTTATATGTGTGTGTATTATGTGTGTGGTATTATGTGTGTGCGGTATTATGCGTATTATGTGTGGTATTATGTGTGTGGTATTATGTGTGTGGTATTATGTGTGTGGTATTATGTGTGTGGTATTATGTGTGTGGTATTATGTGTGTGGTATTATGTGTGTGGTATTATGTGTGTGGTATTATGTGTGTGGTATTATGTGTGTGGTATTATGTGTGTGGTATTATGTGTGTGGTATTATGTGTGTGTTGTATTATGTATGTATGCGTGTGGTATTATGCGTTATGTGTGTGGTATTATTATGCGTGGTATTATGTGCGGTATTATGCGTGCGGTATTATGCGGTATTATGCGTATTATGCTGGTATTATGTGTGCGGTATTAGTGCGGAATTATGCGTGCGGTATTATGCGTGCGGTATTATGCGTGTGGTATTATGCGTGTGGTATTATGTGTGTGGTATTATGTGTGTGGTATTATGTGTGTGGTATTATGCTTGCGGTATTATGTGTGCGGTATTATGCGGTATTAGGTGTGTGGTATTATGCGTGCGGTATTATGCGTGCGGTGTGGTATTATGCGTTTATGTGATGTGTGGTATTATGCGTCGTATTATGCGTGTGGTATTATGCGTGTGTATTATTATGTGAATTATGTATGCGTGGTATTATGCGTGTGGTATTATGCGTGTGGTATTATGTGTGTGGTATTATGCGTGTGGTATTATGTGTGCGGTATTATGTGTGTGGTATTATGTGTGTGGTATTATGTGTGTGGTATTATGTGTGTGGTATTATGTGTGTGGTATTATGTGTGTGGTATTATGTGTGTGGTATTATGTGTGTGGTATTATGTGTGTGGTATTATGTGTGTATTATGCGTGCGGTATTATGTGTGTGTATTATGCGTGTGGTATTAGGTGTGCGGAATTATGCATGTGGTATTATGTGTGCGGAATTATGCGTGCGGTATTATGGATGTAGTATTATATATGTAGTAATAGAAGAGAAAAGGTTTGTGTTAAATAAACATGTGATTTTGAAGTACACTTGCGGTTTATTCACCCACGAGAGTGTTGATGAAATCAGGTGGTGATGCGCGAGGGAGGTGAGGCGTCTCGGAGGGGAAGTCGGAATTCCAATTCATCCCGACGGCGTTGGAGAAGTTTGAGGTCACGACTTTATAGCAGTCCACTCAAGATCTTCCACTCCACCGGATATAAACCATAATCCTCACAAAACCCGTTCTGTGCACAAGAGCATTGTTCACGCTGGGTCTTCTGATTAAAGGGAAGAGGAAATTGAATGTGTCACTACACTGTACTACTCTATAACACACGATGCTAAGCTATACTACACTATACTACACAATGCCTCACTATACTTCACTATACTACACTATAGTACACAATGCCTCACTATATCACACTATTCTACACTGTACTACACTGTACTACACTTCACTATACTATATTACACTGTACCACAATACCACACTACACTATACTACACTCTACCATACAATACTACACTATATCACACTACACTATACCACTATACCACACTACACTATGCGACACTATACCACACTACACTATACCACACTATTCGGACACTACACTGCTACTACATTATACACCACTACATTGTACTACACTTCACTATACTATATTACACTGTACCACAATACCACACTACACTATACTACACTACACTACACTATACCACACTACATACCACATACAATACTACACTATATCACACTACACTATACCACTATACCACACTACACTATGTACTATATTATACTACACTACACTATACTACACTCTACCATACTATACTACACTATATCACACTACACTATACCACTATACCACACTACACTATACACATTACATATATACACTATTCTACTCCCCTACACTGACACTATACCACACTACACTATATCCTACACACACACTATTACCACACTACACTGCGACACTATACCACACTACACTATATCACACTATTCTACACTGTACCACACTGTACTACACTTCACTATACTATATTACACTGTACCACAATACCACACTACACTATACTACACTCTACCATACAATACTACACTATATCACACTACACTATACCACTATACCACACTACACTATGCGACACTATACCACACTACACTATATCACACTATTCTACACTGTACCACACTGTACTACACTTCACTATACTATATTACACTGTACCACAATACCACACTACACTATACTACACTCTACCATACAATACTACACTATATCACACTACACTATACCACTATACCACACTACACTATGCGACACTATACCACACTACACTATATCACACTATACTACACTGTACACTATACTACACTATACTACACTGTACTACACTGTACTATACCACTACTACACTATACTACTATATACACACTACACTATACACTACACTACACTACACTACACTCTACCATACAATACTACACTATATCACACTACACTATACCACTATACCACTATACTACACTATGCGACACTATACCACACTACACTATACCACACTATACTACACTATACTATACTACTGTATATACCACTACACTATACACTATACACTATACTACACTACTACTACACTATACCACACTACACTATGGCCACACTATACTACACTATACTACACTACACTGCACACTACATACACTATACTACACACACCATATACCTACACTATACACTACACACTACTACTACACTATACTATACTACACTGTACCACAATATGGTACACTTTACGTCACTATACTACACTACCACATTGTACTACACTTCACTATACTATATTACACTGTACCACAATACCACACTACACTATACTACACTCTGCTGTACTATACCACTATACAACACTATACCACAATACACTACACCACTATACTACACTATTCTATATGTTATACTACACTATACCACACAATACTATACTACACTATTCTACAATATGCTATACACTACACTACACTATACTACACTACACTACACTACACTACACTATACCTACACTATACCACTATACCACACTATACTATACTACACTCTACCACAATATACTACGCTATACCACACAATACTATACTACACTACACTATACTACACTCTACCATACTATACTACACTATACCACACTATACTGTATTACGCTACACCATACTTCACTATAGTACAATATACTCTGCTACGCTACATTATACTACACCATTCATTCATTCATTCATCTTCTACCGCTTTATCCGATCTTCACTCGGGTCACGGGGAGCCTGTGCCTATCTCAGGTGTCTATGGGCATTAAGGCAGGATACACCCTGGATGGAATGCCAACCCATCGCAGGGCACACACACACACACACACACACATTCACACACACATTCATACACTAGGGACAATTTTTCCAAGGTGCCAATCAACCTACCGTGCATGTTTTTGGACCGGGAGGAAACCGGAGAACCCGGAGAAAAACCTCCTTGAGGCACGGGGAGAACATGCCAACTCCACACACACATGACCGAGCCGGGAATCGAACCTGGATCCTGGCGGTGTGAGGCGAATGTGCTAACCACTACGCCACCGTGCCTCTCTATACTACACCATACTACACTAAATTGTAATGTACTATACTATACTATACTCTATACTATACTATACTGTGTATATGGATGGATGGACGGACGGACAGGCAGACAGATAGATATATATAGACAGACAACTAGATATAGACAGACAGACAGACAAATAGAGTCAAAACAACATCTGGTGAACATAAGACACTTTCAGATGCTAGTTCTAATGGCCGGCGTTTCCTTTGGGGCCGTGGTTCTAACACTGGCTTGGTGCTCTGAGAGAGCGAATGCTGAGGTTATCCCGAGTTCATAGAACATGATTGCATTCTTAATCTCTTAGGGACTGGCCAAAATGAAACCGTACCTAACATCCAGTAGAAGGAGATTTCTGAGTTAAATATGTCCTCGGGATGCATTTTTAAGGTAGAACTAAATATTGAAGGTCTGTATTGGGGTGAACTGTTGAAATTCTTTTTTTAAATTTTTTTTTCCACCTAAAGCACAAAATGGTTTATGTAAGAATGTACAATGAATACTGTAACATGATCACATACAAAATATGGTTGTATTTATATAATATATACCTGGAATGCAAGGCTTTTCAAATAAAATACAGTATATTGATATTTATCAGGATTTATTGGGTTATTCGTGTACATGTGATTTAGAGTTCAGTTTCGTGCCGTTCTCTTCCACACATATTCCCAAATTACAGCTCTACTGGCTTATAAATTATACCGTCTGGAGAAACTATAGTCTTAGTACTTTAAATAGTTTGCAGCCGCCTGTGCTTTGAAAATACCCCTGCTAAGACTGATTGTACGCTGCATGACAAAAGTCCAGTGGGTTTTCCAGCCTACTGTGTTTCTTTCATAAAAAGTTGGAGGCGCACAATTACACAAGCAATGTTTTACCCTTCATTTGAACCAGGAGCATGACAAGGCATCTATGCACAAAGCCGTCTCTGTCAACATATTGTATGTGGAATGGGATGAATCATATGTCCACAAACGTTTGTGTGTGTGTGTGTGTGTGTGTATATATATATATAAGAGAATAAACAAACGTTCCGTGCATCCACTCACACTTCCTAAATTTCCCCCAATTACACCTACTAGCTGCGCATTCACAACAGGTACGATCTCCTCACTATATTAGCGTATATTACCGTACGGAACCTTACGCAAGCGCATCGCATTCCCAAATCCGTATTACTGCAATAAAGCGCATTTTTACTGAACGCAATAAAGCGCTTCCGTATAACCTAAACACCGTATCACCAGTTTATATGGGAAAAGCAACCGGAACACAATTCTTAAAGGAGCCACGTCCCATATTTTACACTTACAACCATTACACTATGATCTCCTCACTATATTAGCGTATATATTACCGTATGGAACCTTACGCAAGCGCATCGCATTCCCAAATCCGTATTACGCAATAAAGCGCATTTTATCTTTTGGGAACGCAATGCGCTTGCGTATAACCTAAACACCGTATCACCAGTTTATATGGAAAAGCAACCGGAACACAATTCTTAAAGGAGCCACGTCCCGTATTTTACACTTCAAACCAACACTAAACAAAGTAACACTGAAATGAACAAGAAATCCATATGAAAATAATCATTTCCAGAGTAAAATCAATATTAAATAATAATCAAGAGAGAAACTTTGAGAGAAATGTATAGAATTATAACACCTGTTGCAGGTAGATGGAGTATTAGAAGCATGAAAAGTATTCATTTATGGTCCATTAAAATCGTGTGGTTAATGACCAATATAACAATATATAAAGAAGTATATATGTAGATTATTTGGTTGAATAAGTATGATGTGTGAATTTGAATGATAAGATATAGTGGTCGTGCAAGATGGCGCTGTGCATACGCCATTAAAATGTGTGGTATGTTTGTTCAGCGTTGTTGTTTGTTGCCCAGGTAGTGTTGTGTAACCTATAGTATTAGAATGTAAACATTTTTATTTCAGTGATTTCTCCTTTTCACTCTTCGACACCACCCACGGAACGCTTCCTGTTATCACATACGATCAAAAAGAAAAAGCGCACTTCTCGTTCCAGAAAGCTCTGTCACTGGAGACTCCTTCCCTAAACGTCTCCTCAGGAGAAAAAAACTCACCGTTTTGACAGTTACATGAAAACATGGTTGATCACCAGACTGTTTTTTTTTTTTTTTTTTTTTGTTTGGTGGTTTTGTGCGTTTGTTTTATTTATTTATTTATTTATTTATTTAATGGGGTGTTTGCGGAGGAATGTGTTCTCCGCCGAAGTCGGCGCGAA
>JACRUU010000027.1:24931378-24956378 GCA_030449085.1 Kryptopterus vitreolus | reverse complement strand
GAGACACTGTAGAAAGACACTGTAGAGACGCTGTATAGACGCCATAGAGTCGCTATAGAGACCCTGTAGAAAGACACCATAGACGCTGTAGAAAGACGCCATAGAGACGCTGTAGAGACGCTGTAGAAAGACGCCATAGAGACGCTGTAGAGGCGCCGTCGAGACGCTATAGAGACACTGTAGAAAGACACCATAGAGACGCTGTAGAGACGCCATAGAGACACTGTAGAAAGACACTGTAGAGACGCTGTATAGACGCCATAGAGACGCTATAGAGACACTGTAGAAAAACACCATAGAGATGCTGTAGAGACGCTGTAGAAAGACACCATAGAGACGCTGTAGAGACGCTGTAGAAAGACACCATAGAGACGCTGTAGAGACGCCATAGAGACACTGTAGAAAGACACTGTAGAGACGCTGTATAGACGCCATAGAGTCGCTATAGAGACCCTGTAGAAAGACACCATAGACGCTGTAGAAAGACGCCATAGAGACGCTGTAGAGACACTGTAGAAAGACACCATAGAGACGCTGTAGAGACGTCATAGAGACGCTGTAGAGACACTGTAGAGACGCTGTAGAGACGTAGAGACGCCATAGAGACGCTGTAGAGACACTGTAGAGAGACTGTAGAGACGCTGTAGAGACGTCATAGAGACGCTGTAGAGACACTGTAGAGACGCTGTAGAGACGTCATAGAGACGCTGTAGAGACGCCATAGAGACACTGTAGAAAGACACTGTAGAGACGCTGTATAGACGCCATAGAGAGTCGCTATAGAGACTGTAGAGACCTGTAGAAAGACGCTGTAGAGACACTGTAGAAAGACGCCATAGAGACGCTAGAGACGTAGAGACTATAGAGACACTGTAGAAAGACACCATAGAGACGCTGTAGAGACGCCATAGAGACACTGTAGAAAGACACTGTAGAGACGCTGTATAGACGCCATAGAGTCGCTATAGAGACCCTGTAGAAAGACACCATAGAGACGCTGTAGAAAGACGCCATAGAGACGCTGTAGAGACACTGTAGAAAGACATAGAGACGCCATAGAGACGCTGTAGAGACGCCATAGAGACACTGTAGAAGAGACACTGTAGAGACACTGTAGAAAGACGCCATAGAGACGCCATAGAGACTCTGTAGAAAGACGCTGTAGAGACACTGTAGAAAGACGCCATAGAGACGCTGTAGAGACACTGTAGAAAGACACCATAGAGACGCTGTAGAGACGCCATAGAGACACTGTAGAAAGACACTGACACCATAGAGACGCTGTACGCTGTAGACGCCATAGAGACTGTAGACGCTATAGAGACCCTGTAGAGACGTCATAGAGACGCTGTAGAGACACTGTAGAGACGCTGTAGAGACGCCATAGAGACGCTGTAGAGACACTGTAGAGACGCTGTAGAGACGTAGAAAGACACCATAGAGACGCTGTAGAGACGCCATAGAGACACTGTAGAAAGACACTGTAGAGACGCTGTATAGACGCCATAGAGTCGCTATAGAGACCCTGTAGAAAGACACCATAGACGCTGTAGAAAGACGCCATAGAGACGCTGTAGAGACACTGTAGAAAGACACCATAGAGACGCTGTAGAGACGCCATAGAGACACTGTAGAAAGACATTGTAGAGACGATGTATAGACGCCATAGAGTCGCTATAGAGATCCTGTAGAAAGACACCATAGAGACACTGTAGAAAGACGCCATAGAGACATAGAGCCTGTAGTAGAGACGCTGTAGAGACACCGTAGAGACGCTGTATAGAGACACTGTAGAAAGACGCCATAGAGCGTTAAGTAACAGCGCTAAGTGACAGTAATCCGTTACAGTTACAGCCACAGTTACAGTTCATTTGATTACAGTAACGTTAGATATATTGTAAGTTAGATATATACAAATATTGTAACAACATTCCACTTTTTCCGAGCGCCACAAATGAAAGTAATCCATTTGTAACGTGTAACGTGTATAACATTTACACAGTAACCTTCCCAACACTATATATATATATATATATATATATATATATATATATATATATATATATATATATATATATATATTATATATGATATATATACACACATGAATATATATATAAAAAAAGCAACAACATAGAAACAAGACATCTGTAGATGGTGTGAAACGCGACATTGATCAAAGAGGACAGTCATGTGACCGAGTGCAAGGTGAGACTTCATGGCCGCGTCCTAGAAACATGAAATTGTGTCACGGGTTCGGCGAGGTGCAGCGCCTAATGGCAATGTTCCGACGTCCCTCAGCAGTGCATACGTTCAATATCCACCATATGGACAAAGGAATTAGGATTATTTGACTTTTCTCTATTAGCACAAACTGGGAGATAGATCATTTGCTCATGACATATTTCCGTCTGATTTGCTTTACATGGGGTTTTTTTTTGCATGCGAAGGTTTTCGAGCGGCCTGCTCGAGAGCTCTGACCTCCTTTGGGATGCATTGTGTAGCGGTGAAAGCTCTGATATGTCTTCTGGAGGTTTCCGGGTTCAAATGCATTTGTGAACATCGAATCAAATCGTATTGTATTTCTAAAGCACAATTAATATCACCCTACTATCAATATGGCCAAAGTGCTGTATATAGCAGTAAAAAGCAAGAAAAGACAAGAAAATAGCGTCAATGAACTTATCGAAGGAGAAAAATGCGGATTTGAATGTTCTAATATATATATATATATATATATATATATATATATATATATATATATATATATATATATATATAATAATCTCAATGCATCGCCTGTCCTGACCTATAGGGGGCAGACACTGAAAAGCGAAACAATAATTCATTTCAACCAAAAAAAATGTCATCGCGTCTATCGTATATCGTATAAGAGATGTTGATCGTAGCGATCTAGCTGGGAATAATTGGGTCAGTGAGGTTTATCGACCAAAATTACGATTTTTACATCGACACGAGTAGAGATAAGTAACCTCTACTAGATGTACATGTACCTTGCACGACGACAATAAAGTTAAAAGAATCGAAATGTAAAGTAATATTCATTCATCTTCTATCGCTTTATATCCGATCTTCCCTCGGGTCACGGGGAGTCTCTGTGTCTATCTCAGGCGTCTATGGGCATTAAGGCAGGATACACCCTGGATGGAATGCCAACCCATCACACACACACACACTCACACACACACACACATTCATACACTAGGGACAATTTTCCAAGATGCCAATCAACCTACCTGGACCGGGGGAGGAAACCGGAGAACCCGGAGAGAAACCCTCTGAGGCACGGGGAGAACATGCACAAACTCACACACACATGGCCGAGACGGGAATCGAACCCGGACCCTGTCGGTGTGAGGCGAACGTGCTAACCACTAAACCACCGTGCCCGTAAAGTAATATTTATTTAGAAAAAAAAGAAATAACATCGGACTCACCACAGCCTCGCCTTGCCTCACCTCGCCTGACCTACAGGGGGCAGACTTTCGATAACGAATCAAAAATGACAAGTGAAATTTGAATTTCGGTTCAAATATGTCATTCCATCTCTCGTATCTATGCGGGTATGGGATTGATCGTAGCGATCGTAGTTGGAAAAATTGCACAACGACAACAAAGTTCATCCAAATGTAAAGTAACATGATATTTATTTCGGAAAAAAAACATCGGATTCGATACGGCCTTGCAGTACCTCGCCTGACCTATAGAGGGCAGACTCTGGGAAAAATATCTAAAAAAAAAAAAAAGGTGCTTTGATGAACCGACAAAAAAAAAAGAAAAAGCGTCTTTTATTTCGTTACGGTTTCGGGTGTTTATGCGCTCGCTGCTCGTACTTTAATTCGACTCTTCCAGCAGCACCCGGGCCAGCGAGCCGTGTCTATAGGAGGCCTCCCGGAGGCCTCGTGCATAATTATGCGCACCGGCTCCGCGTTCGTGGCTGCGCAATGCCGCGCGACCGAGCTTCACATTTAAGCGCGGAGAAGAAAGCTGCTTCGAAAATAAATAAATAAACAAACAAACAAACAAATAAATAAACAAATCAAAAATGTTTTGCTTCTCTCTGATCCGACGATGGAGTAACAGCCTCAGGTTTTCTGTAACACTGTGGTCTTTCATTATTGGCCAGATGGTCTCGTCGTCCTTTATCACACGCCTTCATGCCTTTAAAGCCATCCTGCTGTCCGCGCTCGTGTGTGTGTGTGTGTGTGTGTGTGTGTATGGTTATGTAGGGTCACTGTACAACTAAAAGTTCAATTTCCAAGGTATGGTTTATATCCTGCGTGCCGTAGAATACAATTATCCCCGACAAGAGCTGCATAATGATAATAATAGCGTTTCTCATTATCAGGACGGATGCTAATTCCGCTACCTTGATTGTAACCAATCGGCTAAATTACATTCACAGCATTTAGCGCACGCCCTCGTCCGCCCTTATGAGGGGCAAAGTCGAGTTTAGTGCATTTTCACATCAGCAGAAAGACACTGTACGTTACACGGCGTAATCGCTACTGATGTTTAGGCGAGGGGAAATATTTTTCACATGGATTAGGGATTATTAATGTCTATTTCTAGACGTTTTTCAAAATCCGAGCTCGACGCTTCGCCTGATTCACAGTTGGATTCATTCCCTGTTGGGGGGAAAAAAAAATGCTTTTATGAGGCAACACGAGATGACGAAGGGGTAACTTTAGCTAAGCTTGCTAGTTAAAAAAAATGTATATATGTGGGTGTATATAAATATATATATATATATATATATATAGTGTGTGTGTGTGTGTGTGTGTGTGTGTGTGTGGGTGTGCATATGCATATATATATATATATATATATATATATATAATATATATAAAATTATTTCTTTATAAGTATTCATATTTCATATATATGTCAGAAAGGCAAATCAAATATTGATATATTTATTTATATAATTTATTATTATTTACATTCTTTTTATTATTGTTTTATTATTATTTTTTATTTTATTATTATATGTAATATAATAGAATGTATTATTATTTATATATTATATTATTTATTATCATTATTCTTTTCTTATTCATTCATTCATTCATTCAACTTCTACCGCATTATCCGATCTTCCTCGGGTCACGGGGAGTCTGTGCCTATCTCAGGCGTCTATGGGCATTAAGGCAGGATACACCCTGGATGGAATGCCAACCCATCGCAGGGCACACACACACACACACACACACACACACACATTCATACACTAGGGACAATTTTTCCAAGGTGCCAATCAACCTACCGTGCATGTTTTTGGACCGGGGGAAACCGGAGAACCCGGAGAAAAAACCCACTGAGACACGGGGAGAACATGCACAAACTCCACACACACACACATGGCCTGAGACGGGAATCGAAACCCGGACCCTGGCGGTGTGAGGCGAACGTGCTAACCACTAAACCACCGTGCCCCCTTATTTCTTTATAAGTTTATTCTCATTTATATATATATATATATATATATATGGTATTAAACACCACATACGACTGGAAAAGTCAGGTGTCCTAATACATTTGTCCAAATAGTGTATAAAACCCTGAGGTTATTGAATGTATACACTGATAGATCTTCACTGTACTAATGTTCCCCGTGGTATTTCACCTCGCTCCTTCCTCTACAGGTGACGTGATCGTCTACATCAACGACATTTGCGTCCTCGGCACCACCCATGCAGACGTAGTCAAGCTTTTTCAGTCGGTGCCCATCGGCCAGAGCGTGACCCTCGTGCTGTGCCGAGGATACCCGTTACCCTACGACCCCGAGGAGCCGACGGCCAGCTCGACGGTGCCCCCGCTGGGCCTGGTGGATCCCTCGCTCTTGCTGAACGGACGCAGCACCTACGACAACTACATGGAGTACATGTCTCTGACAGGACGCCTGCTTCCCGAGCACGGAGACGCCCTGTCCCAGGCCTCGCATCCAGGAGACACACACCTGGACGGATCGCAACCACCGTCCCTGAACACACCGGGGCCTCTGCACGACGACGCCGTGTCCATGGCGTCCTCGACCGGGGCGACAGCCGGCGTTCAAGCGCCACCGGAGATTCTGAGCCTCACTATGACCAAAGGATCTGAGGGTTTCGGCTTCACCATCGCAGACAGTCCGACAGGACAGCGAGTCAAACAGGTGAGTCGTTTTAATTGGATCTTTTATGAATATGGGTTTTAATCCATCCATCCTCCATCCATCTGTCCATCCATCCATCCATCTATCTGTCCATCCATCCATCCATCCACCAATCCTTCAATCCATTCATCCATCCAACTATCTATCCATCCATCTGTCAATCCATTCATCCATCCATCCATCCATCCACCAACTATTCAATCCTTCCATCCATCCGTCTATCCATCCATTCATCTATCCATCCACCAATTATTCAATACATTCATCCATCCTCCATCCATCCACCAATTATTCAATCCATTCATCCATCAATTCATCTACCCATCTATCCATCCATCCATTCATCCTCCAATCCATCCACCGATCCTTCAATCCATTCTTCATCCATCCATCTGTCAATCCATTCATCCATCCATCCATCAATCCATCTATCCATTCATTCATCCATCCATCCACCCATCCATCCATCCATCTATCAATCCATCCACCAATCCATCCAATTTGCAGTAATGTATATATATAGATATATATATATATATATATATATATACATATATACACACACACACACATATATATATATAGAGAGAGATAGAGAGAGAGATGAGAGATAGATAGATAGATAGATAGATAGATAGATAGATAGATATACTGTTTTTTCCCCAAAAGTGTATTTTTTTTTTCTGATAAACAGATATATATGTGTGTGTGTATATATATATATATATATATATATATATATATATATATATATATATATATATATATATATATAGTGAAAATTAAATGGTAAATTTTTCATATTAGATATTATATATTTCTCCTTGCGATTTCTTTAAAGTGTAACGTTTGGGACACAAAGCGGTGCTGAAACGACGCGAGTTATATTTGTTAGTAAAATCCCGAGTGCGGGAGTGAAATGTAATATAAACCTGCATTAAACCGTTACTGGCGTGTTTAGAATGCAGTCCGCACCGGCATCGGGTTCAGACCCAGATTAAACTTTCGACCGAATTTAATAGAGCCGTCGCGATAAAAAGGAATTAATGCACAGGCGGTCAAAAACATTTTCCGTGACGCGGCGTAGCGCGCTTTATTTGGATTAACGAGACGAAGCAGGCGTTTTCATCCACTTTACTCCAATTTATTGCAGGCTTTAATCACGGAGCTGCTTCGCCGTGTTTCTCCGACGACCCGGGCAGCATTATTATAAATTGGCCGCTTTGCTTTGATTGCATCGGTATAACGCTTTATAAAATGACGCGGGTGTTTTATAGCGTGGGAGAGACGACGTGTTGTAGGTTAAAGCGTTACCATGTGCTTGAAACAATGCAGTGTGTGTGTGTATAATGTAACACGTAACTCTACTAAAACACATTATTGCATTTAGGGCTGCATTTACATATTCTTCTTCCTTTTGGACTTTTCCTTCATCTTGTCGTTGAGGTCTGTAGTTGTAGTTGTAGTTGGAGGAGGAGGAGTAATAATGCGAGAAGTTTGAAGATTTGAAGTTGTAGGAGGAGTTACAGTAGTTGTAGTAGTTACAGTAGATGTAGTAGTTGTAGGAGGAGTTACAATAGTTGTAGTTGTAGGAGGAGGAGTTACAGTAGTTGTAGGAGGAGTTACAGTAGATGTAGTAGTTGTAGGAGGAGGAGTTACAGTAGTTGTAGGAGGAGGAGTTACAGTAGATGTCGGAGGATTTACAGTAATTGTAGTAGTTGAAGGAGGAGGAGTTACAGTAATTAGTAGGAGGAGGAGGAGTTACAGTTGTAGTTGTAGGAGGAGGAGTTACAGTAGTTGTAGGAGGAGTTACAGTAGTAGAGTTGTAGGAGGAGGAGTTACAGTAGTTGTAGGAGGAGTTACAGTAGTTACAGTAATTGTAGTAGTAGGAGGAGAGTTACAGTAGTTGAGGAGGAGTTACAGTAGTTGTAGGAGGAGTTACAGTAGTTGTAGTAGTTAGAAGGAGTAGTAGATGTAGTAGTTGTAGGAGGAGGAGTTACAGTAGTTGTAGGAGGAGTTACAGTAGATGTAGTAGTTGTAGGAGGAGTTATTGTAAGTGTAGTAGTTGTAGGAGGGGTTACAGTAAGTGTACAGTAGGTTGTAGGAGGAGGAGTTACAGTAGTTGTAGGAGGAGTTACAGTAGTTGTAGTAGATGTAGAAGGAGTTACAGTAGATGTAGTAGTTGTAGGAGGAGGAGTTACAGTAGTTGTAGGAGGAGGAGTTACAGTAGATGTCGGAGGATTTACAGTAATTGTAGTAGTTGAAGGAGGAGGAGTTACAGTAATTATAGGAGGAGTTACAGTAGTTGTAGTAGATGTAGGAGGAGGAGTTACAGTAGTTGTAGGAGGCAGTTACAGTAGATGTAGTAGTTGTAGGAGGAGGAGTTACAGTAGTTGTAGGAGGAGTTACAGTAGATGTAGTAGTTGTAGGAGGAGTTATTGTAAGTGTAGTAGTTGTAGGAGGGGTTACAGTAAGTGTACAGTAGGTTGTAGGAGGAGGAGTTACAGTAATTATAGACGAGTTACAGTAGGTAGGAGGAGTAGTAGTGTAGTAGAGTAGAGGAGTTACAGTAGATGTAGTAGATGTAGAAGGAGTTACAGTAGATGTAGTAGTTGTAGGAGGAGTTATTGTAAGTGTAGTAGTTGTAGGAGGGGTTACAGTAAGTGTACAGTAGGTTGTAGGAGGAGGAGTTACAGTAGTTGTAGGAGGAGTTACAGTAGATGTAGTAGATGTAGAAGGAGTTACAGTAGATGTAGTAGATGTAGAAGGAGTTACAGTAGATGTAGTAGTTGTAGGAGGAGGAGTTACAGTAGTTGTAGGAGGATTTACAGTAATTGTAGTAGTTGAAGGAGGAGGAGTTACAGTAATTATAGGAGGAGTTACAGTAGTTGTAGTAGATGTAGGAGGAGGAGTTACAGTAGTTGTAGGAGGAGGAGTTACAGTAGTTGTAGGAGGAGTTACAGTAGATGTAGTAGTTGTAGGAGGAGTTATTGTAAGTGTAGTAGTTGTAGGAGGGGTTACAGTAAGTGTACAGTAGGTTGAAGGAGGAGGAGTTACAGTAATTATAGGACGAGTTACAGTAGTTGTAGTAGATGTAGGAGGAGGAGTTGCAGTAGTTGTAGGAGGAGTTACAGTAGATGTAGTAGTTGTAGGAGGAGGAGTTACAGTAGTTGTAGGAGGAGTTACAGTAGATGTAGTAGTTGTAGGAGGAGTTATTGTAAGTGTAGTAGTTGTAGGAGGAGTTACAGTAAGTGTACAGTAGGTTGTAGGAGGAGGAGTTACAGTAGTTGTAGGAGGAGTTACAGTAGTTGTAGTAGATGTAGAAGGAGTTACAGTAGATGTAGTAGTTGTAGGAGGAGGAGTTACAGTAGTTGAAGGAGGAGGAGTTACAGTAGATGTCGGAGGATTTACAGTAATTGTAGTAGTTGAAGGAGGAGGAGTTACAGTAATTGTAGGAGGAGTTACAGTAGTTGTAGTAGATGTAGGAGGAGGAGTTACAGTAGATGTAGTAGGAGTTACAGTAGATGTAGTAGTTGTAGGAGGAGGAGTTACAGTAGTTGTAGGAGGAGTTACAGTAGATGTAGTAGTTGTAGAAGGAGTTACAGTAGATGTAGTAGTTGTAGGAGGTTACAGGAGTTATTGTAAGTGTAGTAGTTGTAGGAGGGGTTACAGTAAGTGTACAGTAGGTTGTAGGAGGAGGAGTTACAGTAGTTGTAGGAGGAGTTACAGTAGTTGTAGTGGTTGTAAGAGGAGGAGTTGTAGATGTAGTAGTAAAAGGAGGAGGAGGAGTTGTAGTAGATGTAGTAGTAGGTGTAGTAAAAGGAGGAGGAGTTGTAGTAGATGTAGTAGTAGGTGTAGTAAAAGGAGGAGGAGTTGTAGTAGATGTAGTAGTAGGTGTAGTAAAAGGAGGAGGAGTTGTAGTAGATGTAGTAGTAGGTGTAGTAAAAGGAGGAGGAGGCTTTCATCAGAGGTTTAATGTTATTGGAAAGCATCATCTCAGAATCTTAAACCCAACACGGATCTTGCAGATGACGAGGTGTGAAATACACGTGTGTGATTTACATGTTCTTAATGAGGAGAATCGACTCAAACACCTGCAGCTGAACCCACTGAGTCCTGCTGAGAACCCACTGAGTCCTGCTGAGAACCCACTGAGTCCTGCTGAGAACCCACTGAGTCCTGCTGAGAACCCACTGAGTGACAATTCCACACTGTTAAAAACACTCCTTCTGGATTCTCTCACCTGATTGGCTGCTCTTCTGTTAGTGTTTATCTGTCTGTCTGTAAATTTCCCATTGGATGAATGAAGTATCTAGCCATCCATCTATCAAACCAATCCATTCATCCGTCCATACACCAATCCATCCATTCACCAACCCATTCATCTACCAATCCATCCATCCATTACACCCATCCATCCACTAATCCATCCATCCATCCACCAATCCAGCCATCCATCCAAAAACAAGCCATCCATCCATCCCTCCATTCATCCATCCATTCATCCACCAACAATCCATCCATCCATTCACCAATCCACCCATCCACCAATCCATCCATCCATATATCCACCCATCCATCCATCCATACATCCACCAATCCATCCATCCAAAAACAAGCCATCCATCCATCCATTCATCTATCCAACCATCCTTCCGTCCACAAATCCACCCATCTATCCATCAATCCATCTACACTAGCCATTACAGATGTTGTATAGTTTGTAATCTGAGCATCACTTCCTGTATATTCAGGTGCTGGAGCCGCAGGGATGTCCGGGTCTGTGCGAAGGGGATCTGATAGTGGAAATAAACCAGCAGGGGCTGCAGGGCCTCAACCACTCGCAGGTGGTGCAAGATCCTGAAGGACTGCGCCGTAGGAACCGACACCACCCTGGTTATCCAGAGAGGAGGAGGAGGAGGCGTAGGAGCAGGTTCGAGAAGCTCACTCTTTGTTCCTGACACAACTAATCGATAAAACCTCTCTATAATCTATAACACCATTTATATAATGAATATCTGACGTAACCCACAGGAGAATGGATTGAGTCGGGTTCCTCTCCGGGTTCGTCACATTGGCGTGGTTTGTTTTGGGGTTTTTTTGCAGTGAAAAAAAAAACATTGGATGAGATTTATTCATAGTTGAAGGCAGAATTTTGTTTATTTATTTATATTTTTTTATTTCTACATTTGTTTATTGTCATTAAATCTCCCAAATTTCATCTTTTCCTACAAGTATGAAAACATAAAGTGCCCTATAGGGTGTTCCTTCATTTTCAAGATGGCCTGCAATTCGTTCGTTCGTGCGTTCGCTTTTCTTTATTTATTAAATTTTTCGTTGATGTCTTCGCTATTTATTATATTTATGCTGTTTTCTTGTTTGTGATATTGGGCTTTTGCACTAAACAGCTTGATATTCAGCCTGAGGAATGTAACCCAGGGTTCGGCTGAGATCTTTGTAAACACGCTGTGACATCTGATGTTCTTTTGATGTGAAAACGTTGCCTGAGGAGAGAGAGCATTCGACTCGAATCACTCCACCTCTGTACAAGCGTTGACCAGAATGTGGTGTCTGTGTGTGTGTGTGTGTCCGTGTATGTCCTTTGTGTGTGTGTGTGTGAGATGAAAAAAGAGAGATAGATAGATTGTGGCCGTCTGTGGGTGTGAGGAAGCTTGAGTTAAAATTCCATGGCATCATTTCAGACTCATTTGGCGAGTTTCATGTTGAGCCTGTGGGACTGCAGAACATCCTGGCACTCATGAGCAATGATGTTTAGAGCTAATTCTGAGCCTTGCCAAAATAATCAGCTAATTCCAGGACTCTGATCGCGCTTGCCCACCGTTACGGAGAGAGAGGGAAAAAAAAAGAAGGATTGAAACACTTGACATTCCACCCATATGTCGTGCTTTTCACCAAACCGTTATTACTTTACATTTTCCCGTCACGTGTATGAAAACATGAAGAACCCTTTATGGTGCACCTACATGTATAAAAACACAAAGTGCCCTCTAGGTTACTCTTGCATGTGTGAAAACGGAAAGTGCCCTCAATTTTGCACTGTGTGTAAAACATGAAGTGGCTATTAGAGTAATCTTATATATACATATATATATATATGTGTGTATATATATATATACTATATATATATATATATATATGTGTATATATATATAATATATATATATATATATATATATATATATATATATATATATATATATCAAAACGTGAAGTGCCTTCAAGGGCGGCGCCTATGCGTATGAAAACATGAAGTTCCCTGTAGGTTGCGTCTACATTTGGGAAATCATCAAATGCCCTCCTTCATGTGAAGAGACATCATGAATTCTCTACGTTCAAGAAAATGCGAAGACGTGCCTCCTATGTGTGTACAAACATAAAGTGCCCTCTAGGTTCCTCTTACGCGTGTGACAAAATAAATGCCCTCAATTTTGTATTGTGTGTAAAAACATGAAGTGACCCTTGGGGTAATCTTCCATGTGTGAAAACGTGTGAAGTGTCCTCAAGTGCCCTCTAGGTTACTTTTACATGCGTGAAAACGTAAAGTGACCTCAATTTTGCCACATCACATGACGTGGCTATTAGGGTAATCTTCCATATATGAAAACATGAAGGGCGCTCCTACATGTGTGTGAATAAATGAAGTGCCCTCTAGGTGAAAAGACATCATGGATAGTTCTCTTACATGCTGCTACATTCGAGAAAATGTGAAGACAGGCCCTGTAGGGTGTTCCTACATGTATGAAAGCATAAAGTGCCCTATCGGGCGTTCCTTCGTATGAAGAGACGTCATGAATTCTCTAACATGCTGCTACATTCAAGAAAATGTGAAGACATGCCCTCTAGGGTGCTACTAGATGTATGAATAACATAAGGATTCCCTCTAGGTTATTCGTACATGACCACAGAGAGCCAGGACCTCGGTTTAACGTCTCATGCGGTGCTTTTTGAAGGTATAGTGTCCCTGTCACTATACTCTGGTGCTTGGACCCACACAGACCACAGACCAGCGCCCCCTGCTGGCCCTCACTAACACCTCTTCCAGCAGCAACCTAGTTTTCCCAGGAGGTCATCCATCCATCCATCCATCCAGGCACTAACCGGAGCTCAACCCTGCTTAGCTTCAGTGGGCAAACCAGTCTTGGGCTACAGGGTGATATGGCTACTGTGCCAAGAAAAACTGCCTTAGATGAACGAGGAAAAACACCTAGAGAGGAACTCAAAAGGGAAACCCATCCTCATCTGGATGATATCAAGAGTTCTGGAATACTGCGTCGCTATTACACAAGCCCCGCGGCCCTGAAAGACCCCGCCAGTCTCACGCGGCGAGCCATTCGTATAAGCATGCGAGAGACTACCTGAGTGAATCACGGCTTCCCGAGCGCGAGACGATTCGATTCCAGCCGTCGGCACGTTGCCAAGGTCCCAGCCGGAGTGCGGCCATGTTCACAGCTCTCTCCTCTCAGTGCTGCGATTAGTGTACAGCTCTCACACTGAGCCACAAAGATACAAACCGCCAGTCAGGATGGAGACGTTGCTAACGGAGAGGCGGGGCACTTACTTTTATACACAGCCTCTTGGGTATTATTTTAAAGACATATTTTTTATATTATACAGTAATACCAACATGTTCAGAATGATCAGAGCGTTCATATTTTATTGATTATAAAATTATTGGTAATATTTCCAAGTGTTACTTGTGTTACCAAGTGCATGGCCCCAAATACAGGCATGTGTGAAAACATAAAATGCCCTCAAGGATACACACACACAAAAAAAAACATAATGGAGTGCCCTGTAGGGTGACGATGTATGCAGGAAAACGTCCTGACATCAAGTCCCCTCAAAGGTCCACCTACATGTATGAAAACATAACGTGCCCTCTAGGTTACTTGTACATGTGTGAAAATATGAAGTGCCTTCAATTTTGCATCATGTGTACATGCATGAAGGGACCTTTAGGGTAATCTTCCATGTGTGAAAACATGAAGGGCCCTCAAGGGCACTCCTACATGTATGAAAACATAACGTGCCCTCTAGGTTACTTGTACATGTGTGAAAATATGAAGTACCTTCAATTTTGCATCATGTGTACATGCATGAAGTGACCTTTAGGGTAATCTTCCATGTATGAAAACATGAAGGGCCCTCTAGGCACTGTGAATTATTCTCTAACATGCTGGAACATTCAAGAAAATGACATGCCCTCTAAGGTGCACCTAAATATATGAAAACATAATGTGCCCTATAGGGTGTTCTTTCATGTGAACAGACACATCATGAATTGTTCTCTGCTCCGTTGAAGAGAACGTGAAGACATGCCCTCTAGGGTTCTATTAGATGTTAGAAACATAATTGAAATGCCCTCTCGGGTCCTCCTACACGCAGGAAGTACCCTCTGTGATATCTCAAATGCCCACAGACTCCAATACATGCAACAAAAGAAAGTGTAATCTGGTGCCCAGCATGGTTCCTTCACATGTAAGGACTTGATGATGAAGTGCCCTGTAGGTGTTCCTGCCCTTTGTCTGGTACACTCATGCTTGACATGCTGTACAGTGGAATGTATAATACAGGGTGTTTGAATTCAACTGTATACACCACTGAGGTCGCTTTAAGCAGAATTGAAAGTAAATTGAAAGTAGATATGTGTCTTCACGTTTTCCTGAATGTAGCAGAGAACAATTCATGATGTCTCTGGTCACATGGAACATCCTATAGGGCACTTTATGTTTTCATACATGTAGGAACACCCTAGAGGGCATGTCTTCGCATTATTCATGGTGTCTCTTCAAATGAAGGATGTCTAGAGGGTATTTTATGATTTCACAAATGTGAGAGACCTTGAGGGCCCTTTCATACATGGAAGATTACCCTAAAGGTCACTTCATGCACCCTAAAGGTCACTTCATGCATGTACGCATGATGCAAAATTGAGGGTACTTCATATTTTCACACATGTAACAGTAACCTAGAGGGCACGTTATGTTTTCATACATGTAGGAGCGCCCTTGAGGGCCCTTCATGTTTTCATACATGGAAGATTACCCTAAAGGTCACTTCATGCATGTACACAGGATGCAAAATTGAGGGTACTTCATATTTTCACAAATGTAAGAGTAACCTAGAGGGCACGTTATGTTTTCATACATGTAGGAGCACCCTTGAGGGCCCTTCATGTTTTCATACATGGAAGATTACCCTAAAGGTCACTTCATGCATGTACGCATGATGCAAAATTGAGGGTACTTCATATTTTCACACATGTAACAGTAACCTAGAGGGCACGTTATGTTCTCATACATGTAGAGCGCCCTTGAGGGCCCTTCATTTTTTCATACATGGAAGATTTCCCTAAAGGTCACTTCATGCATGTACACATGATGCAAAATTGAGGGTACTTCATATTTTCACACATGTAAGAGTAACCTAGAGGGCACGTTATGTTTCTCATGTATAGGCATGTAGGAGCATGCCATTTTCATACATGTAGGAGTGCCCTTCATGTTTTCATACCTGGATGGAAGATTACCCTAAAGGTCACTTCATGCATGTACACATGATGCAAAATTGAGGGTACTTCATATTTTCACACATGTAAGAGTAACCTAGAGGGCACGTTATGTTCTCATACATGTAGGAGCGCCCTTGAGGGCCCTTCATGTTTTCATACCTTGGAAGATTACCCTAAAGGTCACTTCATGCATGTACACATGATGCAAAATTGAGGGTACTTCATATTTTCACACAAAACGCCAGGTGTAAAGGTTTTCCCCGTCTCAGATGCCCACTTCGCGCTCCTTGTGCCGTCGGTTCGGGCCCTCGTGGCCGCCGCCGCGGTGCCCGTGTCAGAGCTATTCGCGGCGCTGTTATGATAGGGCAGGTTGATACGTCTGTTCCCCTGATCCCCCCCCCCCCTTCCCGAACGGCCTACAGTATCACTTCAGCCGTGACATTTCAGTGTAGCGGACAGCTCCTCTCAGACCCGCGACATTTCAGTACCTCGGACAACTCCCGCTCCTCCACTCCTCCAGTCTCTGATCTCATCTGAAGCGCTTGTCACGCCGAGCCTCGTGGGAAACGCAGACATCCTGCACAGACCCGATGATTCAGTCGGTCGGCAGCTTCCACAGGAAGGGAGGTTTTTATTGACTGGAGTCTTGTGAATGCGATCCATAAGGAATCATGTGTGCGCTTGTAGGTAGGGTTTTTTTTTTCTGTATTAATAGTATATTAGTAATACTCGGGGGCA
Organism: Kryptopterus vitreolus; assembly: GCA_030449085.1. Lineage (NCBI taxonomy): Eukaryota > Metazoa > Chordata > Actinopteri > Siluriformes > Siluridae > Kryptopterus > Kryptopterus vitreolus. The sequence continues at coordinate 24,939,933 of JACRUU010000027.1, read as the reverse complement.
TGTGATATATTTCAGAAATAGACGTATATTTATAGTCGCTCTGCGTCGTTTCCAAAATCTTATAAATGTTTTTTTTTTAGCAATTATGTAATTTCATTTCGTCGCCGTCTGAGAATGTTTTTATTTATTTATTTATTTATTTTTAATATAATGGGTTTTAGGGGCACTATGGTGGTTTAGGGGTTAGCACGTTCGCCACACACCTCCATGGTCCGGGTTCGATTCCCGTCTCGGCCATGTGTGTGTATGTGGATAGATGCCGGCCCTCTAGATTAAGTCTGTCTGCCAAATGCCCTAAAGGTAAATGCAATGTAAATTTATCAAACGAGTGTTTTCTCTTCGTCCTCCACATCCTCCAAGTTCTCTAGAACAGGCATGTCCAAAGTCCGGCCCTGGGGGCCAATTGAGGCCCGTGTTGAAGTTTCCACTGTAGCATTCCACAGTATAAAATACACAATATAAAGTACACAAAAAGCTATTTTATATTTCGCCAGAAGATGGCAGTAGACCCGCGGTCGTGCTCTCACTGCCATGGAATAGCAGTGCTTTTTTCAAAATAAAAATGCCACAAAGGCGAGTTACGAGCTGGCGATTCTGATTGCGTGATGAGAGTTTGCCAAAGTAATTTTGGTTTAAAAACTCGATTTATTTGTGTTCTGTGGGAAGAAATTAAAAAGAATGCCATTTGCAAACATATATAAATCATTAAATAGTTGCATTTAATATTAACAGTTTAAAGAAGGTCAGGACGGACGATCGGCCCTCACATATTTCACCAAATCTGGTCCTCTTTGCAAAAAGTTTGGACAACCCTGCTCCTAGAGAGACGCTTCAATAAATTAGCGATCAGCACGGCCTAATCTTCTGTCCTTAAAGGCATTTTTCCCCCCTACATTACTTTCATACTTGAAGTAGATTTGAAAGCGGTACTTTTACACTTTAACTCGAGTTATATATACTTTTGTGGTAAGCATTAAAGTTCACATGGATTATAGTGGAAGAACTCAAACCTATTTATCGAATGTTTGTTCATATAGTATGTACGTTATAGCACTGCACGAGTCCTGAGTTATGCTTTATAGTGTAGTATCCGCGCGTCAGCGTCTGTTTTCAAATCCCAGCCGGTTTATCTCGGACTTGAGCTTGTGTTCGGAGGCTGAGTGACTTGGCATCGGCGTGCACTCGGTCTCACGGTCTGAGTGGTGCAGCCAAACCCCGTCCCGGCCATATAGTGCATTCGGTGCTCCTACATGTATGAAAACAGGAAGAGCCCTCTAAGGTGCACCTACATGTATGACAACATAAAGTGCCCTATAGGATGTTACATATGGCCAGAGACATCATGAATTGTTCTCTGCTACATTCAGGAAAACGTGTAGACATGCCCTCTAAGGTGCACCTACATGTATGAAAACATAAAGTGCCCTATAGGGTGTTCCATATGACCAGAGACATCATGAATTGTTCTCTGCTACATTCAGGAAAACCGTGAAGACATGCCCTCTAGGGTGCACCTACATGTATGAAAACATAAAGCGCCCTATAGGGTGTTCCACATGACCATAGACCGCATGAAATGTTCTCTGCTACATTCAGGAAAAAGTGTAGACATGCCCTCTAGGATGCTCCTACATGTATGAATACAGGAAGAGCCCTCTAAGGTGCACCTACATGTATGAAAACATAAAGTGCCCTATAGGGTGTTCAATATGACCAGAGACATCATGAATTGTTCTCTGCTACATTCAGGAAAACGTGTAGACATGCCCTCTAAGGTGCACCTACATGTATGACAACATAAAGTGCCACTATAGGGTGTTCCATATGACCAGAGACATCATGAATTGTTCTCTGCTACATTCAGGAAACCGTGAAGACATGCCCTCTAAGGTGCACCTACATGTATGACAACATAAAGTGCCCTATAGGATGTTCCATATGGCCAGAGACATCATGAATTGTTCTCTGCTACATTCAGGAAAACGTGTAGACATGCCCTCTAGGGTGCTCCTACATGTATGAAAACAGGAAGTGCCCTCTAAAGAGCCCTCTAAGGTGCACCTACCTGTATGAAAACATAAAGTGCCCTATAGGGTGTTCCATATGACCAGAGACATCATGAATTGTTCTCTGCTACATTCAGGAAAACGTGAAGACATGCCCTCTAGGGTGCTCCTACATGTATGAAAACAGGAAGTGCCCTCTAAGGTGCACCTACATGTATGAAAACATAAAGTGCCCTATAGGGTGTTCCATATGACCAGAGACATCATGAATTGTTCTCTGCTACATTCAGGAAAACGTGAAGACATGACCTCTAAGGTGCACCTACATGTATGAAAACATAAAGTGCCCTATAAGGTGTTCCATATGACCAGAGACATCATGAATTGTTCTCTGCTACATTCAGGAAAAAGTGTAGACATGCCCTCTAGGATGCTCCTACATGTATGAATACAGGAAGAGCCCTCTAAGGTGCACCTACATGTATGAAAACATAAAGTGCCCTATAGGGTGTTCCATATGACCAGAGACATCATGAATTGTTCTCTGCTACATTCAGGAAAACGTGTAGACATGCCCTCTAGGGTGCTCCTACATGTATGAAAACAGGAAGAGCCCTCTAAGGTGCACCTACATGTATGAAAACATAAAGTGCCCTATAGGTGTTCCATATGACCAGAGACATCATGAATTGTTCTCTGCTACATTCAGGAAAACGTGTAGACATGCCCTCTAAGGTGCACCTACATGTATGAAAACATAAAGCGCCCTATAGGGTGTTCCACATGACCATAGACCGCATGAAATGTTCTCTGCTACATTCAGGAAAACGTGTAGACATGCCCTCTAAGGTGCACCTGCATGTATGAAAACATAAAGTGCCCTATAGGGTGTTCCATATGACCAGAGACATCACGAATTGTTCTCTGCTACATTCAGGAAAACGTGAAGACATGCCCTCTAGGGTGCTACTAAATGTGAGAAAAAAAACTCGGCGCCGGGTGTTTATTATTTTTTTTTCCCGAATTTCATACTCTTCATGGGTTTTAATTAAATCACAGAAGCAACCGCAAATGTCATCTGCACACATCTGGCGTAATTACTCAAAGCTTTTTCAGCTCTCGCACACGAATGGGATTCATTCGGCGTATTTTTCGCCGCGAGAGGGTCGAATCGGACGAGGAAGAAAATATCAGACCCTGCTGCAAATACGGACTCCATTACAAGTCACAAGTCGCCATTTCTGATAGGACTCATCAGTATTATGGATTCCCTGGAAGGTCCGAGTGTAACTATAAGGCAGTGTTTGATGAGCGACGTCGCCTCATAACACAAAACAGCGCTTTTTCTCCTTGTAAACATGCATTCGCTTTTGCATCTTTCTTTCTTTCTTTCCATCGCTATCCATTTTTCACTTAATGGACATCTGGGGATAGAAATTTCACTTGTTGGAAGAATAGCCCTCGGGAAACGCCGATGTGGGATACGCCGCACTCTAGTGGCGGAACGGCGTTACTTCGGGGGTAATGCATTGTCGGAATTGTCAACGCACGCTTTAAAGCAGCATTAGCGTTATTTTAATATAATCGTACACCTTTTAAGCTCTTACGGGCCGCATAAAATGACCCACATTCAAGTTTGACACGTGTTTATATAATGCGTACCGGATAGATTATCTGGTTTACACAGTATTTGACTCCTATTGAACATAGGTTAAAAGATGCGCTAGTCCCAGACATGTTTAACCCTCTGTTGCTTTCAAAGTCGATAGCACAATTAGTGCCTCCAATATGATCTCGCCACACGCACTGTACGTGTTAGCTAATGCTAATGAACCAAATTTTGTTTATTTATTTATTCGGTTACATTAGCATTCACGCAAACGGGCAGACTCGCCGTCGAGAATAGGATCGGGCCGTGCGAATTACCACCGCGGAAAACCGTGACCAGTGTTTGAGAGCTAATCCGGCGTGACAGTAGGACATTGGGGCATTGATCATTTGCATATTCATGAATATGTATCGGATTATATTCATAGAAATTTGCCGAGATATTCGGCTTTAAGTGTTTTTAGTTCGTGATACACGCCGAGCTTCACTTTTGATACGTTTGGAATATCGGGGATGATTAGGAGGCGACCGAGGGTTTTTGCTTTACAAAGCATTCGATGGAGACGTTTAAAGTGAGACGATGTACAGAACCCTTTTACTCTTCCATCACACATCACTCCATCCGCTCCACCCTTCCTGCACTCCGGTCTTTACATTTACATTTACATTACGCCATTTACTTAGGCGCCTTTGTCCTCACCACTGATTAAGGCCTTTGCTCACGGCCCCCTAGTGGCCATTTTAGTGGTGGTGGGATTTGAACCTGCGATCTTCCGGTCTAATACCTTAACCACCAATTATTGATTTCTCTTGGTTTCATCTACAAAAAAAAAATATCATTAAATGCTACTTTATGAATTAGATCTATTCATTCATTCATCTTCTAGCGCTTTATCCGATCTTCTCGGGTCACGGGGAGTCTGTGCCTATCTCAGGCGTCTATGGGCATTAAGGCAGGATACACCCTGGTCAAACCATGGATGGAATGCCAACCCATCTCAGGGCACACACACACACACATTCATACACTAGGGACAATTTTTCCAAGGTGCCAATCAACCTACCGTGCATGTTTTTGGACCGGGAGGAAACCGGAGAACCCGGAGAAAAAACCCCCTGAGACACGGGGAGAACATGCACAAACTCCACACACAAATGGCCGAGACGGGAATCGAACCCCGGATCCTGGCGGTGTGAGGCGAACGTGCTAACCACTAAGCCACCGTGCCCCTCTGAATTAGATCTAATTATACATAAATCATATTAGATATATTATTTATTATACATCTAAAAAGTCCGGCCCGTGTTCAAGTTTCAGTCATAAAGTCAATAATATGCGGCTTTTTCACAAAAAGCCCGCGAGGCAAATGAAAACGCCACAAAGGCGAGCTACCAGGTGGCGATGCTGATTACCAGATTTTGCCATTATTTAGCCGATTAATTTTGTTTACAAATTTCTGTGTGAAGAAATGAAAAGCAGGGGACATGGTGGCTTAGCGGTTAGCACGGTCTCCTCACACCACCAGGGTCCGGGTTCGATTCCGGTCTCGGCCATGTGTGTGTGGAGTTTGTGCATGTTCTCCCCGTGCCTCAGAGGGTTTTTCTCCGGTTTCCTCCCCCGGTCCAAAAAAACATGCACGGTAGGTTGATTGGCACCTTGGAAAATTGTCCCTAGTGTATGAATATGTGTGTGTGTGTGTGTGTGTGTGTGTGTGTGTGTGTCCTGTGATGGGATCGGCATTCCATCCAGGGTGTATCCTGCCTTAATGCCCATAGACGCCTGAGATAGACACAGACTCCCCGTGACCCGAGGCGCTAGAAGATGAATGAATGAATGAAATGAAAAGCGTGCCATTTGCGTTTAATGTTAATAGTTAGACCTCACCAAATCTGCCCGTGTTTGCCAAAAGTTTGTACACCCTTGCTATATATCTATTATATACTGGGGGGAAAAAAAGTACAGAGTTATTTGAGAAATTCTCTTTATTCGCCGTTCCCGAGTCATTTCCCGGCGCCGTTTAAGCCGGACGCTCCGTCCTGAGGGACCCGAGAGGACACAGGAGGATTTCATTTCATCTTTCCGTAGTGCACGTAACTGCCTGCAAGGATCCGCAGCCTCACGCCGTCTGAAGTGGACGAAGCACTCGCCCTCAACGTCTTGCTCCTGCCCTCGTTTTGTTTTCTTCATTGTCTCAGGGCAGCACGCGGCGCCGTCGCTCTGGCTTCGGCGTTATTGGATTGTGATTGCGCTGCGTATACTGGGATTGATTTGCAGTAAATCGCCAGGAAGAATGCTGGCTCTCTAAACCTGACGTGTGTGTGTGTGTGTGTGTGTGTGTGTGTGTGTGTGTGTGTGTGTGTGTGTGGAAAGACAAAAGACAATCAGTACACATTCATCTATGTGTAACAAAAGACCTGCTAGGGAAACTATAATACTGCTTTAATACTTATATATATATATTTGGTACACTGTGATCCTGATACTGAAATAACTGAAGTAAATATTTATTACAGATCAATAAGGGACTTTACAGATGTTGTCTTTTTTTTTATGTGCTTGACCAGGCCTGACAAAATAAGTAAATAAATAAATAAATAAAAACTATAGGATGAGACAACAAATGTAACAAGTGACGTAAAGCGAGACTATATACAGCAATAACGGTGTCGCGGTACACAATATAATATATAGGTATATATAGGTTTTTGGTACAGATAAGGGGGTAAGTAATATGAAACATAAAAATCACTTGTTTTTGTTGTTTTTTTTTCTTCGAATTAGTGTTGTTTAGTATGATTAATATTTATGTACATTAATAAATGACATAAAAAGCTATGATAAGGTGCCGCCTGGAGCACAGAGGGTTAAAGGCCTTAAAGGCTCGAACCCCCGACTTTCTGATCGGTATCCCAGTACCTTAACCGCTGTACCAGAAGATTGTAGGTTTACATCCCATCACCACCATCACCACCACCAGGCTGCCACTAGTAGGCAATTATTGTAATCATTTAATGATGTAAATATAAATACAATTGTGTCCCAATACTTTTGCTTGTACCGTGTATTTAACAGAGACTCTGTAAAGATGTACAAAGTGTAAAGATTGTTTTTTTCGATGGTTCTCCCAGGGATCGTATTTCTGCTGTACATTGTGCCCTAACGATTCAAACCCCCACCTCCCAAAATCCTGATTCAAGCGCCCTCATATCACTTATAATCTCTCACTGTGTTTCTAAGTGTTTTTTTTATATATATAAAGAGTCTTTAAAAGTACCAATGCATGCCTTTAATTACAATCCCAGCGCCGGCCCGTGATGTAATTACCTCCCGGATATCCTCGACTCGTCATCATTTGCATAAAAAATGAACAAATGATAGCTTGAGGAACGGATTGTGATTTTTAATCCCCCTTTCTTCTCTCTTCCCTTTTTTCAGGACACTTCTCTTCCTGGGACGGTACCAAACAGGTAAACAAATCTAATCTAATCTGATCTAATCCTCAATAACTGTGTGTCGTCTGATGACGGGTGTGTCATATATAATAATAGTGTGATGTGGTGAACGAGACTCGTCAGGGCCACAATCGGGGGATCCAAAGCGGGCGCATCATTTTGGTACCTGGTTCCTGGGTACATGACATTATATATATATATATATATAGTATATATATATATATATATATATATATATATATATATATATATGTATATATATATGTGTGTATGTACGAGTCACACAATAGCACCGGAATACAAATGCAAACATTATTCCTTTCCTATCTGCAGTTCCGAAAGATCCGAAAGCCTCACGGGGAGGGAGGGATGGAGGGACGGAGGGACCGGCGGGGGGGGGGGGGGGGGGATTGAGGGATCAAATCACATTTTTGTAATGTATAATAGGATCTGGCTGCCAGTGGTGCTTGGCCTTTAGCGCTGATCTAACGGCGTCGACTCGTCCCCCGAATCCTAATCTGTGTTTTTTTTTTGTTTTTTTTTTTTATTCTTCTCTCCGAGCGCGGCGTGGGTTTACGTTAAAGCAATATTGCCGCGCAACAGGTGAGTCCCGGTGCGCGGCGTCGCCGAGTGTCATAAACAAAAGGGAAGAGATAAACGAACAAAGTGACAGACACCGTTGATGCGCTCGCTACGGGGTTCCTGCCAATTCCACGTGTCTGCCGTGTCCCCGTGTGTGTAGCAAAACACAGGCCTTTAAGTGAAGATGAGGTGTGTGTGTGTGTGTGTGTGTGTGTGTGTGTGTTGTGTGTGTGCAAAAACACATTTGTCACGAAGAGCAACGATCCCAGGTCCCCCGATTATGCAGATCGTTCTGAATTGATATTCCTCCACCCTGCTTCCCTCCATCTCCACCGTTTCATCGTGCTGTCAGAGAAGCAGAAACGCTTCGCCAGACCATGAAGTAGCTTTGCGTCCGGCGCCGCATCGCGACTGAATCTCCCAAAATAAAAAAGCGCCGCAATTCTGCATTCTTCCAGCGTTTTACTCTATTTTATAATCCGCAGCTTCATGATTCATTCACAGTCCGTGACTGCATAAAAAAAAAACACAGCTGGAAAAACTATAGTATAGTAGATGCGTCATATTTTTAATCCTGAAATATGTACACAGAATTATTAATACCTGTTTTGTATATATATAATATATATATATATATATATATATATATATATATATATCGGGAATTTCTATTTGGGAAGACGTTTATTTTGATAATGGGGACGTTTTAGTATATAATAATTCATAGCATTTTTAATATTTAAGTACATTTGAAGGCAAATAAAGGCTTTTAAATACCTTGTTAACTTTCAATTATTTGTATTTTTTTTTATCTGTCTGTCTCCCTCTCTCGGTCATCTCTCTCTCTCATCTCTCTCTCTCTCCTCTCTCGGTCTTCTCCTCTCTCTCTCTCTCATCTATAGGTTC
>JACRUU010000027.1:24923878-24926378 GCA_030449085.1 Kryptopterus vitreolus | reverse complement strand
TTCAACCACACACAAGAAGCATTTAGTGTTATAAAGCATCTCTGATTGCGATCTCCACGTTGTTTCTCTTGCAGAGCCGGGCCCGCCTGCGAACGCTGGCTGACTCTACAGGCAAGTCCATTATGCAGCGGTTTGTTACTCCGCGTTACGCCCGCGTTACGCCGACTTCAAATTCAATAGCTTATAGATGCGTCTGTGTTATATTCCCAGTGGATATCAGGGCTGTATTGATCGGCTCGCCGCCGTGTACCGTATCAGGTGACCAGGCCGGTGTATTTCCATAAAAACGAGTTCTATTCGTTATTTTCAAATGCACACGTTTATTTATTTATTTATTTTTCTTTATGGTGGGTGCTTTTTGGAGCGGTCGATTGTTTTTGATGTTTATACGCAGCAGGAATAGGAATGATATATATTTATATATGAATTATGTATGGAATGATAGATTGTTAAATACGAAATGGATTTATGCAACGTTGAAATACGGAGATAAGAACGTAAAGTAATGAGATGTTTACGCCTGATATCTGGTCGGAATAATGATGAGTATTCTCAGATCCGGAGTGGAAATAAGTTATTAAAAATAAATAAATTATCAGGAACAACTTGAAATAATAAGTTATTGAATGGAAATAAGGACATCATATTGTACACTAGTGGGGCACGGTGGTTTAGTGGTTAGCACGTTCGCCTCACACCTCCAGGGTCCGGGTTCGATTCCCGTCTCGGCCATGTGTGTGTGGAGTTTGTGCATGTTCTCCCCCGTGCCTCAGGGGTTTTTTCTCCGGGTTTTCCGGTTTCCTCCCTGGTCCTAAAAACATGCACGGTAGTTGTGATTGGCACCTTGGAACAGATGTAAGGCATGGTGGTTGTGTGATTTATAGCTGTGGAGTGGTGAGCACCCACCTGTTTTTTATTATTTTATTATTTATTATTTTATTAAAGCAAAATTGCTTTTTATTAACGCAGTTTATTCTTATTCTTATTATTAATTTATTATTATTATAATTATTATTTATTAATCATTCATTCATTCATTCATCTTCTACCGCTTTATCCGATCTTCCCTCGGGTCACGGGGAGCCTGTGCCTATCTCAGGCGTCTATGGGCATTAAGGCAGGATGCACCCTGGATGGAATGCCAACCCATCGCAGGACACACACACACACACACACACACACACACACACACACACACACACATTCATACACTAGGGACAATTTTCCAAGGTGCCAATCAACCTATCATGCATGTTTTTGGACCGGGGGGAAACCGGAGAACCCGGAGAGCAAAAAAACCCCTGAGGCACGGGGAGAACATTGCACAAACTCCACACACACATGGACCGAGACGGGAATCGAACCCGGATCCTGGCGGTGTGAGGCGAACGTGCTAACCACTACGCCACCGTGCCCCACTATTATTATTATTATTATTATTTATTTATTTATTTATTTATTTATTTATTCAAAAATCTAATTAATTAATTTATTTATTTATTTGTTTATTTGTTTATTTGTCTTTCTTCCCGCCCCATGTTGTGTTGTTCTATTGTATAAAAATTAATACAAATATTTTATAAAATAAATAAATAAAACGGACAGATGTTTGCTCGAAAACGTAAGGAGTAGAAGTGAAAGGTCGGCTGAAAAATAATTACTCCAGTAAAAAAGATACCGCAAAATTTCTACTTAAGTGACTTAACGAAGTGTTTGTACTTCGTTAATTAGGAATAGAGGGGCACGGTGGCTTAGCGGTTAGCACGTTCGCCTCACACCGCCAGGGTCCGGGTTCGATTCCCTTCTCGGCCATGTGTGTGTGGAGTTTGTGCATGTTCTCCCTGTGCCTCACAGGGTTTTTCTCCGGGTTCTCCAGTTTCCTCCCCCGGTCCAAAAACATGCACGGTAGGTTGATTGGCACCTTGGAAAAATTGTCCCTAGTGTATGAATGTGTGTGTGTGTGTGTGTGTGTCCTGTGATGGGTTTTTCATTCCATCCAGGGTGTATGTAGTATATTTTATGTATAATAAAATATACATTTATACATATAAGGAATAGAACAGCCTTTATTTGTCACATAAACATTACAGCACAGTGAAATTCTTCCTTCACATATCCCAGCTTGTTTGGGGTCAGAGCGCTGGGTCAGCCATGATACGGCGCCCCCTGGAGCCCAGATGTTTAAGGGTCTTTCTCAAGGACCCAAGAGTGCCATTTTGGCGATACCGGGGCTCGAACCCCCCCAACCTTCGCATCAGTAACCCAGCGCCACTAAGCTATACCCCCTCCCCTACTCGACACCCCTGCAAAAAAAAAAAAAGAAAAAAAACATTATTTTCTTTAGTGAAACTTGGACAAGTTATAAACGCATTTCCTGTGTGGGTTTCTTTTTATTTATTTCAGTTGTGGAGTACCAGGAAGTAGAAGTTCACCTGCTGAGAGAGAAGACCGGCTTCGGCTTCCGCATCCTCGGAGGAGACGAGGCGGTGCAGGCTGTGAG
>JACRUU010000027.1:24878878-24918878 GCA_030449085.1 Kryptopterus vitreolus | reverse complement strand
CAGGCCCGATGGTGAGTCAAGCAGGAGTAGTGGGGGATCAGAGTGTCCCTATCCCGACCATTCAGGCCATCCCGGTTGTTTCGGGAGTCTCTGTTGTCCAGGGGATCCCGGTCATTCCGGGTGTCCCTGCTGTGCAGCTTACCGCTATGGGTGGAGTTCCGGTCGGCGTGCCGCCTCAGCTTTACCTCCATGACAGCAGGTACAGTTTATCGCACTCTCAACATATATATGCCGCTATATATGTATATATATATATATATATATATATATATATATATATATATATATATATATATATATATATATGTATGTATATATATATATGTGTGTGTGTGTGTGTGTGTGTGTGGTGTGTGTGTGTGTGTATGTATGTATATATATATATATATATATATATATATATATATATATATATGTATCATGTATATATATGTATATATATGTATATATGTACAGACTCTCCCACCCTTGTGGCATTCACATGTCTCCCAATTATGTTTGGTAAGATATAAGCTAAACTATAAAACGCTTGTTTACTGTATTCCTGAATGTTGCACTTAAGAAAAGTTATAAATAAAAACATAAACAGCAATACATTTAAAATGATTAAACAGTATTAAAAAAATACAAAAATGTATAGAGTAAATGTGTTTGTGGAAAAAGGTGGGGAGCATCTGTTTACATATATATATATATATATATATATATATATATATATATATATATATATATATATATGCACAAAATAATTGAAATTTAAATATAAGATGATGCTGTTTTATGGTACCATCCTGACCTGGATCATTTCACACTTACCGTTTTTGGTTTTATTTATGAACAACACATCGTTTGTAGACATTTTGAACATCTGTGAAACAATTTAGCTTATAAATGCCGCCGAATGTGAAGCGCAGTGAGAAACAGCATTACTCAAACACGCTAATTCTACTGTCATAACCCTGACGCTGGAAATAAAACTCCATGATCATGTGATTTTTTTTTTCTTCTTTCTGTCAGGTAATAATTAGTTTCCTTAATTAGTTTGTTACTAGGCTTGTTTATCTGGAAAATCTGCCATGCACGAGCCGTTGCTATAGAAACTATAAGATCACATTAATGTAAAGCTATCGTGTACATTAGACTGTCAGGGATGCTGTTATAGAACGCAATTGAACACATTCGGATTTTTACTCACTTAAACTCTCTTGGATTATTTCTAAATAAACGTATCGTCTTATATAAAAGTTCTGTTAATGCTTGACCGGATGGGTCAGGACCGTCCCGGCAACAACAGAGGGACGGGACAATGTTAGGCATTCCGTCATAATCGAAGTCGGGAAAGGTTAGGTTGGAAATGTAATAGATTGCAAATGACCCTATTGAAAATGTAATAAGTAATGTAACTTTGCAATGACTGATTATAAAACTGATTGCATTTGATTATTTTTCATTTGTCCACTAGGGGGCACTTTAAGTTAACATTCTAAGAAAAAAAAGAAGGTTCTATTTTTCGAAATGAAACTGCAGCAGATCGTCATGACTCAAATCGAAATTACGCTTTCGGTTGAAAGTCATGCCGTCGTCGAAAGCGCCGATTTTACATGAAACTGATTTTTCATGCCGTCGTCTAAAGCGCTGATTTTACATTCCGACGTATTTTGTAATCTTTAACATTCTCATAAGTAACTAATTTAATGCCACATGTTTTTCTTTTTCTCAGTAACTGTAACGAATGACATTTATTTTGTAATTAAATCACATTCACATGTAACTAGTTACTCCCCAACCATAATGTCATAATGTTATTCCTTGCTTGTGTTTTTTTTCCCCTATAAAGAAATAGCAAATATAGCAGAGAACGGAAGAAAAGATTGCGAAAAGAAAAGAAGTGTTGGGAAGTGTTATATATCACAAATGACCCAAGTCAAAATGTAGTGTAACTTTTCAATGACGTTATACTGACTACATTTGATGCCTTTTTTTACTTTCCGAATTTGTCCACTAGGTGGCACTTTAAGTTAATGTTCTAAGAAAAAAACCCTCTAAAAAGTCGTCTAAAGCGCTGATTTTACATGAAATTGTTCAGATTTAACCCTATTTAAACATTGTGGCAGAGTTACTTTCCAAAGTCGGTTTCATTTCCAATATAAAATGGAGACTGGATAAAAAGAGATATTATATTTATGACCCCGACGCAGGTCATGCTGTAAAATGGGATACCATTTAGTATCGAAGGTTTTTTATTTATTTATTTATTTTTTCGTTCTCCAGGCTGGACGACGGTCCGGGGTACCTGAAAGAGCTCTCTGTTCTCTCACGCGGCTGCATATTGTTGCTTTCGCTTCCGATTCTGAATTATTTACCAGCAGATATCTGCTCAATAAAACATGCCTCTTGGCTGAAGGATCTTTTCACATGTCTTACTCAGTCGTGGAAGGTTTCGCCTCGTGCTCGGAGGCTTTTGAGGCGTTATGTTAATGGACCGCTGACGTCCGATGGACGTGTAAAAAAAAAAAACATCACGGAAACCTTTACGGACGTCTGTATGGCGTGCCTTGACGCGAGCGCTGCACGCTTTTGATATCGTGTGTGAAAGACATGGCTTTCTTCTGATTGAAACCTGCTGCCCCCTACAGGTCGGAGGTAAAAGCCAGGCAGGACGTTAAACCCGATATCTGCCAGCCGCCGTACACGGACTACAGACAGCCGCCGGTGGACTACAAGCATCCACCAGTAGCAGACTACAGACAGCCTCCGACTATGGACTACAGACACCCGCCTCCTCTCATCGACTACAGACAGCATTCGATCCCGGATTACAGGCCTCAGGTAGGACGATCGCACACTGGTGGAATATTGTAAAATACAGCGCCGTAAATGTTTAGGATGTAAATATAGTGTTCGTTTTCTACATGCAGCCTAGATAGCAGTTATTGATGCAGATATCCAGTGCATAAAATCATGCATTGATTGCGGAGGGGGCGGAGGGGGCGGGGCTTTACACCGAACATCGAGAATGGTGGTGATCTCTGTAACTTTAACGCTATTATATTATATATTTTGTTTCGGTATAATATTATTATACTGAAACATGAAAATGTGCTAAATGAAACTAATAGGAATGTATTCATTAATGAATATGTTTGTTTAATTTTATTCATTTATTTAATTAATACATTCTAAACAAACGGGATGTGGTGTCATCAACTCGCCTCTAGAGGCCGCTCTTGTAACGTCTGCAGAAAATCTGTCCGTTTTATGTTTTGATGGGGTGTGTTGTAAATTCATTCATTCATCTTCTAGCGCTTTATCCGATCTTCCCTCGGGTCACGGGGAGTCTGTGCCTATCTCAGGCGTCTATGGGCATTAAGGCAGGATACACCCTGGATGGAATGCCAACCCATCACACACACACACATTCATACACTAGGGACAATTTTCCAAGGTGCCAATCAACCTACCGTGCATGTTTTTGGACCTGGGGAGGAAACCGGAGAACCCGGAGAAAAAAACCCCCCTGAGGCAAGGGGAGAACGGGGAGAACATGCACAAACTCCACACACACATGGCCGAGACGGGAATCGAACCCGGACCCTGGCGGTGTGAGGCGAACGTGCTAACCACTAAACCACTGTGCCCCTTATATTAATATATCGATAGTTATTTTTTAAAATTGATACTGAATTAAAAGAAACACTATTCAATATAGTGACCATTAATCCTATAATAATTAAAAAGATTTCTTAAATGAAATAAATACCAGTATATTAATTTCGATATAAATATATAATGAATGCATTAAATTATAAATAGTATATTGTTGGAAAAAGCAAACAGCATGCAGTGTCGCTGATTCACCTCTAGAGGACAGCAGACCAGCCAGTAGAGCAGCAGACGCGATCTGGAAAAACTATCGCCATGCATTTATGCCAATCGATCCTCAACAGACAGCCACGTTATAAAGCCACAATTAAGATCCCTATTTTTTTCCCCACTATATATTATGGGATGCTCTTGACCTGCGTTTGGGATTTCCATTCATCCGGAATTCGAATAAAACTTCAGTATTAATATTAACACTGTGATCATTTCTATGTTGAACATGATAAACGCTCTGAAACCGAAGCTAGCGCCAGAGCTGCTGACTCAGCTTTACCCTGGGCGTGGGGCATTAAAACGCCATTACAACATGTATATTAATATAGCGGCGCTTGCAGTAAAGCAAACTGGAAAAGCCTTGAGACGTGCGCTGGGGTTCTGTGCAGGACTACGACTATTTCACAGTGGAGCTGGAGAAGAGTGTCAAGGGGTTCGGGTTCAGCATCCGAGGAGGGAGGGAGTACAAGATGGACCTGTTCGTGCTCCGTCTGGCTGAGGACGGCCCCGCTATACGGAACGGCAGGATGAGGGTTAGTCTATTGTATATATTTGTGTGTGTGTGTGTGTGTGTGTGTGTGTGTGTGTCTCAGAAGCCTCAATGTTCCAGGGACAGTTAATCTCTAGGGCAGGGATATTCAATGAGTTTTTTATTGGGGCCATTTAATGAAAAGAATCCCAAATAAGGGGTGGGAGAGATATGAGTGACGACGCGACAGCGATACAAAATCCTATACGTTATATTTTCGCGCCTTAAGACGCAATTTTTCTACCTCCAAACATGTTTGTATTTTGAGACTACACAATATCAGTGCATTGTACAATGAGCGTTTTTTGTTTGTTCGTTTGCTTTTTTAATCGAATGTTGTATTTTGAAGTTTCTACATGCAAACAAGTACATATGCTTATGTTTAACACTTTACATGTTCATGTTTTTGCATTAAATGTGCAGTAAAATTCCGTTGAAAGAAATAAACATCTATTATCATGCTGTCACTACTCACGTCTCACCAGAGAGGGCGCCACTCGCTTAGCCTCAGAATTTGGACATTATGTATTTCAGGGTTTTATCGTTAAAGTCTGATGTTTTTACGCGTGTGCATGTGTGTAGGTGGGAGATCAGATCATTGAGATAAATGGCGAGAGCACACGGGACATGAGTCACGCCCGGGCCATCGAGCTCATCAAGGCAGGAGGACGGCGAGTGCGTCTGCTGCTGAAGCGGGGGACGGGGCAGGTTCCTGAATATGGTCTGTATCACATTCCACTCGTAACCTTACCACACACCGTTCACATTGGCGTTCCGTGATCCGTACGGACCGCGGCGCACGATTCGGGGGTGTGGTGGCGTTTCCTCACTGTAACTTTCCTTGTTATATATTTTCCGATCCGTGTCTCAAAAAGCGTGACGGGATCCGATCCGTGAGTTTTGTGATCCGTCGCTCCACTCAAGCATATCTCTGAAATCGAATCTTTTTACGTATAAAGTACTCCATAACAAGTTAAAACATAGAGTATCTAATTTACACATTCTCTTTCGGCTGCTGGTGTTATGGGGCGCCATAGAGGATCCGCAGATTTGGTTCGGCGCATGTTTTTTGTACGCTGGACCTCCTTCCTAACGCAGCCATTTCCCCATTTATCCTGTCTTGGGATCAGCACTAAGAATGCACACTTGCTTGTGCAAGCATAATGGCTCGGGAGTTAGCGGCCTTGCTCAAGTGCCCTCTAGTGGTAGCTCGGTGGAAGTGTTGGGAAGTGTTATATATTACAAATAACCCGATTCAAAATGTAGTGTAACTTTTCAATGACGCTATACTGATTACATTTGATGCCTTTTTTACTTTCCTAATTTGTCCACTAGGTGGCACTTTAAGTTAATGTTCCAAGAAATAAAAACCCTCAAACTGCAGCAGATTGTCATCATGCAAATCAAAATCACATTCCCGTTGCTCATGCCGTCGTCTAAAGCGCTGATCTTACATGAAATTGTTCGGATTCAACCCTATTTGTAATCTATAACATAATTAACCGTCATTTAATTACACATTTTTTCTCAATTACTGTTTATTTTGTAATTAAATGACATAACGCCGTTACATGTAATAGTTCGGTGGTGTTGGGATTTGGATCTTGCGACCTTTCGGTCCGGACCCCGATGCCTTACACACTGAACTACCACCGCCAATTAAACAGTATTGGATTCATATTGATTAGTGCATTAATCAAATGCACTATTTATTATATATTATTTATATAATATATATTATTTGTCAGTTTTTATGTTTATCAGAGGTGCCACTAATTTGTCACAGCTTCAGTTGTTGATGTGAAACACATCCGGCGAGATCCTACTTCACCTTCATTGTGGAGAAGCCAAAGAAAAAAAACAGGCCAATCACATGTAGTACCCTTAATAACCAGTAGATGGCGACATTGTCTCTTCCACAGAACAAACAAACATAGGTAAAACTGCCATGCAGAATGTAATGATCATTTAAAAAAAAATAGTGGAGTGAAAAATACATACGAGGTGATATTAAAAAAGCTTTGAGACGAGTTCGGTTTACAAGAATGTACTTTATTTACCCTATCACCTGGAAAATAGACCCCTGGCACAGTGATACAGCGCTCCCGGTGTTCCTGGAGCTTCCGAAGTGTGACCAGGGAGTCTTCTTTTCCAAAGTGCGCCAAGTTATTTCGCGCTACAGAACTCACACTAATGCTGCAAAAGTCCATTTCATCCAAGAATCAGTTGTTGTTTTTTTTTGGATGAATATGGATTCTGCTGACGTGGCTCTGCATAAAAGCACCGGCCAAATGCTTTACACTCAGATTTCATAACGAGGTAAATGATATCACTTAGCCTGATTGAGTTTATAAAGTAAACGAGTGCTTCTTTTTATT
Organism: Kryptopterus vitreolus; assembly: GCA_030449085.1. Taxonomy (NCBI): domain Eukaryota; kingdom Metazoa; phylum Chordata; class Actinopteri; order Siluriformes; family Siluridae; genus Kryptopterus; species Kryptopterus vitreolus. The sequence continues at coordinate 24,912,095 of JACRUU010000027.1, read as the reverse complement.
TTGATTATAAGATGTACGGCTAAAATTTTCTGGACGAATACTGACCATTTTGTCCAATAGCCATTAATGTGGATCATGTGGATAAATTCTTCTTTCCTCGTTTTCTGCCATTTTTTCATTTATTTTTACATTCTATATATATATATATAGATATATATATATATATATATATATATATATATATATTACGTGTGATTAACGCAGTGTGCATTACTATGTAAGTGATCCTGAACAACATTTAAATTTAGTAATTAAATTACATAACGCTGTTACTTATAACTAGTTACTTACTCCGTCTCTCTCTCTCTATAATCTGTATTATATACCTTTTTATTTATTTATTTATTTTCACACACACACACACACACACACACACACACACACACACACATATATATATATATATAAACGTGTGATTAAGCCCGCAGTGTGCATTACTATGTGAGTGATCCAGAACAACATTTAAATATAGTAATTAAATTACATAACGTTACATATAACTAGTTACTTCTCTCTCTCTCTCTCTCTCTCTCTATCTATATATATATATATATATATATATATATATATCTTTTTTTTTTTTTTTTTTTTTTTACATTCACAAAACAGAATTTAGTTTTAAAGCTCAAAACTAGAACTATTAGAACTGATTGTGTCCATGTTAAAATATTGTGTTCGGTCTGAACATGCGCTTGTCTTTATTGGCTGCGCTCTCGCTTACGCGAATATTCCATACGAATGACACGGATTAATATTGCAGGTTCATTTTTTTTAACCGATGGCTGAAAAAGTCCGTAATGACCACATTACAGACTCCATTACGGCCGTTTAAGGACCTGTTTTCCCCAGAGGGGTTTCCAAGCTAATCTGTTTTTAATAGTTTATATATAATTATAATCGCGTGCTTATTCGGCTACGTTTATCTCTTAAGAGCGTGGTAACGAGGTGGCGGTCAGACGTCCAAAGCCAGCCAATAGTGACGAGACATGAGTTTGCACCGTGCTATTCTTGAACTGTTTTGTAGCATTTCTGGTCTTTTTTTTTTTTTTTCCTGCTTTTACTCTGAACGCCAGTCATAGAGTAGGTCTTTGCTCCCTCTTTCGTAGGAATGGTACCTTCCAACCTTTCCATGTGCATGAAAAGCGACACTCTTGCCTCTCCCTATTTCTTCATAATGGGACACTCTAAAGACACGGTTTGTGGCAAACTGCATGCTTGCTTTTCTCTCTACTTTCTACTTTTCCTTCCTTCGTTTTTTTCAAACCAGAGACCACCCCCCCCCAGAAAACAAAAAAAAAAAATGAAACCCCCCCCCACAACCCCCCCCCTCCCCCCACCCCTCCACCCCCCCCCCCCCCCACCACCCCCCCCCCCCCCCCCCCCCCCCCACAATAACTATTTCCCGTAGATACAGTGATTGGACTTCTAATCATCTGCCAGGTGGTCGTTTCTTGCGCCCTCTAGTGACGGGAAAACGAAATTGCAATGAAAACGCGTACAAGCGTTTTTTGTTTTTTTTTTACTGACAAATATCTTATAATGCTTATAAGATATACAGTGTAATAATATTATATTATTTCTGAGACACGTGGATGATCCTTTTGTGCGTGCCAGTATGTAAAAAAAAGGCAAAACCAACACAAAAACTGGTCAATCGACTTTTTAGCTGTAACTTATTTAAGATGTTTACGGGCTGCCTCACGGCCATGTTTGTTTGTGTGTTACCTAAAGTTTAAATGAGCTGGTATGTTTTGGTGTTTCCAAATTACGTTTTGTACATAACCAACGGCATTTTCATGGCACGCTCGTTAAGAAAACAAACAATATCGGCAGGTTTCGGTGTACATCAATCGCAGACCGTCGTCCTCCGGATCTCTCCGTATTGCGTGACGTTGACAATCTGTGAATCCAAAGTTTAAAAGGAGATAAAAGATTTAGATAAAAGTCGAAGCGCGCAAAGCGGCAATAGCGAGCGAAAGGTGGGGGTTTGTTTTTGTTTTTGTTTTGTTTTGGAAAGAAGCAGAAACCCCGTGCACCCGTCCTAATGGCACGATTAAAAATTAAACAGAGGCCCATTTTAACATCGCAGTATTTGGAAAGAACGCTGTACGAAAGTGCAGTAACTCGATTCTGTTCGATTTTTAGGAAGGTTTAAATGATTTAATCCTCTAATGCATCTCTCACACACACACACACACACACACACACACATGCCAAACCTTTTTCAGGGTTTTTTCTTCCCGAACGCCGAATTTCACAAGTAAATTCTCTTTAAATCTTAGTTATATTTCGATGTTTTGATAAATGAGACGCCTTCATTTTACTTTCGGTTATTTCTGTTATTCAACTCTCAGGTTTATTGAGGCCAGAAAATATCTTGTACTTGAGTCGTACAGTACATAGATAATATTTAAAAATATATATATATATTATTATTATTATATATATTATATAATATAATATTATTATTATTTAAATATAAATTTTATATATGTATATATATATATATATATATATATCTATAATAATTATTCATAAATAATAGACGACTCGGCTTGTCTTTGCACATTCGACCATTTTATTCTTCCTTCTTTATTCGTTCATTCATCTTCTAGCGCTTTATCCGATCTTCCCTCGGGTTCACGGGGAGTCTGTGTCTATCTCAGGCGTCTATGGGCATTAAGGCAGGATACACCCTGGATGGAATGCCAACCCATCGCCAACACACACACACACACACACACACACACACACACACACTCATTCACACACATATTCACACACTAGGGACAAGGTGCCAATCAACCTACCGTGCATGTTTTTGGACCGGGAGGAAACCGGAGAACCCGGAGAAAAAACCCCCTGAGACACGGGGAGAACATGCACAAACTCCACACACAAATGGCCGAGACGGGAATCGAACCCGGACCCTGGCGGTGTGTGAGGCGAACGTGCTAACCACTACGCCACCGTAGCCCCTTCCTTCTTTATTTAACGTATTAAACATATAAAATTTCGTTTTTAATACCTAAAATGGCCTCATTAATTATAATATAATAAGCAGTTTGTATTGGTGTATCTAGGGACACACTTTTACAAAGCGCACCTTTAATGTGTAATGAGGTCATGGATCGACATTTCAGCGCTCGTTTTTTCGTCCATGAGGAATTTACTCTTAATAAAACGCACCACAAATTGCTATCGATTATTTCAATTTAAACGTAAAAAAAAAAAAAAAAAAAAAAAAAACGAAGGAAAAGATTCTATTTCTAGCGTAGGAGCTTAAACTGGAATTTATCTGAAATGATTTCAGTTCAGTTTGATTTCTGTAGAGATTTTCACACCGGATGTTGTTCATTGTTCGGCGTTACAGAATGTAAGAGATAAAGAACAAACATTTGAAGCGGATTTGTGTGTATTTTGTTCTCGTCTTTGTCTTGCGCAAGAACCGAGACGAAGGTACGAGGAAGAAATCCGTGACCGGAAGCAGACCTGAAAAAGGGGGAACTTTATTTGTGTGACACCGAGATAAATCATTAAAAAATAAAACACAACACCAGAGAAAGAAATATCATGTGTATCCCCCCCCCACCCCCCCCCAACCCCCCCCCCCCCCCCCCCCCCCCCCCCCCCAAAAAAAAAATTTATAATGCTTTTAGACTTGTACAGTCAGGTAAAAAAAATTAATTTATTATTATTATTTGTATTCTTTTATTTGATTTTTTAAATATTTGCATTATTTAACACAAGACCATACATAACATAATAGAGAATTAAAAAAAAAAAAAATGACACATCGTCTCAATATTAACCCGTTCAAAACAGACATCCAGATATAAAGTGGAAGAAAAAAAAAAACAAAATAAATAAGTAATAAATATAATATAAACAAACACTTAAATAAATAAATCAACATTCCTCTCATTAATCTTCCCTCCCTCCAGATATTAGGGGAATAAAGTAAGCCTTTGATGTCATCTAAAAAAAGAAAGGGTTCCAGGTCTTATGAAAACATTTGAGAGGTCCTGAAACAAAAATTATTATCATTATTTTATTTTTTTTTTATTATTATTATTTTTTAATTTATTATTTTTTAATTTATTAAATTTTTTTTTTTATTATTATTATTATTATTACTACTTCTTTGGGTAGCTTGCTGAAACAAATCCAAGTCAAGTATGATGTTGTTTTTGTTTGTCTTATTTTGTTTACTAGACAGTGCCACCTCCTGGAGTTCTGACCCTACAGCCCCCGCTGCCTTGCAGGAAGTAGCGTGGCCCCGTTAATCGACTTGTGCCCTTTGTCATTGCCCATCATCTCATCCAGCCCAGCTCTCTGGACCCCGCCTCCCTCTCTCTCTCTCTCTCTCTCTCTCTCTCTCTCTCTCTCTCCCTCTCTCTCTCTAACAGGCAGTGCATGATGGGCCTGGACCAGACATGGTGCTCACTGGAGACCAGCATAGCTCGGTGCTACCAGCATTGCAGAGTTGCACACAGATGTGAGGGGTGGCCGGTCCATCCAGAAGAGCTGCATATGAACGGCGAAGCAACGTCCTGGGGAAAGGACAAGTCTGGTGGACGAATGCCAGCCATGGATTGTCTAATCGATGGGTTTTTTTTTTGTTTGTTTGTTTGTTTGTTTTGTTTGTTTGTTTTTGTTTTTGTTATTATGACCATGAAGGGCCCGACAAGGCCAGACCGAAAACGCCTGGATTAAACAGGACCTCGGAGAAGACCAGACCGGACTGTATTGAAAATAAATAAATAAATAAATAAAAAGTCTGGTCTTCCTGCCCATCGGATCTCTCTCTCTCTCTCTCTCTCTCTCTCTCTCTCTCTCTCTCTCTCTCTCTCTCTCTCCTTGTGTTTTCCCATCCGATAGAGATCTGATCCTAGGAAAGGCTCGTCCGTATTGTTTTCAGTTGCTTTTAATTCCACCCTCGAGGCAACGGGTGAGGAAATTCCACGTGTCGCATGAAAGGCATCGCAAATCACCGCACACCCACGGAGAACTCGACTCTTTCGCCAGTGTTTGTGTTTCATGAGTTGTCGGTATTTAGTCCAGCGTAGACCTTCCCCACGCGCCGCCGCCGACGAAAAAAAAGGCGGAGTCATCATCATCATCACACTGCACTTTTTCTGTTGAGGACGCACGGTCAAGCCGAGAGAAGCTATTATTGTGCTTTTTGTTTTTGTTTGTCTGAAATGAAGGTGGGGGGGGGGGCCGTCTCATATAAACAAACATATCAGTCAGCGACACAATCACGAAGACTTGAACCTCTGACCATCTGTAAAACAGGATGATGATAAAGCGTTAGTCTAATACGGATTTCTCGGAAACGCCTCGGTGTGTCATTCCAGCCTCGTTGTCCCTGTACTGTGCTTCATGAACCACACCACTGTGGGGCCCGCGGGGGAGGGGGGGGGGGCAGAAAGGGGTAGGGACCCCGTCCCCGACGCTTAGAAATCGGCCCTCCGTCGTCTCCTTTTGCCTTCGTGGACAACAAGCTTAAGGGACTTTAAGTAGGTGGAAAGCTTTGTTGTTTGGATTCCACCCATGACAAACAGAAATGAAAACAGCGAAGGCGAGAGAGGAGGGAAGCGTGCCGCGCGAGACTAAAACGAGTCGGAGTCAAATTGAAAAGTGTTTGCTCACATGGAGGAAGGTGTGAGCCTTCGGGGAAATAGCAAAAGTGTGTACAGTGTGAACAGAGACCCAGTTGTATGGGACAGAGTGCCTTAATGGCAGGAATGGATACAGCAGGAAAGGCGTTTTTTGTTTTTCTTTGTTTTTGTTTTTGTTTTTTCCTCTTTCCTCACAGTCCTTGCTTGGACTATTAAATTGGAGTTGGATTTGCTTTTTCACATTAAAAATGCAGCTGTCAGATTGTAATGCATATATATAGCATATATATATATATATATATATATATATATATATATATATATATATATATATATATATATATAGATATATACACACACACACATATCTATCTATCTATCTATATATATATATATATATATATATATATATATATATATATATATATATATATATATAATGCTACAGAAACGCGCTTCAGCTTTGCCCGAACGTCCTGCCTTTCTGTCCGATTCCTACCTTACACATCACTTTTCATTTTAGCACCATGATATTATTAGCAGGCCAGAATACGTCACACATGACCTTTTACACCAGCATCATTAAAACAACAATCGTTTCAAATCGTTCCAAATCCTCTATGTAAAGGCAAACATCAAGGAAAGGTCACGATTTTATTTATTATTATTATTATTATTATTATTATTTTATTATTATTTTTCATGAATTATAATGATTGGATTCGACCCAAAGTGCACCATGAATCCATCAGGGATTGTTTGTGTTTTGTATCCTTTTTTGAAATTATTACTTTTTTCCATTCCTTTTTTTTATTGTATAAATTGGGCAGATTTACTACAAACCCGTCCAGAATTCAATGTTTTTTGTTTGTTTGTTTTGTTGACACAGTAATTGTGTTGTACTCCTTCCGTTATAATCTTGCTTGAAGTCTTTTTTTTTTCCGCTCGCCGTGTTCTGATGAATCCGGACGATTCCACGGACCCTCCTCTATTCCCTTCCTCCGTCCGTCGCAGAGATACCTGGCATGGTACTCATGGTACGCAGGAGAAGGCGGATCATCGTGGCGCGTCACTCTAGAAGCGGTTTGATTTGCTGAAGGACCTTCAGAGGACCTTTGGAGAAGAACGCTCTGGCCTTCGTCCTCTCTGGGTGAAAGATGGTTAATAAAAGGCCGGTGCTGGGAATTTGGCCGAGACGGATATAGCAAGAAAAATTCTCATTGCAGGGAAAAAAAAAAAAAAAAATGTGTTCAAATTCTGATCTCTTGCCGATCACGTCCTACAGGTGGCGACAAAGCAGGACTTTTAATGTGCTGTAAAACCTTACAAGGATCCTGGGCCACGTTCCAGTTCTCTCATGAGCTGATCCTGCACTTCCAGCTCCAGCTGCAGAATCGTCATTGAGTCCAAACATTTAGTCTTAATAAAGTCTCGGGCGTAAAAAAAAAAAAAGCAGGCATGCTTAAAGTAAATAAATAAATAAATAAATAAATAAATAAAACTTGGAAGGAGGAAAAAATGGGATGACTTTTTCTTTTTGTTTAAGGAGCAACTCGTGCCATAAAACTGATGATTATCATTTTATTTATTTATTTATGGATTTTGCCAGACGAACATTTCGCCTTCATGTGCAGTGTGTTCGGATGAAAATATGTCAGGCCTGTGCTTCTCTCCAAGCCCACACACACACACACACACTCAGCCTGATAACTGTGCCAACACAAGACTCAAGTAAACAGACTGTAACTAATAAACGTTTTTATCCGAGCCGATCACATGTCAGAGAATCATGGGGGTGGGGAATAAATAAATAACAAGGTGCCACAGCAAAAAACAACACAAAACAACAACAACAGCATTGAAAAAGACCCTGATAGTTTCGTACCTACGACCTGCATTTGTACCAGTCGCTGATTGAAGTGTGTTTGAGTTTATTGTTGTTTACATGTGGAGATGTATGAAGAGAAAGACGGAGCATCGATTGCACAGCTCATGCTTTTTGTTTTTTTTTTTTTTTTCTTTTTTTTTTTTTCCTAAAGAAGCTGTATCCTGCCTGCTGTGGGGAAATAAAATGAAAAAAAAAAAAAAAAAACAAGAAAAAAAAAAAAATTTTTTTTTATATTATTGAGGAAAATATTGAATCTGTGAAAGATGGCACATTCAAGGAGCCCATTTCAGATCGATATTACTGTGTAGTGTTAGATGTGTATTTACCTTGTACAGCTGTACTCCTATAAATATGGTTTAATGTATTATTGATAGTTTCAAAGACTTAAGTGATCAAATATTTTTATGAAATGCAACAAGTGCGGATATATTAAATTTTGCTAAACTCTTGTTTACCTGTATGATATTCTGAAATACTGTCAAATAAAACTCTTGACATGGTGTAAAGTATTCATTTTATAGTACTCATGATACTCATGTCCGTTTCTATGAGTGTGAGCGGTTGTTGACGGTACTGAACAACACAAATAAAAATAAAATAAAAATTAAATGATGCGAATTAAAATAGTTGTAGTTTGATTTTTGGGAATGGGATACAGTATGAGGTAGATTTATTATTTTAAATATATATATTATATACATCTCATTCATTCATTCATTCATCTTCTACCGCTTTATGTCCGATCTTCCCTCGGGTCACGGGGAGTCTGTGCCTATCTCAGGCGTCTATGGGCATTAATGCAGGATACACCCTGGATGGAATGCCAACCCATCGCAGGTCACAAAAATACTCACATACACACACTTTCACACACTAGGGACAATTTTCCAAGGTGCCAATCAACCTACCGTGCATGTTTTTGGACCGGGACCGGGGGGGAAACCGGAGAACCCAGAGAAAAACCCCCCTGAGGCACGGGGAGAACATGCACAAACTCCACACACACATGGGCCGAGACGGGAATCGAACCCGGACCCTGGCGGTGTGAGGCAAACGTGCTAACCACTAAACCACCGTGCCCCAATTTTATATATATATATATATATATAAATTATATATATATATATATATATATATATATATATATATATATATATATATATACATGCACGGTAGGTTGATTGCACCTTGGAAAATTGTCTCTAGTGTATGAATGTGTGTGTGTGTGTGTGTGTGTGTGTGTGTGTGTGTGTGTCCTGCGATGGGTTGGCATTCCATCCAGGGTGTATCCTGCCATTAATGCCCATAGACGCCTGAGATAGACACAGACTCCCCGTGACCCGAGGGAAGATCGGATAAAGCGCTAGAAGATGAATGAATGAATGAATGAATGTTCACATGAGTTTGATAATGTGTGCAGGTTTATTTTTATTTACGATTAAACACAATAACGTTAGAATCCTATGAAATAATGAAAATAAATAAATACACATATCGTCCTTATTATCGGTCCTTTTCAATAAATAATAATAATAATAATAATAATAATAATAATAATAATAATAATAATAATAATAATGATACTACTACTACTACTACTACTACTACTAACTACTACTAATAATAATAATAATAATAATAATAATAATAATAATAAAATCAGGGTGTGGGGGGGGGCAACGGTGGCTTAGTGGCTAGCACGTTCGCCTCACACCTCGCCTGTGTGTGTGTGTGTGTGTTTGTGTGTGTGTGTGTGTGTGTGTCCTGCGATGGGTTGGCATTCCATCCCGGGTGTATCCTGCCTTAAAAACCGGATATAGCGGTAGAAGATGAATGAATGAATGAATGAATGAATGAATAATAAACAGATGTGCAAAGACAAATAATACACTGTCTTTTTAATGGCCCTGATACTATTTATGCACCTATCTTTTTCCTCCGCTAGGGGTCGCTACAGCGGGTTAATCCTGTCCCATACAACTTGTGATCAGTAGGGGGCGGAATGTGCCCCGTGACGTTGGCTTGCCAACCGCCATTCACCACAATAGACGAAGAACCCACGTGCGGTTTGTTTAGAGACGTGCGAATATTGTTTACATGCGTGTTTGTTTATTTATTTACGTATTTATTTAGCTGTATATTATTGCTTCATCATGTCTGGAAAGCGGAATCTTCCAGCGTGGATGCTCACACGTGATAGAGGAAAACAAACCCTCAGGGAGAGTGGACAAAGGAAACCGGAAATAAACAACAACAAATGTGGCGGGAAAAAAGGCACCCGAAGGTGTAAATAAAGAAATGGAGTTTTGTTTTATTTACTGTTGTTGTTTATTTTTGTAATGATTGTTTGTTTTTGTTTGCAGAATGATGTACTGGTTGAATGAACGTGAGCTTGTGGAAGCAGCGCGCGGTGTTTTGGAGAAAACACGGGTGAGATGGAGATAAATGCACTTTCAGACATACATTTATTTATTTTTTTTAATAAATAAATAAAATATTTATTTTTAAAATGCGTGAAGAAATCGGTATTCTTTGGTTATTAGTGATATTCTGGCAACCGGTGTTGTTGCATGTAACGGCGTGACGTAATTTTAATTACAAAATAAAAGTTGCATTAATCCGTTACAGTTACAGCGTGACTTAAAAGACGTGTAATTAAATTACAGTTATTTTACGAAATGTTAAAGATTATAAATTCTAACTAATCCACTCGTCAATAATTTGATTGTTCAAAAATAAATCCCACTTTTTTAGAGTGCCACCTAGTGGACAAATGAAAGTAATCAGATACGTTTATTTATTTATTTTTTTTAAAGAATAGCCTTTATTTGTGGCATATACGTTACAGCACAGTGAAATTCTTTCTTCGCATATCCCAGCTTGTTGTTTGGTAGCTGGAGTCAGAGCGCAGGGTATCAGCTATAATACGGCGCCCCCTGGAGCACAGAGGGTTAAGGGTCTTGCTCAAGGACCCCCAAGGGTTCATTCATTCATCTTCTACCGCTTTATCCCTGTGCCTATCTCAGGCGTCTATGGGCATTAAGGCAGGATACACCCTGGATGGAATGCCAACCCATCACACTCAAATTCATACACACATTCATACACTAGGGACAATTTTCGAAGGTGCCAATCAACCTACCGTGCATGTTTTTGGACCGGGGGAGGAAACCGGAGAACCCGGAGAAAAACCCCCTGAGGCACGGGGAGAACATGCAAACTCCACACACACATGGCCGAGACGGGAATCGAACCCGGACCCTGGCGGTGTGAGGCAAACGTGCTAACCACTAAGCCACCGTGCCCCTTACGCCCCCCCCCCCCCCCCCCCCCCCAAGGGTTGCATCTTGGCAATACAAGGGCTCGAACCTGATCAGCAACCCAGCCCATTAGACCATTGAGCTACCCTCCCTTTTATAACGTCATTGAAAAGTTACACTACTTATTACATTTTGAATAGGGTCATTTGTAATTGTAATCTGTAATTTATTACATTTCCAAAGTAACCTTCCCAACACTGGTGGTAACTAAATTTAGCAAACTAGCTGTGATTTCAGATGTGCAATAAAGCTGAGCCAGACCATAGAAGGATTGAATAAAAAACTCCTGGACATTTTACACCCCCCCCCCCTTTTTTTTTAATACAACTTAATTTTAATTATAACACTGCCATTTTTCTCTTAAATTGGTCAAATTTTGTCATTTGGTAGCTTATTTCTGACATACATGGTAATATATATATATATATATATATATATATATATATATATATATATATATATATATATATATATATATATAATATAATAATTAACTAAAACAATAATAATAAAAAAATACATGAAAGATTGTGAAGATTGAACTATCTGTGTTGTGTGTGTGTATATGTACACATATACACATACACACATATATATATATATATATATATATATATATATATATATAGAGAGAGAGAGAGAGAGATAGATACGTATATACATACACACGCACGCACACATAATTGTGATCATTCAATGTTGAAATCATTTAAAATAAATAAATAAATGCAGCCTTAAGCAGAATAATGAGATCACTTTCCCACGTAAGAAATCGACGCAGTTCAGGATGTAAATGACTGTTTTTGCTTTGGTCCGGAGAAATACTCATTGTTTATTTTTTTTTGTTTTGTTTTGTTTTGGATAGGCATCATCTCTTATCTTATATAAACAGCTTAGATTAGATTTTTACTTTTCAGCAGGACTTCACTTTGTGTCACTTTGACATTCGAGCCCAAGTTTAGATCAGAAAGAAAGGTCATTAATTTTGTCTCTCGTCACGTCCGATCTGTCCATCACTGATCCCTCTGTTTACCTTTCTATGGAAGATGGCCGTAGAACAGAGACGTGACCCTCCTCCAGACCCTGAAACGACCGCGATTCCAGAGACGGACGTGGAAGAGACGACAGACTCGGAAGTTTCGGAGCCAGATGTGGATATCGCCGAGCAAGAAACATTACCCTACAGCACGTGTTTAGAGGAGCGACGGTACGGCGGTTCGTCTGAGCGGCCCGGTGAGTATCGCGTAGCCTCGTCATCGGTTTTGGAGAAAGAATCTGAGGAGGAGAAATCTCGGGCCGATTCTGATCATGAAGCGCTGCAGGTGCTGCGAGAGATCTTTTTCTCCTGAGTACTGAAGGGAGAGGGACTGATGAACTCCAGATCTTTTATTGTTTGTCTTGATTTGCATATGATGTAGATCTATTTTTATACTTATTAATCCTGTAATTGAGCCCCTCATGCGTGAACCAGGATATAATTGAGGTTTTGGGATAAAGATGATCAAACTTTTTGGCTCAGGGCGACATTGACGTTTAACATTTGACAGATGGGCCGGGTCCGCTGCATAAATATCAAACATAAACATATAAAAGGCGTTAATGTTAATACTCAATGTCTTGCTGTGCGTAATGCGCCACCTGGTGGAACATCAGGCAATTACAGGACAAGTCATAATCGCCGGTAGAAGTTAAATGACATTCTGTATGATTTACAGAATATAGTGATTGTCTGTCGCTATTTATTATTACAGTGTTTTCATACATTGGTAGGAAAGTTGATTGCTAGAGCTGTGTGTGTGTGTGTGTGTGTGTAGTGCATCTGACAGAACTAGCAGAGACTGAGACTTTTGACTTATTTTTTTATCAAGACTTGCATCAGGGCAAAGGATTCAAACCAACACGAGCACAGACGGTCCATCAGATGTGCGTACAAACTCCATTCTTATTCAGAGACTCCTGGTTTAGGACAAACACAGTGTACGAGGGAAATGCATAAAGTATTAACTGTATAAAATGGGATTCTATTTAAATTGCATTATCTGTCTAAAACCGCTAGAAATTCCCCGTATCACGATACGGAGTGACACACTTGTCTTCCTATTCATTCCATAGTTTACCCCCATGCTCCCTTCTCACCACTCAACAACATCTAGTGCCTAATAAATGCTTCTCTCCTCACCTACTCCGTCTTAGACAAAACAGCCCCGAGCCCCCAGTTTGCCCCCCCCCCCACGCCCCCCCCCCGCACCCCAACCCCCCCCAAACCCCCCCCCCCCCCCCCCCCCCCCCCACCCCCCCCCCCATCATTCATTTTGAAAGAAGACAATAGTTGCTTCCTCCCGATTAAATCTGCTAAAAACCAACCGTATACACACACACACGCGCACATATATAATCAATCAAACCCGTCAAACATGATGTGACTTCCGTGTAAATCATAATACTGTTATGATTCATTCATGTTTTCCTGATTCAGTGAGTTTATTTTAAATTACCCCACTCGTTTCCGAAGTCATAATTTAATCCTCGCAAATGATACCGAAAAAAAAAAAAAATAACCAACACATTTTAAAATTGTATATCAAACAAATCTGGATAAAAGGTGGATGAAAAGCGCAGAAGAAATCAGTAGAAAACAATGTTTATACTCTCCAAATGAAATCGCTGCCTCTCACAAGCACAGTAACCACTAGAGGGGCAGATGACTTGATGCTGTTATCGGAATGAGGGAAATGTTCAGGCGTCCAAACGACATTCACGGCCTGAGTTACAGTTATGTGCTTGAAGCAGGCAGCCCTTCACAATCCCACAGTGCCAGAGAAGTCAATAAAGACAGAGACTTTGGCGGGCTTCGAGTCTCGGTTCAGTCCATGGTGTGCTTGTGAGAGGATCCTCAGGTACGGCAGTGGGTGGAGGGGGCGCTGGGGTGGTGTGGGGTCGGCGTTTGAACACTGTACTGCTAGAGTCCACCGTTCTCTGAAAGTAGAGGCGTTTGGCTGTTTTCATGGCCTTGCACAATATGGACCTACAACACAGTGGATTAGTGTTACAGCCTCAGGGGAGCGCAATAGTCTATTATTCTGTTTTTAGCATAAAAAAAAAAAGGTGGTATTGTATGTAATATAATATATATATATATATATATATATATATATATATATATATATAGATATATATATAGATATATAGACAGATATAATATATACGAGATACATATACAGATATATATGATATATAGATATATATATAGAGAGAGAGACCGAGAGAGGGAAGACACACACAACATACACACACACACTATATATATACACATAGATATACAGACATATACATATACCACACACACAGAGATATATACGATACACACGATATATATTACACATATATATATACACACACACACACACACACACACACACACAGATATACACCACACAAACACACACACACACACACACCTATGCTATCTATCTATCTATATCAGATATCTATATATATATATATATATATATATATATATATACACACATACACACACCACACACACACACACACACACACACACACACACATGTATACACACACACACACACACACATACACACACACACACAACACACAAATATATATATTTTTAAAAAGTACCTGTTTGGGCTTATAGGCTCCGAGTTTAAAGCGACAACAAATTATGTCTACAATGGAGCCAACCAGGTTGTGCAGCATGCCTGTGCAATGGGGAAAAACAAACACACACTATACTCAATCTTTCGTTGTGAAATGGCAGTTTTGCAGAAACATTAACCAGAAACTTCCGACCAGTAACCCAGCGCTTTAACGGCACAGCCCTGAGCTAGCCTCATAAATGTCAATGAGTTTTAATTTGACCGTACCTGTTGTAGAGAAGATGCCCCCGACGATGCCGCACAATCGCACTAGGAACTGCCACAACGGCATGTGCTGTTCCGTTACCCGGACCATGAGCGCGCTGAGGTCGTACTTCATAAAAATTCCAGACACACCACCGTGACTTCCTGTCGCGTGGTTAATCACCCGCTCCTGCAACCACAAAGGTCCGAAAGGTTTAACTGACACGACAGAACACGTATATCCACACACACACACACACACACACCACACACGATGCAGAAATGCTTCAAACAGATCAGAATAAATGTCCAGCCATCCTAATCATAGATAATGCCTTTCTACGAAATTACATATTAAAAGTCTTCCAGGGAAAACCCTTTCCTTTTTCACCCGACCCCCCCCCCCCCCCCCCCCCCCCCCCCCCATTTGTGTGTCAAATGTTTAAAAGGATTTAAAATTGATTACGTTGATGTCGGAATCGCAATACAAGTACTGAGTGTTTAAACAAATAATTTGTTTACATTTGTCCTACATCATTATTATTACCTATATCATGAACCTACCCTTTCTGTAACGGAGTACTGATGCGTATCAGCTGTCACTTTGTAGGTTTCCAGTTTGGTCGGTACAATGGTGATGAAGTACTGAAACATCTGATTATCTGGTAAAAACAACAATGAAAAAGTATATAAATCTCACGAGAATATGAAAAAAAAAAAAGTAAAAATCTTTTGTGATCAAAGTGTGCAACTTGTGATTTCCTGGTGTGCCGCGAAACCGGTTTGACTTACGATCTGTGCACACTTTCTCCGTGCCGTCCAGCGGGTTCAGAATTCCTGGGATTTCCTCGCCGAAGGACAAGTGGTCTATTCGGTGGGAGAAGTTGTAGGCTGTGGATAGACAGGGACACTGCTTTGTAAAAGTGAGTTTGCAGAACACGTGTTCACCCTTTCACGCCTCTCTTGTGCTTAGGTCACTTGCAGTCTTTTACATGTACACAGATGCAAAAATATCTCCCTAGCAAATTTCCCCCCACAAGCTAAACCAGCGGTGCCGTGTCAGTACGGACCTATTCTTATTGAGTAGTATCGAACGTACTGTATAAAGTGAAACTTACTGTCATGGCTGACTAGTGCTGCTAAGTGAGCGTGACCTCTTGGGTGTGGGATGGCCCTGCAAAAAAGAACATACACTCATGTAAAAAGATTCTGTAATGTATACGGTGCATGAGGAATGCTGGGACCGCGTGTTGCCTCGAGGTTTGGACTCGCACATTCTGGGTGATAAAAGTACTCATGCAGAATAAAAACATTGTTCCGAGGATGTCCGGGTTTCTGCTCAATCAGCAAAAAGAGTGTTAGTGTAGTCTGGGATTGATGTCAGATCAGGAGGTACATCCCTTGGGATAGACAAGGTGGCGAGACGAGACATGGCGGAAGACCCTGATTTGCTTCCTTTAGGTAGAAATGGCAGCGTCCCTTCAAAAATGACACACTTCTCTGCCTTAGACTTCCCAAAGCCCTTAGTTATAGAAGCTAGCTCATTTTCCCACCCTAAATAAAATAAAAAAAGGTATTGGGGTACCTGACTTTCCCAGCCATATGTGGTTCATGTATTTACCCAAACTAGTTCCTGCATGACAATACCCCTGTGCATGGGGTGAAGTAGAAAATCTCACCTCACCTACATCAATACCTGCTTTTACGATCACACTTGGGTCTGAATAACCAAAAATTAGGGATCTATATTAATGGACACCAAATATGAACATCTATGTAGTTATACAAGAAGATCATACCTATGAGTAAAATGTGTGTGTGTGTGTAGTATGTATATATATATATATATATATATATATATATATATATATATATATATATATATAAATATAAAACCATGTATATTATTGAATAATATGCATCAACTTAAAGACTTAGTATTCTTTATATATAACCTTTCAAGGCAGAAAGACAGGAGTAGAAAATGCAGGGGTTGATAATGGGGTGGGACTGCATACTTGCCAACCGTGATGTGAAAGTTCCCAGCCACTTTATTAACATAGAGGTGTCCGTGTATTCTGCATGCATCGAGCGGCTGTGTAGGAATGTCCTCTCTGAAGACAGAAAAGCAGAAAAAAAACGACACTGTACGAGTTACTGTACCCCCTTCACAGCACGAGAGTCTCAGCTCTAATCAGCACGTTTGTTTCCATATCGGATACTGCACGGAGAATCCTTTAAGAAAACAGACGGTGAAGGAGACGAGGACTGACCGTGGGGGTAATGCAGTCGGCGCTCCTCTCATCACGTTTTTAAAGAGGACGTCCTGGAGGGAGTGCTCCTCACGCAGCCGGTCCTGAATCAGCAGGAGTGTCCTGGTGGTGAAAACAAACTTCATGAAATGGAAGAATGAAACCCTTTCACTGGAGTTTGCCTCTAGAAGACAATCTTTACCTGGTTATAAATACAAATGCTAATATTTATTTGTAAAGAATACAGAGTTTTGTCTTTTTTTTTTCTTTCCTTTCCATCATAGCAATTTCAAACAATTATTTTTGTAGTAATTGAAGTATAACATTAAGTTATACGCTCACATACACAGAGAGCGGAGAGTTTCTGTTGTGTAAATAAAATTTTAAAAAGGCCTGTTATTGCTCAGAGTTAAAGTCATTCCGCAATTTTCCCATTACTCAATTTAATAATGACAAAACATCATATAATCTTATAAACGGAAAAACGTGCAAATTATAAAATCCTCCGTCCCGTTACAGAAAGCTCACAGACCAAATAAATAAATAAATGTATCGAAATTTTAAAAAGAAAATCCATTATATGAACTATTATAGGTAAAACAGACCATGTAGACTGAAAAAAAAAACCTGATAACATTGATCACATCTGCTTTGCACCCGAAACCAACACCACAGCTCGAGTCATATACATTCAACACATTCTGACCAATCGGAGTGGAGAATTCAAAAGCGGTATGGTATAAATAGCGTATACAAATACTAATCTCTGAACGCTTTAAATATGTAGTATGAAGTAAAGATGCCACACGGTAAGACTGTGCGATTTAATTACCTGTGCCATAGTCTCTGCTGAGGAGACAGCTCAAACACAACCTGCAACAGAGACAGAATACATGCTATGACCACTGATGCAAAGCACCAAGTCGCACAGACATAATACTGTTCATACTTACCGGCTCGTACTTCAAGCCATCGGAGGCGACCATCGTTTCGGCCAGGTCCAACACATCCGCGCCCACAACTAAGCACAATAAGGACAATTTCACAAGCTTTGCTCATGCCACACAGCATTCACAGAATATACTCCGGATAGGCATTACATTATGAGATGTCAAAGTAAATAACACGGATTATCTCTTCATCATGGCACATGTTAGTGGGTGGGGTGTATTAGGCAGCAAATAAACAGAGCATCCCCAAAACTGTTCTGAGGTGTTTCTGCACTTGTACTAGTATCTATCAAAACGAATCCCGTTTTTGACAGGCAGTCACAATGTTACGGCCGATCGATGCGAAATCGAACCGCACGAACACCGAATGTCAAACGCACGCGTCGGTTGGAAAGAAAACGCATCCGTTCCCATTAAACAGGTTTGGCACGTTCGCACAACTCGGTCACGTGACCTTCGGAAAACAAACCGTACTCACATTGACACCTCATGCCGACTGTGATGTCTATATTTATCCTTAATTTGCTGTAAGAGAAGACGAGAGACACACACAAATCAATCCATAATCGTATCAACCAATTTACACACCATTATGTATAAATATTAAAGCTCGAGTACCTAGAAAAATCTGTGTCGACTTCATATTCGTACTTCATCCACGTGTCCCGGTAGACGAAAAACTCAAAGAAGGCCAGCAGTGCCATGGCAGTGAAGGCGATCAAAGACACTGAGGACACAAACAAACAAATTCATGTAATGCTATTATTAATGGGGGCACGGTGGCTTAGTGGTTAGCACGTTCGCCTCACACCGCCAGATCCGGGTTCGATTCCCGTCTCGGCCATGTGTGTGTGGAGTTTGCATGTTCTCCCCGTGCCTCATGGGGGTTTTTCTCTGGGTTCTTCGGTTTCCTCCCCCGGTCCAAAAACATGCACGGTAGGTTGATTGGCCCCTTGTTAAATTATCCCTAGTGTATGAATGTTTGTGAGTGTGTGTGTGTGTCCTGCGATGGGTTGGCATTCCATCCAGGGTGTATCCTGCCTTAATGCCCATAGACGCCTGAGATGACCCGAGGGAAGATCGGATAAAGCGGTAGAAGATGAATGAATGAATGAATATTATGAATATAATCACATCACACTGGAGCTTTTAAGTGTTGTTTATTGGTCGAACACAACCTCCAGGACCAGATCCAGGTGTGACTGATGATGAATGGGGGGGGGTGCAAAAAAATAAATAAACAAATAGAATAAACTCACCGGTTCCACCGCTCGCTGTCGTTTCCACATAACTCTCGGGAACCTTGGGGAAAGCATCCAGCTCCTTCACTAAATTCAGAGCCTTCTTCCGAGACAGTCTGCGCATCTTTGGAGCAACAGTGCTCTCCTGGAACCTGTGAGGAGGAAGCGCACCACATCAATCACACGGACCGTCCACGCGCTTCACCGTGTTAGCGGCTAGCACGCGCTACTGACTCGGCTCTCTTCAAGCGACTCTTAGTTCGCGTCTCTATTGCAGCCATGTTATAGCAGGCAGGACGTTCACCCGGAACCAGGGAGGGAGGGGGGTGTAAAAATAAAAAAACCCGCCGAGGAAAGGCGCCTGAATTCGACCCGAAGCTAAACAACAGCCGGGAGAACCAGCTTGGGCTTAGCCAACACCTGTAATACCCAGGCGCTAGTTGGAGCTAGCTCGGCGGAGCCTCACCTACCCCGGGAGAAGAAGTGTGTTAAATCTTCATGGCTGATGTACCGTGTCCTTATCAAGCGTTTCCCCCGCCTGGGAAGCCGGTCTCGGTTAACATCCACACGGAGGGAACGGGAGCAATGCTGGAGGCACACCGAGCCGCTGGGGCTTTGAGGCTGAAGAATGGAGTCGTGACGATGCCCTTTACCGCTGCATCATGGGAGTTGTTGTACTGCCTCCTCTCGCCTGCCATTCAGTGAGTCGATTCCTTCGAGCCGAGTTTCAGGTATTGTCGAGTCCCAATGATTTCCCTTCCGACACAAACATCGTCGATATCGATATCAGATATTTCTGAGTTGTGTTTTTTTTTGGTTTGTTGTAATAATATGAATGATTGAGGGGCACGGTGGCTTAATGGTTAGCACGTTCCCCTCACACCGCCAGGGTCCGGGTTCGATTCCCGTCTCAGCCATGTGTGTGTGTGTCTCAGGGGGTTTTTCTCCGGGTTCTTCGGTTTTCCCCCGGTCCAAAAACATGCACCGTATGTTGATTGGCACCTTGGAAAATTGTCCCTAGTGTATGAATGTGTGTGTGTGCCTGCTCTCTCTCTCTCTCTCTCTCTCTCCTTCTCCCTCTCTCTCTCTCTCTCTCTCTCTCTCTCTATCTATATATATATATATATATATATATATCTATATATATAATCATTCATTCATTCATCTTCTAAACCGACCGCTTTATCCAATCTTCCCTCGGGTCACGGGGAGTCTGTGCCTCAGTCGGTCTATCTCAGGCATCTATGGGCAATTAAGGCAGGATACACCCTGGATGGAATGCCAACCCCCATCGCATGTGTCATGCTCTATAGCAGGGGTGGGCAAACTATGGCCCGGGGGCCACATCCGGCCCCTTGGTCCTTTTAATCCGGCCCGCTGAACTGCTTCGGCTTCTTTGCCTGCACCAGAAGAAAGTATAAACGCACAGCAGTGCTGACATTGTTGGAGTATGCTCAGTGAGAAAAATGTATTTATTTATTTCCTTTTTCTTAAATAGCATATCCATATTCTTTTGGTAGCATAATGAACATGATGATATTTACACAAAACGCGAACACAAAATTTAAAAAAATTAATATTGAATTAATAAAAATTAATTATTGAATATAAGATATGTTCAACGTTATTGTTGGTTCGGCCCACGAACACACCTCAGGTTTCTCATGTGGCCCTTTGGAAAATATAATTGCCCACCCCTGCTCTATAGGGTTTGGACATGTGAATAAAAGCCACACATCACCCGTTCATGATTTTGCTTACGCTATTTCAAACCGGTCTTTCCACAAGCTCAAACCGGTCTTTCCACAAGCTCAAACCAGTCTTTCCACAAGCTCATATTTATTGGCTCGGATTGAATATCTAAGCACAAAACCAAGACAATCCCATTTTTACAGATGCTGACATAAACATGTTCTAAGGAGCAATGCTGTATAATACTGTTTAATTCATCTTCTACCGCTATATCCGATCTTCCCTCGGGACACGGGGATCAAGGCAGGACGAACCCTAGATGGAATGCCAACCCATCGCAGGGCACACACACATTAATACACTAGGGACAATTTTCCAAGGTTCCAATTAACCTACCGTGCATGTTTCTGGACAGGGGGGGAAACCGGAGAACCCGGAGAAAAACCCCAGAGGCACAGGGAGAACATGCAAACACACACATAGCTGAGAACCCGGACCCTGGAGGTGTGAGGCGAAAGTGCTAACCACGAAGCCTTTATAAGTCCCTTATATAATACTGTGTGTGACTTAAATAATTTTGAATTACAGAGTGAAATGATGAGCATTATTAGATAAGGCAGGATGTTTTAATCGGACATGAAACTTTGAAATGATAAAACATACCACATACATATAATACAAAGCTTTTAAGAGATTTTTTTTTTACAAACGTTTTTGAATAAAACACATTTACGGCACATTTTAGCTCTGGAGAAAGGGAGTAGCATGTTAACTAGCATGAGCAAATTTTAGGCAAAGCACGGAGCTCCTCTGAGGACAAAACAATAGTGGCGGGTTCTCTATATATTGACGGAATCTGGGCCTTCATCTAGCAGCACTGCCCTCTCAGGGCTATTGGAGGTCGGTGTATCCGGATTCTCCTGCGAAAGCTCCTCGGAGCAGCGGCTGATGGTAGGCGAGATGACGTCGGGGCTCGTGTCGCACGATCCGGTGCTCTGTTCAGATGTGGCGGTGGTGGTGGCGATACTGGCAGGGACGAGGTCGAAGTCGTCGTCGTCATCCTCCAGACTGGAAGCTTCACGAATGTCTGCGGACGAACAAAGAGTTGAGAAACAGATGGAAAACACGTTGGACAAGCGTTGATTAAGTGCATTTAAAAGTATAAAGCCTATATAACCATGGAGCTTCACATAAAGCCTCAAATTTCATATCTTTGTGAACAAACTGCTTTAATAGAGGTAGGAGGTGGGATCAAAAGGTTGAAAAGGCTATATTATATATAGTGGTTATATATATTTGGGGGGGGGGGGGGGGGGGACGGGGCTTTAGGGTTAGGGGTGAAAAATGCCTTTACTAGCACCTTCTTTTTCGGTGAGCGCACCGGGGCACGTTCGCCTCACACCACCAGGGTCTGGGTTCGACTCCCGTCTCAGCCATGTGTATGTGGAGTTTGCATGTTCTCCCCGTGCCTCAGGGGTTTTTTTCTCCGGCGTTCTCCGGTTTCCTCCCCGGTCCAAAAACATGCACGTTGATTGGCACCTTGGAAAATTGTCCCCAGTGTATGAATGTGTGTGTGCCCTGCGATGGGTTGGCATTCTTTCATTCTATCCAGGGTGTTGTGTATATATATATATATATATATTCTTTTGCATTCTTTTGTGAAAGTATACTTGTTTTTTCATTCAATATTGACAATATTTACATCGTCATCAAAATGAGAGCGATATTAGCGCTAATATTCCATATATTGCCCAGTCCTCTTCTTGTGAGCTATCTATCTATCTATCATATAGCCAGCTGTCTGGTTACAATGAAGTTGTTTATAGAATGAAATGGAGAAATTTGCATATTCATGTGTCTTGTAAGGAAGAACATTTCCTCTAGCATTGTGCAAAATGGTACTAATAGTCATAATTAATCTGAACAGCAGTTCAAGAGTAATATAATGATAATAAATAATAATAATAATAATAATAATAATAAAAAGACTCACTGCTAAAGGCCTCTGGATACTGTTTAGCAATCTTGCCTTTCAGTGTCCTGCAAAAGATTCAATAATTGACTTAGTCCAGTCATATTAAACACTGTCCCACATAGAGCTATCTTCTACCAAGCAAACAGATAATAACTTCTACCCACTGCACCTTATCCTCCGAAAAACGCTGTCCAAGTCCTTCTTCATTTCAATTAACGTGCGAGTGTGAAGCATAAAGCGATCGTTCATCTGCTGCAGACGCACATTGGACAGGCCATTAAAGTTAATGAGCATCTCGTTGGTCTTTTCGAAACGATCCAGCCTGGAGAGTACAAATGTTTCAAGTTACAGACTCGTCTCTCAAAGATGTATGAAAACAAACAAACAAAAACCTCACATGTGTCTCTGGGCCTGGATGATTGCGTTAACGTCCTCAGAGTTGACCATGCTCAGCATCCTGCTGCAGAAGACTCCAGACGCAGTGGGATCCATTCTGCTGAGTCAATACATTTATATAATAAGCTAAATGTTCTAATATTTCTTAAATAGTTGAGGAGTAAAGTCAGCGAACCCCCACTTTTAATAAAAGACCAATCATATGTAACACATTAAATTCGATAAATATAAATAATTAAAAATAAGCTCTTAGAGTGTTATATTTAAAACACTGTTTTGAATTGGGTTGCAAAAAGGTGGGAATTTAAAGGCAGAAACTTTCAACGGGAAATATTACCAGAAGAGTGTATTATATTTTTTTCAAATAGTTTATAAAGAATATATCAGTCTGGCTCAGTGTGGCCTGCTTGGAATAATTGCAAGTTAAAAGCCATAACACACAGAATCAAAGCAAAGCAACTCAACTATGCACAAAACTATATAGGAACTGGGGGGCAAAAAAATGAAAATATGAAGGGAAAAATATGAAAAGTTTGATGAAGGGCTGGAGGAGTGCCTATAGGCAACTGTGAAGCATGGTGGAGGTTTCCTGTAATTTTGAGGCGGAATTGGAGATTGGACGTGCCATTGATGCTGAGAAATGCAGATACTTCTCCATCATGCAGATCAATCTAGGAGTGGAAGATCATGGGTTCAAACCCCACTACCATCAAGCTGCCAATAGTGGGCCCTTGAGCAAGGCCCTTAACCCTCAATTGCTCAGTTGTAAGTCGCTCTGGATAACGGCGTCTGCCAAATGCCATAAATGTAAAGGTAATCAATGAGGCATTTGATAGTCCACAAATTGAAAGACAACAAACCCAAAACAACATCCAATGTAAAGAAGAACAAGGAAGTCCTTGAAGTAATAGTTTTGGCCCCCACAGGGCCCTGATCTCAGGGTCATAGTGTCTGTTTGGGATGACATGCAGTGACATAAGGATTTGACACAGCAAGATATTCCTTACCTACAATGTTCCTTCAAAAACAGTGTGCAAATGTATCCTAGAGGAACTGATGTTTTGCAGCAATAAGGGAAAATGGTGCTCATATCAAATATTGGGCTGGAATTTGAATTCTCTAAATTACTTTACAGTTTATATATTAACAATAAAAACTATTAATAAAATGTGAAAATGTATAAAATGTATAAAAATATACATCTCATTGGTCTAAACCTGTATATTCACAATTAGATGCAGGTATTTTTGATACTGAGATGCTTTAATATCATGAAGACACACCGAAACCGCAATTTTTTTTGTTTATTATGTACAACTAAACTGCACATTACATTTGCCTGTTTATTTATTGATCATCATCTGAAAGTCGTGTATTTAAAAAAAACAAACAAACAAACAATACAGATCATTATTTAGCACTCTAGCTAGCTACTAAAACTACTGCACTTACCTGGCAGGCTTCTTAATCAACCCGAGCGTTGCTATAAATCCCCAAATATCACAAAATACTCATAAGATTTACAACATAAACATAAACACAACCCGTTTGTTTTGGGGGGAAGCATCTAAAATAAATACAAATAAATCTCTCAGGAAACGCATTCGTGGTGCTGCAGCCAAGCTGTCACGTGACACTCGGGTCCCTCCCCGTACAAAAAAAAAAACCTCTTTTAACAATCACCAGGGGATTTATTTTATTGTAGTTGTACCAAAAACAATCGTATCACGCCTGAAAATATAGCGAAAACAATTTCGAGAAAATAATTTATATGTATATTCTTTTTTTTGGTTGTTGTTGTTATTGTTCCTGCTTTGTTGTTTTGCTTTCTGGCCGCAAGGGGCGCTAGTGAGATTAAGCGCGCGCACGGCGCTTCATACTGAGCCTCAGCGGCATACGCGAAGAAGGGAGAGAACGAGAGATAGAAAGAAAAAGAAAGAAAGAAAGGAAGAAAAAAAAGAAAGAGAAGTGAAACGTGAAAAGCCAAACTTTCATTCATTTATTTCGAATTCGACGTGTACCAGGTGCGTATCTGTGTAAAACTCTTATCAAAGCTCCGAGCGTTAGCCAGCTCGTGGTTTCTAAGGACGTATGCTAACTGGCTAATTATGCTAAGCTAAAGCTAGCCTCCGTATTAGTGTTATTTCCCCGTAATAAACAAACAACGTTCGTCACTTTGCTTTTGTTTGGTTGTTGTTTTTAAAACATGAATGTATTTTTTTTTTTTTTACTATTTCTGCTCACGTATTTGTACATCAGCTTTAGTCTCTCTGAAGTTAATTAAGTCAGCCAGGCCTCATTAAGTCGGTTGCTCTGTGCTGGAAAAGTCCAAATATCCTAAATATAATATAAATAAACTAAATATAATGTAAAGAAAAATACACTATAAGGAAGGTACAAATAAGGACAATTTGTTTGCCTAGTGTGGTGAAAGCAGGTGAGTTTGCTAGCTTGTTTCCAATAGAGATGCTGATTTTTGTTACTCGGGTTTTTTTTGTCCCTGATGCTGTTCACATTTAATCCGGTTTTTTTCCCTCCTCACCCCCTTCACGTCTTTTTCTGATCCTGTTCACGGTGCTCCTGTTTTCTTTCTGTCCTGTCTTTTTGCCCTCCTGTTGATTCTCCTAAATTTCTTCCTGATTCTGTTTACATTATTCTAAATATCTAAAATATATATATTTTTTACCCACCTGTTTGTTATTCTTCACTTTATTTGTTTATTTCACATTTCACTGTTTTTCTTTATCCTGTTCGTTTCGTTATAAGAATTTTCCATGATTACTCGTATTCAGATCCTGTTCACATTAGTCCTCACATCTGTTTCCTAATAAGATTAACATTATAACATCAGGGTTTTTTTTTTTCCCTGTCCACATTACATTTCTTTATTTTCTCAGATCCGGTCCAAAGTACTCTGTTTTCTCCCGATCGTGTTTGTATTGCGCTGCACTACTTCCGTGTTATTCTTTGCGTAGTTTTTTTTTTCCTGATCCTGTTGGCATTATTCTTTGATATTTCCCAGATCATGTTCACAGTACTCACACGTCGCTTACACTATGTTTTTGTTTTTAGGTGTTCATTAGGCAGGATGGCCGCAGACTGGTTGGGCAGCCTTGTTTCGATCAACTGTGGTCCCACTTTGGGGATGTACCAAGGGGAAGTGTCCTCTGTTGACCAGGCCAGTCAAACCATCTCCCTGAAACAGCCCTTTCACAATGGCATCAAGTGTTCGGTGCCCGAAGTTACTTTCAGGTAACACAAGCTCGGGTTAAAAAAAATTTATTTTCCAAATTAAAATCTGCATTCTGACGAAGCAGCTCCTTCTGTCTGTTCACAGCGCTATGGACATCAAAGATCTCAAGATCTTGGAAATCCGTTACAGCTCCAATGGAGTCACAAAGCGGAGTTTTCCTGAATCCGGCTCCTCTTTAAACAACTGCAGTGGACGCAAGGACAAAGGTGGAGGGAATGGAGTCAGTAGTGCGCCTGTAAACGTGCCCAAAGCTGAGCTCAGGCTTCAGGACGGAGGCATGTCTCCGTCACAACACTACTCTAAGAGCTATATAGAGCGCCATGTAGAGATGGTCGGCCAGAGTAAAGCCTTCAGACGAAGACACAACTCGTGTATGTATACAACCCTGAAACTTTGCTATATAACTCGTATATATTTTGCCATTGTATTTTATCACACAGTTCTGCAAAAGCACAATTACAGGATGGAGACTAATCCAAAAACAAAAACATTACCATTATATCAATATTATATATTAGATCAGTATAAATGGCAAATATTAGGGGTGTACTGAACTGATTTTGGTACCTTTTACTTTTACCCCATGTACTTGTTAAATCATTTATTGTTTATTAATGCTTGACAATTTTTTTCCTCCCCTATTTCAGGGTCGTCGAGCAGTCGAGGTGTAAATCAGGTCACACCGAAGAAGAACGGCTCAAAGAACGGTCAGATGAAGAACAAAGACGACGAATGCTTCGGCGACGGCATGGACGACGTCCTCGACGAGGACTTCGATTTTGAAGGGAACCTGGCGCTCTTCGACAAAGCCGCCGTCTTCTCGCAGATCGATTCATCAGACCGGCGAGGCAACGGAGCCCGGTCACGGGGGAATCCTGTAGAGCAGACACCCTCGCGTTACAGACATGACGAGAACATTCTTGAAGCCAAGCCTGTGATTTACAGACAGATCATAGTGCCTCAGTCAGGGGCAAAAGAATATAGCACTGGTGAGTACAGGATGCATAGTGCATATATATGTAAGTCTTAAAGTGATTGCATTACAGAAGTTGTTTTATGTGTTGGTAAATAATTCAGTAAAGAGTTGGTATCATGGGATTTTTTTTTTTTTTTTTAATAAAGATTCGGGGCTGGTTGTCCCCAGTATCTCATACGAGTTGCACAAGCGCTTGCTGAGCATGGCTGAGAATTATGGTCTCTCTCTGGAGCGAAGGCTGGAGATGACTGGTGTGTGCGCCAGTCAGATGGCTCTCACACTGCTCGGAGGCCCGAACAGGTCAGTATGGACAAGATGTATAGGATTATCTGTATAGTTCCTTTTTTTTTTTTTAGTCTGGGTACAGTGTAATGGTTGCAGCACACTTTATTATAAAGACCACTAGAATACTCATGCACGTTTCTCCTGTAGGCTCACACCTAAAAATTTGCACCAGCGTCCAACGGTGGCTTTGCTGTGTGGGCCACACGTACAGGGAGCTCAGGGAATCAGCTGCGGCCGCCACCTGGCCAACCATGAAGTGGAGGTTGTCCTCTTCCTCCCCAACTTTGTGAAGATGCTCGAAGCCATCACCAGTGAACTCGCACTATTCGGCAAGACGGGGGGCAAACAGGTTTCCAGCGTCAGAGGTACAAATAAACCTGCTGCAGTTTCAGTTCCCACTGTTAAACCGGACAAGATCTGGATCAATAAACAAAAAACATCCCAAATGCAGTGGAAAGACTTGTCTATATATATTTTAGAATGTGATGGCTTTATATATATATATATATATATATATATATATATATATATATATATATATATATATATATATATATATATATATATTATATATATATATATATATATACATATATTCCATATACACATACACCACATACACACATGTATATGTGCACTGTTTGCATTAAAATGCCGTACGTTTATGAAATGTAGATCCAATATCTCATTTATTTATTAATCTTCTCCTAGATTTACCAGATACCCCGGTGGACCTGGTCATAAACTGTCTCGACTCTCACGAGAACACTTTTCTGAGGGAGCAGCCGTGGTACCGGGCAGCGGCCGATTGGGCCAATCAGAATCGAGCGCCTGTGCTCAGTATAGATCCTCCTGTCAGCGGTCAGGAGCAAGCTGTTGAGGCGAAGTGGTCCCTTTGCCTGGGCCTGCCTCTCCCACTGCCAGAGCGAGCGGGCCGCGTTTACCTTTGCGATATCGGCGTGCCGCGCCAGGTGTTCCAGGAAGTGGGCGTCAAGTACCACTCGCCTTTCGGCTGCAAATTCGTCATCCCTCTGCACTCAACATAAACGTACTCGTAACCCGGACTGTAACAGGGCCAGGCACAGGGTCTGTGTGCCAGAACCTGCCTTTAACCCCGCCGTGATCAGATGTCTGTGAGCGCGCTCCTTCTGTCGTGGTACTGAATCCAACATCTTATTTCTCTTGCATTCTTCAAAGCTATACTCCTCGATGTTGAATCGGGGTTGGGAGGGGTTAGTGACTGCAGTGAGGACATGCCCATCTTGTGGTTCTGCCCCCTTTTTGTCTGCGTGTTTACTGCAGAACCAGCCCCTTGTGCATTTTCGTTCGAATTCAACAGTCTTTAATCGATCCTTTGTGATCTTTACAGAGTACCCATGTGGTTTGAGCTGTAGGGCAGCTCGTATCTGTTTGCACAACGATGCGATATTTCATCTGATTTAATGCTGTGTAAAGATGACTTCGGCATAGAACCAGAACGATCCAACTCGGGATTGAACCAGTCTTGTTTGTTTTTTCCCTTAGAATCCATTCGACGTCTTTTCGCATCGAGAAAAATTCATTGAGTTTGGTTCTTCCTCGGCTGGGAAAAAAAAAACAAAAAAACTATGTAGCATTTAAGTATGTTATTTTATCGTATTTTTGTTTTCAAGCTTGTGCCAAATCTAAAGAGGTAATCAACTTTGACTTTCAGTTGCCCCAGTAGGATTCTTAAGATATATTCTTACTTTTTTTTTTACCCTTTGTGTCTAATACTGGTCTTGTTATTTGTAGGCCTGAATTACAGATAAACGCCAACATTTCACCTCTCTTCTTCAAAATGTGTTTTTTTTTTTTTTTTTTTTTTTTTTCCCCCTTTCCAAGTATTGTGGCACGGTTTGTCTGACTCAAACAGCATCGCGAATACTATCATGTGGACTTTTCAAGACGTTTCATGATAAACACGTCCGTCATATTCCAAGCTGCTTGTATTTGCAACTCTTACTTTTCCTATCATTTCAGCTCTGTCTACTATTTCTTTGTTTAAGGAATTGTTTATTTTAACTTTGTCTTATTTACTGAACAATGTATTGTTTGTTTTTTTTTGTCCATCCTTGTTACTTTTAGTAGGATTTTTTTTTTCTTTAATTTTATGACCTGCCTTCCTTTTTAATAGGATCTTCCTATGTTTTTTTTTTTTTCCTTCTTTAGGCTCGTTTGTATTGTCATGCACTGTCGGTGAAGTGTCTCCTAAAGTTATACACGAGCAGGAAGCCGCGTTTGATACACGACAGTGACGTATGATTTATTAAGGAGAGACCGGTACTGGCTTTATTAGTCTCTCTGGGTTTCCTGTGAGGAGAAAATGTATGAACGAAAACGCAGTGGGTGACAGTAATCGTATATTCCCGTCATAGGTGCACTCGCTGATTTGTCAAGTAGCTTGCATTAATCGATTCATAGGCTGTTTGATATCTTAAGACTTTATTCGTGGTGTTTTAAGATGAGAGAATCCTTACCTGTTTTGTTTTTGATGAGGGGGGGTGTATACAAATGAACGTTCCGACGTTATACGCGTTCTTACGGTAAAAAAAAAAAAGGCATTTGTGAGAACTTTGTACAATGTGCCAAATGTGCCGCTGAATTTAACCCTAGACGTTTGTCGTAAATCAGCTGCACTTGCACTATCTTTCCTGAAGCGTGAGGTATTTTGGCTCAGACGTTAACAAAAATAAATAAATAAATAAATCGATTTCCGTTGTTGGAGATCTTTTTCGTTCTCGAATTCTCAGCAGTCAACAGAGTTTGCTTTTTCGCCAGGGTCGTGTTGACCAATTTGCAATGATTAAATCTCAAAAGAACCTCGAATCTATGCAGCGATTAGGGTGAAGTAGGATCGGCATCGAGAGATGACGTTTATCTCAAGGCAGTAGGCTGTCGCACAGCCGAACAGCGTTTAACTGGCCTTTAATACGAGACGTTCTGGAATGGTTTCCAGCATTAAGAGTTTTTTTTTTTTTTTTATATACAGTGCTTAGTAAACAAACACTGAAAACTATCTTTCTAATATTCCTCTATGATCGCAGATTGTTTTTGAAAAGTAAAATGAAGCTAGACTTGATGCTGGTACAAGATCTTATTGATATTGCAGTGATTTTTTTTTTTTTTTTCTTTCTTTTTTTTTTTTTTTTTCTCCAAACCAGTCAGCTTTGAATCACTCCTTCTCTTGAGCAGTAACAGTGTGTTATACCCTAAGCACTAAATTAAGCTTATTGTGTGCAGAGAAATGCACTTGTACCATTCCAAGAATGTGAGGTGTAATTTTTTTAGAGGTTTGTGAACTTTTTTTTTATTATTATTATTATTATTATTAACATAGATCAGAAATATTTGCTGTATTTTTTTTTCCCTTCCCCCCCCCCTACTCCACAAAAAACCCTGATGTTTTTCCCCTGCAATACCCATTGCAGTTATAAGCCAAAATTTTTTTTCTTTTTTATTATTATATATATATTATATAATCCATTTTGCTTTACTGTATTGCAGTGAGAGGTGGTGTCCGCCCCCTTAGCCAACTAAAGCCAACGTTTGTCATAATGTTGCCTTCTTTTCTATGTAGTCGTGCTCACTGTTCCAGTTTAGGGCTATTTTACAAATGCAGAATTTTTCCTCTCTGCCTTTCTGGGTTGTTTATTTTGTTTTTTTTTTTTTAAAGCTATCCACTGTCAACAAAAGTGGCAAATTTACTTTCCTGGTTCATTGTTTGGAACATAAAGCAATTGCAAAGTATAAAAGTTGTTCTGTGGCTTGGTTTACAAATGGCTGCCCTTATTATTTCCAAGTCACTGATGTATAACATCAATGTTTATAAAAGTTTGGGGTCAACACGTTATTGTTGACGGAATCCCTCAATTCTCTACGTTGAATTGTTGAAAACTTGAGAATGAATAAATACAGTTTTGACTGCAGTTCTTTATTGATGTTACTGTTCCTTTTCATACATTGCACAATACATTATCCATATAGATGGATATCACTGCTAATTCCTCACAAGGTGGCGATGTGAGACCAGAATGCAGTGTATCACTTTCACAGTGGTTCTTTCTGCTCTGCGGTCTCTTCGTTTGAGTTGTTTTAGGCCTTATTTCTAACTCGTATTGTAGATGAATGGCTAGAAATAAATGTTGCATTATACCCAAATATTATATTCCATTTAAACTTGCCCTGGTTTCTCTTATTTATTAATATCTCTAAATCGGATAAATAGAAAACGTTACTTTGTAATCTGCATAAATTCCAGTTCAGTGAAAATGATCATTGTGATGTCTGCTCAAATAAAATTACTTTCTGACGTCAGAAGTAGAATTTCATGTTGTCTTTACGTTTGCATGCGCTTCCATCAGGTTTCTGCCCAACTTCCACAAACATGACCATAATTATGATACTAATTCTATAATACTATATACACTTTGCCTCCAGATTGAGATAATCCTTATGTATTTTTTTTTATTATTAATTTTCCCCACTATCGCCTAGTTTGGGCATCTCTGCTACAGTGATAAAGGTATTGCATTGGAAGGTTGTGAGTTTCAATCCCAAACGTGCCAGCGCTATACATTTGCATTTTAACACTCACACTGTTAACCCTGCGTTTCTCACATTTTCCTACCTTTAGAATACATTTCTTTGACCCATTGAATATTTAAATTTTGCATTTGCATGCAGCTTTCATATAATTGACATTTATTTGTGTAAAAACATTTTTAATAATGGGAGCTCGCAAAATATATACCATGGAAGGTTTATTGTGTGCTATAAATTTTGCCCCCCCCCCCCCAATTCATACAATTACATCCCTTATCGTCTTAGGTTTGTCTTTTTAATTCATTTATATATTTTGATTATTCATTTTACAAACACTCATTCACAACAAGGAGCAAAGTCAATAAAGACAATACCGAATATCTTTCAAGATTTTAACAATTGTTGTTTTTTTTATACAGAAAAAAAATGCTCATTAAAAAAATCACCTCCGCTAATATGATCGTGAGACTCCGCCCAAGCCACGCCCCAAGCCACGCCCCAAGCCACGCCCCAAGCCACGCCCCAAGCCACGCCTCAAACCCCATTCACACTCGCTTACTACAAAGTATAAAAGAGTTCATTTCTCCGTCACGTGTCCATCCTTACTGTGTAGCACGGAATTTCATTGAGGGTTGGCATGGAGACGCGCGCGCACGCACGTGTGTGTGTGTGTGTGTGTGTGTGTGTGTGTGTGTGTGTGGTGTGTGTGTGTGTGTGTGTGTGTGTGTGTGTGTGTGTTGTGTGTTTTGAGCGGCGCATGCGTGTTATTAAAAAAAAAAAAAAAAAAAAAAAAAAAGTCCGCTTCCTTTTCAGGGCGCTTGTATGCGAGTGTGTGTTTGTTTGTGTGTGTGTTGTGTGTGTGTGTGTGTGTGTGGAGAGCACAAGCAGGTCTGCTGGTGCTCAGAGCGGATACTGACGTCTCCTCGGGTGTCTTTG
>JACRUU010000027.1:24858878-24866378 GCA_030449085.1 Kryptopterus vitreolus | reverse complement strand
TCTCCTTGCCTTTGTGTGTCTCTCTGTACCTTTGTGTGTCTTTGTGCTAAGGTGTATCTTTGTGTATTGTGATTAGTGTCTCTCCCTGTATGCGTGTGTGTCTCTCTGTGTCTGTGTGGTCTCTCTGTGGCTATTTCTCTTATTGCTTGTATATATTTGTGTGTCTGTGTGTGTGTGTCTTGGTGTCTCTCTTTGTCCGAGTCTCTGGTTGCATATCTCTGGCTCTGTGTGTCTCTCTGTGTCTGTGTGTGAGTGTGTGTGTGTCTCTCCATGTGTCTCTCTCTGTCTCACCGTGTCACAAAAAGGTTTTTTTGCAGGGTCTACAAAACTGTCTGGCTTTCCGTATCAGTGTCTCTTTCTGTATCAGTGTCTGTGTGTCTGTGTGTGTGTGTCTGTGTGTGTGTGTGTGTGTGTGTGTGTGTGTGTGTGTGTGTGTGTGTGTGTGTGTGTGTGTGTGCGCGCGCACATGTCCATGCCAAAAAACCTTCATACACCATTTTTTTTGCCTAATTGGGATTACCTAGAATCAGTAAGTCACTTCCAGAAAGTAGGCCTTATAGCAGTGAAAACAGGAAGTGTAGTCAGGGCTACATGACATTAAGTGTGAACAGGAAGTTCTGGCTGAAAGGCAGTTTCAGCGGCGATGTGTCGTATCAGAACATATCACGCTTTCTGTCGCGCTCCATCGCTGTTTTTTCCGACGGTTTAGACACAAAGACTATTTTTATTCAGATTCGATTAAAGCCTCGTGCTGCGATCACGTGACGCGATATTTCGCAAGCTAGTTCGCCGTTCTGGTTGCCCATGTACGGTGATGTGACGCGGCGCCCGTGACGCCAACAGAGCGCGGTTTGAGAAGACGCCGACCTTCCCTCAGCCGAAACAAAGTGGAGGGTGTGCTCGAAACGTCGCTCTGCACCGCTCAGCTCGGCTCTGCTCTGCTGTGCTGTTTCAAACCCCAGTTCCTGTCTGAGGCATCGGAAAATCTGCAGCCGACACTTCCTCTTCGAAAGTGTTTGCGCTTCCTGTTGTTAAGCTGCCCGCGCTCGTAAGCCTCGCTCCCTTGTGAGCGATTGGCCGCGTCGCTCGGGTCGATTCTGGGAGGGAATTTTGGGACTTCAAATGAACCTTGAGCGTCACTTTTTTTTTTAGATTTCGAAGGCACATTAAAGCGTCCGCCGCACCACCTGACGCGGTGCAATGAGGGGGGGGTAAAGACGTCATGCTGTCAGGGTGACATTTCACATGTCTTTTCATTCCTGTATCAAACATTCGTTCTGTTCTCATAGTATTTATATATTGTTTGTGTTTTTGTTTTGTTTATAAATCGATCCGCTCTGTTTTGTAGGTTGATGGTGGATGTTGCTTCAGCGCTGATGGTGTTTCTTCACCCGCTGGGACACTGAGAGGATCTTCTCCTTCCCTCTCTCCCTGTTTCCTTCTGTCCTTTCACCCACTTCACCATGTCTGCTGTACAGGTGAGCGCGAACAACACAAGCTAGCATGAAACGGTGCGAGTGGCTCACGGGCCTGTAGATAAGTTGAGATAAGATGAGATGGGTGTGTGTGTAAGATGGGTGTGTGTGTGAGATGGGTGTGTGTGTGAGAGGGTTATGGGCGTGTGTGTGAGAGGGTTTGTTGGGAGGGTTATGGTGGGAGAGGGTGTGAGAGGGATGTGGGCGTGAGAGGGTGGAGGGTGTGGGTGGGGTGTGGTGAGAGGTTGTGAGAGGTTGTAGGGGGGGGGGTGAGAGGGTGTGGGTGGGCGTGGTGAGAGGGGGGGGGGGTGTGTTAGAGGGGGGGGGTTGTGGGGGGGGAGAGGGTTGTGTGTGCGTGTGTGTGAGAGGGTTGGTGTGTGTGTGTGTGAGAGGGTTTGGGCGTGTGTGTGATGTGTGGGGTGTGTGTGAGAGGGTTGTGGGCATGTGTGTGAGAGGGTTGTGGGCGTGTGTGTGTGAGAGGTGTGAGAGGTGTTTTGGGCATGTGTGTGGTTGATGTGTGTGGGCGTGTGAGGGAGTGTGTTGTTATGGGCATGTGTGTGAGAGGGTTATGGGCATGTGTGTGAGAGGGTTATGGGCGTGTGTGTGAGAGGGTTTTGGGCATGTGTGTGAGAGGGTTATGGGCATGTGTGTGAGAGGGTTATGGGCATGTGTGTGTGAGAGGGTTATGGGCAGTTGTGTGTGTGAGAGGGTTATGGGCATGTGTGTGAGAGGGGTGTGGGCGGGTTATGGGCATGTGTGTGAGAGGGTTATGGGCAGGGGTTGTGTGTGTGAGAGGGTTATGGGCGTGTGTGAGAGAGGGTTTCGTGTGTGTGAGAGGGTTATGGGCATGTGTGTGTGAGAGAGGGTTAGGGTGTGGGCGTGTGTGTGAGAGGGTTGTGGTGTGTGTGAGAGGGTTATGGGCGGGTGGGGTGTGTGTGTGAGAGGGTGTGGGTGAGGGTTGGGCGTGTGTGGAGAGGGTGTGTGTGAGAGGGTTATGGACGTGTGTGAGAGAGGTGTGTGTGAGATGTGTGTGTGAGAGAGGGTTATGGGCGTGTGTGTGAGAGGGTTATGGGCGTGTGTGTGAGAGGGTTGTGGGCGTGTGTGAGAGGGTGTGTGAGAGGGGGTTGAGAGGGTGGGCGTGTGTGTGGGCGTGTGTGTGAGAGGGTGTGTGGATGGTTTGGGCGATGTGT
The DNA here is from genome assembly GCA_030449085.1 of Kryptopterus vitreolus. Taxonomy (NCBI): domain Eukaryota; kingdom Metazoa; phylum Chordata; class Actinopteri; order Siluriformes; family Siluridae; genus Kryptopterus; species Kryptopterus vitreolus. The sequence continues at coordinate 24,863,713 of JACRUU010000027.1, read as the reverse complement.
GATGTGTGTGAGAGGGTTATGGGCGTGTGTGTGAGAGGGTTGTGGACGTGTGTGTGAGAGGGTTATGGGCGTGTGTGAGAGGGTTGTGGAGGGTTGTGGGTGTGTGAGAGAGGGTTGAGAGAGGGTTGTGGGCGTGTGTGTGAGAGGGTTGTGGACGTGTGTGAGAGAGGGTTGTGGGCGTGTGTGTGAGAGGGTTGTGGGCGTGTGTGTGAGAGAGGGTTGTGAGAGGGACGTGTGTGAGAGGGTTGTGGGCGTGAGGGGGGGGAAGGCGGGTGTGAGAGAGGGGTGGGGCGTGGGGGTGAGGGGGGATGTGTGTGAAGGGTTGTGGGGTGTGTGAGAGAGGGGGTTGGGGGGTGTGTGAGAGGGGGGGGCGGTTGTGGTGTGTGGGGAGAGGGTGTGGGGGGTGGGGTGGAGGGGGGTGGGCGGGGGGTGAGAGGGTGTGGGAGGGCGGGGGGTGTGGGAGAGGGGGGTTGTGGGCGTGGGGTGAGAGGGTTGTGGGAGTGGGTGTGTGGGGTGTGTGTGAGAGAGGGGGGTGTGGGCGTGTGTGTGAGAGGGTTGTGGGCGTGTGTGTGAGAGGGTTGAGGGCGTGTGTGAGAGGGTTATGGGCGTGTGTGTGAGAGGGTTTATGGGCGACATGTGTGTGAGAGGGTTATGGGCGTGTGTGTGGACATGTGTGTGAGAGGGTTATGGGCGTGTGTGATGGGCGTGTGTGTGAGAGGGTTTTGGGCATGTGCGTGAGAAGGCATTGGCTGTTATTTAGAGGGTTATGAGTGTTTGTGAGAAAGGGCATGGGTGAGAGAATGCACTGTGAGAGACAGTTGTCTATGTGTGTGTGTGTGTGTGTGTGTGTGTGTGTGTGTTGTGTGTGTGTGTGTTGTGTGTGTGTGTGTGTGTGAGAGTGAGATCTGTTGTGTTTGGCTGAGCAACATTGAATCATCTCCCCCACATTAGATGATCTGGCCTCCGGGCACAGAGTGTGTGGCGAGGTACAACTTCCCCGGCACGACCGACCAGGACCTGCCCCTGTGCAAAGGAGACGTTCTCACCATTATCGGAGTCACCAAGGTAAATGCCCTGCCCACGCTGCCCTGTGTGACCCCGTGTGAGTGCTCCTCACGCAACTGGGTTCTCGATGTCACTTCCTGAATGACCTTCTGCTGCTGTTGTCTGACAGAAAGCACACTTATTGTTTGATAACAGGACCCAAACTGGTACAAAGCCAAAAACACAGTGGGACGAGAGGGGACCATTCCAGCCAACTACGTCCAGAAACGAGAAGGAGTGAAGTCGGGCGGAAAACTCAGCCTCATGCCGTAAGTACTGACGTGTTATGTATGTGTGTATGTGTGTATGTACAGTATGTACAGTATGTATGTATATATGTATGTATAGTATAGACATACCAGTATATCAATGCCAGTATATATGTATTCCCTCCAGTCGCTATGTGTGTGTATATATGTACACATATATATATATATATATATATATGTGTGTGTGTGTATAGAGATATGTTTTTTTTTCGTGAACCCAGTCATGCAGGAAAATAAAGACTCATGGTATTTAGCCTGGATGCGCTATATTTGGCGCACGCGTTCATGATATCATCGCCTACAGTCATGCCCGTGACACACGTCTTCCTGATAACGTGTCCAGCACTCGCGCTTGCCACCTCATTTAAATCAGCCACTCGGCGGTTGGAAAGCAGGACAAGGCGGCCAGTGTTAATAAACAACCCTGTTCTGACGAATCAGGAAACTGATCTATCCAGATCATCGGGAAAAAAAAGAGCGCAGTATCGTTCTTCAATTACAGCCCATCAATCACACTTCAGCATACAACCCCCCCCCATCCCCCCCGCAGGGTCAGGTCGCTTCGTTCTTCACCCGTTATTGTTACAAAAACCTCTGAGGTCTTTTGTTGTTGTTGTTGTTGTTGATTGTTTTATGAAATTCCGGTGAAAGCCAGGCAGTGCTTTATAAGCGCTGTGATGTAAGCGATAACAGGAACTCGTTTCACAGATTTTTCCACAGCGTTCGTCATTCGCTGCTGTTTTGATCGATAAAAACATTATCATGTTTTGTAACAACAACAACAACAAAACAAATATATCACGTTTGGGGAAACGTGATTTTAGAAATTTTGGGACAATAGTATACTTGTTTACAAGTCGGGAGTTTGTAAACAAAAAAATTAGGAATTTTCCTCGGGCTGAAATTCGAGGGCACGAATGCAAGACGCCCCCCAACCCCTGGGTCATACGCATTTTTTGACTGGGGAGGAAACCGGAGAAACCGAAGAAAAGCCGGAGGAAAAACCCCCTGAGGCACGGGGAGAAAACATGCAAACTCCACACACACACACATGGCCGAGACGGGAATCGAACCCGGATTCTGGAGGTGTGAGGCGAACGTTGCTAACCACTAAACCACCGTTCCCCTATTCAATACTATTATTTAATAATATTAGTGCCTTATTAGTTGTATTATCATATTTTTGCTCGTCTGGGACGGATTATCCAAATTTACATTGTTCCTTATGAGGAAATTAGCTTTTTCGGCTAACGAGCTACGTCCCAGAACGGATTGCACTTGTATATCGTATATCGTGCCTTGATGATCAGGTGTTATTCACTTCACCGCCTGTAATGTCGTCGTTTTATGGCTGTTCCGTGTAACAGAATGCATCGTCCCACCCGTAAAAGTTATATAAGAGTCTCCTAAAATAATAAGTCGATCAATAATGACGGTTTTGTAACATCCTTATATTATTGCTGTAGGTTTGTGTTCTGTAATATCTGCCTACCATATAACAAAACGGTTTTATTCTTTAATTAGGATTTCTGAATGAATTATGGATTTAATACCTGCGTTTAGAGCTGGGCGATATGTCACGTGAATTGAATCGACGATATTTTATTTATTTATTTATTTATTGTAGTATCGATTTTGGATACAGAAAATGGAAAATGCGTGCGCTATCGGTACCTGTTTGTAGTCGGCGTTTTGGGGTTTGCCACTGTCATGTTTATCCCGCAGCGCCACACACACACACACACACACACAAACACACACACCTCACCATTCAACAACGTGCCTCTGTTTGAAGTGTTGGAATAAACGCGTTTTTTTTCAGTGCACGTTTTAACGCACGAGCGTCGCGGCGGCGGCTTCGGTGCGGCGGAATTGCGAACAGGTCCGGTGCATTTTCTCCGCAGCGGTCAGGTTTATGTACGATGGGAACGATTCTGCGGGAATTGCGAAACGCCGATTGCATGCTTCTGATGCCAGAGTCTCAGCACAAGCGTCCGACGCTGCGCTCCTTTTGGAACCCTGTAATTTTTCTTTTCTTGTCCCGAGCGTTACTGTGAGCGTTACTGTGTGTTTATATCCTGCTAGGGATCAAATGTCTCTGCAGGGTAAAAAAATATATATATAGTGTTTTTTTTTTTTCCCCCGAGCTTGTGGGGACATTTGGCTGCTTCTCATTAGCAAAATCATCCATTTCTTTATTTTTCCCCCCGATCTGCAGGTTTTCAGGACGAGGGTTTGATTGCGTGGCATTACGTAGTTACAATTATTACTATTGATAAGATTCTCAAAAGTAGATCTGGATAAATGTGTGTATTAGAACATGTTTTTTGGTGTTCTTTACAGCTTAAAGCACAAATTGGGTTGTCGGAATAAAGTTGCGTTCGATTTGTTGTTGTTGTAAACAACGTATAACATTTCAGGAAGTGTATTTTAAGTATATGCACGTGTTAAAACCACATATCGCATATCTCTTATCACCAGCTGTTTGTCGGGAACAATGACATCATGAGGTTATAACTCTATTGCTTTTTGGTAAACGTGTACTTTTTAATACTAAATTAAGGTGTCAACAAGATACCTACATATTATTCTTCTATAATGCATCGTTTCCAATCTTAATATTAACATATTTCATATTCAAAAATATAGAAATATTTATGCGCTTCCAATTCGTTTTTTAAGGGGATTTATTCAATACTGATTTGCCCAATCTGTGGGGCACGGTGGCCTAGTGGTTAGTACGTTCGCCTCACACCTCCTGGATCCGGGTTCGATTCCCGTCTCGGGCCATGTGTGTGTGGAGTTTGCATGTTCTCCCCGTGTCTCAGGGGGTTTTTCTCCGGGTTCTCCGGTTTCCTCCCGGTCCAAAAACATGCACGGTAGGTTGATTGGCACCTTGGAAAATTGTCCCTAGTGTATGAATGTGTGTGTTGTGAGTGTGTGTGTGCCCTGCGATGGGTTGGCATTCCATCCAGGGTGTATCCTGCCTTAATGCCCATAGACGCCTGAGATTAGACACAGGCTCCCCGTGACCCGAGGGAGGATCGGATAAAGCGCTAGAAGATGAATGAATGAATGAATGATTTGCCCAATCTGGCAACCCGATGCATTATTTTATTTCTTGCTCCACTTAAAAATAAATAAAGCATGTTGCCATCGTGATTTTTTAAAATTATTTTTCCCCAAAGGATGCGATTCTTATTTTTAAGGGCATTACAATGATTATTATATACTAATAAATGATTATTTATGATAAATTCGTATTATTGTAAATGCCCCAAATATCCCATACCTGCTCCTAATATCAAGCAACCACTGGTTATTTATATGCATTATCCCGTATTGCTTTTTAGTTGGCATTAAAGAGAAATAAGAATATAGATAATGTTAATAAGGTTAATTTTTTATTTGCTTTAAAAATGTATAATCTGCTGCGCATGCACAATGTTAAATATGTGTGTGTGTGTGTGTGTGTCCCCGCAGATGGTTCCACGGTAAGATAACCCGTGACCAGGCCGAGAG
>JACRUU010000027.1:24851378-24853878 GCA_030449085.1 Kryptopterus vitreolus | reverse complement strand
TCGGAGATCGAATGTATGGGAAGACGAGGAGCCGCGATAAGGCACGTGGAAAAATCCGATCTTCGTACGGAGCAATTAACCTGATCGCTATCGAACCCGGGCGTACGTTTATATAAGCAACGAGAAATGGTGCAGATTAGATGGAGCGATAGTGGGATAGATCGCTTCGTTCATCGGCGCGGGAAATAAAACGTCGCACGTATTTAACCTTTGATTCGTTTGGTACTTTTTCGCAATCTAACGCCGGTTGTGTACGAGTCTAATTATTTTTTGTGTCTCTGTGTGCAGCACTACACAACAGACGCGGACGGGCTTTGCACCAGACTCATCAAACCCAAGCTGATGGAGGGAACGGTGGCGGCGCAGGACGAGTTTTCCAGAAGTAAGAGAACAGAACATCCTCTGTTCATCTTTCAGTAATCAGAGCCCTTGTGTCCTTGCTGTGTGTGTGTGTGTGTGTGTGTGTGAGTGAGTGAAAGTTAACTGGTCATGTGATCACGGATGATATTTACGATACGAGATACAAAGACGTATTCATATCTGTTAATAATACAGTGTTGGTGATAACAAGTTTCGGGATCACACAAGGCGGATGCGATTCGCATCGCAGTGATGCAATACGTTTAAGACGCGCGCTAATGAGCTACTGATGTGATGCGGTTCTGTACGATACGACGGGATAGAATCAATACGATTCATAAATACGATTTAGGGGACACGGTGGTTAGCACGTTCATCTCACACCGCCAGGATCCGGGTTCGATTCCCCTCTCGGCCATGTGTGTGTGGAGTTTGCATGTTCTCCAGGGGGTTTTTCTCCGGGTTCTCCGGTTTCCTCCCCCCGGTCCAAAAACATGCACGGTAGGTTGATTGGCACCTTGGAAAATTGTCCTTAGTGTATGAATGTGTGTGTGTGATTGTGTGTGTGTGATGGGTTGGCATTCCATCCAGGGTGTATCCTGCCTTAATGCCCATAGACGCCTGAGATAGACACAGACTCCCCGTGACCCGAGGGAAGATCGGATAAAGTGATAGAAGATGAATGAATGAATGAAATACAATGATGGCTAAGCGGTTATCACCGCCAGGATCCGGGTTCGATTCCTGTCTCGGCCATGTGTGTGTGGAGTTTGCATGTTCTCCGGGTTCTCCGGTTTCCTCCCCCCGGTCCAAAAACATGCATGGTAGGTTGATTGGCACCTTGGAAAATTGTCCCTAGTGTGTGAATGTGAGTGTGTGTGTGCCCTGTGATGGGTTGGCATTCCATCCAGGGTGTATCCTGCCTTAATGCCAGAGTCCCCGTGACCCGAGGGAAGATCGAATAAAGCGGTAGAAGATGAATGCCTTTGTTTTTAGAAATGAATGACCGAATCCCTAAATAATATATATATATATATATATATATATATATATATATATATATATATATATATGAAATACGATGTTGACATGTTGTATTTGTGTTGCACAGGTGGATGGGCACTGAACCTCAAGGAACTGAAACTCAATCAAACTATTGGAAAGGGTGAATTCGGAGGTAGGTTTCACACGTGGCCTTTATGACTTCTCACTTTTGTAGTAAGGTCTCTCAATGCAGTCTCTAAAGGAGAAGTCGTCCACTGGCTATTTTTATTCCACGACTATATCGTTTATTTATTTTTCCGCTGTCCCGGATTCAAATCGGATGCTTAGGCAGGTTAAAAGACTAGAATCTATCCATCAGATAAGATCTGCCCATCGTTTTTTTTTTTTTTTTTTTTTTTTTTTCCCACAGACGTCATGGTGGGAGATTACAGAGGCACTAAAGTGGCCGTGAAGTGCATCAAACACGACGCCACGGCGCAGGCCTTCATTGCCGAGGCCTCGGTCATGACGTGAGTTGCTTTTTTTTTTTTTTTTTTTTTTTTTTTTTTTCCGTTAAGGGACAAGCTGACGTTCTGGCAAATCATGCAGTCAACGTGGACATTATTTTATTGTATTTATTTATTTATTTATTTTCTTCCCTTATACGCAGGCAACTGAGACACAATAACCTTGTGCAGCTGCTGGGAGTGATCGTAGAGGAGAAAGGCAGCTTGTTCATCGTCACCGAGTACATGGCGAAGGTCAGTGGGAGGGGGAAAAAAAAAAAAAAGAAACGAGCGCCAGTGGTAACACAACCCACGATTTATTAGGCGTCGATGCCACTCGGCCGCCTTCATGTGAGGTTCTCGTGGTTAAATGGCTGCGGCAGATTAGGTTTTAGAACTGATGGAAGCAGGGTGAAGGACATGCCAAGGTCACATGTCTAATATTGGTTGTTTTTGAAGGCTTCTTTCCTGTTTGTCACGCTGAAACATTCTTACAGCGCAGTTTTGCAGATTGACGTAAGGTGGTGACGTACGAGGTGGCAGCAGAGAGCTACATGTGGAGCAGACTAGTTTCACATGAGACACTATAAAAAGTGCACAACTCCAACTAAAATGTAAAATGTAGTTAAGGTGGCAGCAGAGAGCTACAT
>JACRUU010000027.1:24838878-24846378 GCA_030449085.1 Kryptopterus vitreolus | reverse complement strand
ACGGGGAGAACATGCAAACTCCACACACACATGGCCGAGACGGGAATCGAACCCTGACCCTGGCGGTGTGAGGCGAACGTGCTAACCACTAAGCCACCGTGCACCTTACGTTGGTACAATAACTTCACAAAATAAGGACGATTTCCCATTTAACCTACCGTGCATGTTTTTGGACCGGGGGAGGAAACCCGAGAACCCGGAGAAAAAACCCCCTGAGGCACGGGGAGAACATGCACAAACTCCACACACACATGGCCGAGACGGGAATCAAACCCTGATCTTGGAGGTGTGAGGCGAACCACTAAACCACCACTAAGCACCGATCCTGTGCATTTATGTACTCAACCCCCCCCCCCTTCCCCCCTTCCTGTTTGGACTTATTTTTGGAGTCCTCACGATGTCCATCTGTTCTTGTAAATGTCCTTGTAAGTATATCAGTTACCAAACCGAGGTCTTTTCCTCTGTCAGCTGATGTAGAATGAAACAAACAAACAAACAAACATGAATATAGTTGGGGTTTGCGCGCTCTGACCATCCAATCGATGGAGAAAAAAAAATGCAGACGTGATTGGACGCCTTCAACATGGCTTTTAGGCTACAGACGGCCGCATTGTTTATTCTGAAATTAATAATAATGAAGAATTCTTTATTTGGATTTCACATGACGGCCATAATAACACGTGACGGCTGAAACTCGAACCTCAGCATCCTCTCCTGGAAAAGCCATGAAGTGATGAAAATAGACTTTTGAGAGTAATTAAATGGGAATGTTTTTTTTTTTTTTAAATGTAAGATTCATATTCAAGGTCCCCCACATTTGTTTTATTTCGGGGGGGGGGGGGGGGGGGGGGGGGGGGGGGGGGGGGGGGGGGGGGTAATATCCAGACTTGATTTCTTTATAAGAATCTATACATCTACTTTTCTATAGGTTTGTCTTATTTGGCATCTTTAAAACGCGGATGGGTTTTTATGGATCGGGATCTGTGGCTCCCATGGCACGGATGTATACATCCTTCTGCAGCGTTCTCGTTTTTCCCCCGGCGCTACTGTATGTACGGAACACCAACACACCTGATACCACGTTTGCAGTAACAAAATCCCCAGAAGCCGAGAAGCGATGATGCTGCAGTCTGGCTGAAATAGAAACCTTTTATCGCTCTTAATGTCACTGATTCGGTTCAAGGACTACATCCAAATACACAGAATAAACATTCTTTTTCTGTTTACTATCCTAAGAAATGAAATAGTGGAGTATTTTTACCTGGCTTTATGGCTTTTCTCTCGACTGTTTGGGCGGTTAGACTTTGTTGAGATCTTTGTGTAGTGTGTGTGTGTGTGTGTGTATGTGTGTGTTTTGAATAAATGTTTCATAAATCAGTTTCTGGGACGGTGAAGTACCAGCTCATGAATACGCTTTTGTTTAATGAGTAAAGATCAAAGATCTGTGCATCAGAGCAAATGGTGCCGCCGTCGCCCCGGGCTCTCGGTGTGTGTGTGTGTGTGTGTGTGTGTGTGTGTGTGTGTGTGTGTGTGTGTGTGTGACAGGGAACATGCCAAACAGGGATGAGTCCTGAGCTCAGACTTTCTGCCTTACTGTGGTGTTAACCAAACTAGAAAAACATACCGCTATATCCGATCTTCCCTCGGGTCACGGGGAGTCTGTGCCTATCTCAGGCGTCTATGGGCATTAAGGCAGGATACACCCTGGAGGGAATGCCAACCCATCGCAGGACACACACACACACACACACACACTATGGACAATTTTCCAAGGTGCCAATCAACCTACCGTGCATGTTTTTGGACCGGGGAGGAAACCGGAGAACCCAGAGAAAAAACCCCTGAGGCACGGGGAGAACATGCAAACTCCACACACACACACACACACACACACACACACACACACACACACCGACCCTGGAGGTGTGAGGCGAACGTGCTAACCACTAAACCACCGTGTCTCTTAAAACACAAACACAATTCATTCTCGAAAACCTTCTGAGCATCACATAGACTTTGCATAGACATAATCACATTAAGACTTTAAGGGAAATCACTGTGAATGAAGAAAGGTAGAAAAGTGGACTAAAGTCAGAAAAGGTTCCATTAAAAAAAAAAACCTTTAAAAGACGTCATGGAAAAAAAAAATTGTATTTACTTTGAAATGGATCTGGTGAGGCAGGAAATCAGCATATTGTGTTATCCACTACATTATCCAATTACACAATATGGAAAAAATTGTGATACCTGACTTTCCCCCCCCAAACTATTATCATAAAGCACGGGGCACGGTGGCTTAGTGATTAGTGGGTTCGATTCCCGTCTCGGCCATGTGTGTGTGGAGTTTGCATGTTCTCCCCGTGCCTCAGGGTTTTTTTTCTCCGAGTTCTCCGGTTTCCTCCCCTGGTTCCAAAAAAACATGCACTGTAGGTTGATTGGCACCTTGGAAAATTGTCCCTAGTGTATGAATGGAATTCCTGCGATGGGTTGGCATTCCATCCAGGGTGCATCCTGCCTTAATGCCCATAGACGCCTGAGATAGGCACAGACTCCCCGTGACCCGAGGGAAGATCGGATAAAGCGGTAGAAGATGAAGATGAATGAAATGAATGTTATCACAAACCTGAAGGCAGACAGTTGTATAAAGTGAACGCAATAGTATGTACATTTTTCCAGCATGACAATGCCCTGTGCACAAAGCCAGCTCCATGAAGATATGCTTCTTATTTTTTTGGCATGGGGTTGAACTGGAAGATCTCCATTTTATATATATATATATATATATATATATATATATATATATATATATATATATATATGGGTATAATTGGTTTGATTTTTAGACCAAAAAGATGCAATTAATTTCACCTTAGATATGTACCCATAAATATATTATACCATAATGTGGCGTTGTTGTTTATACAGTATAGACAGAGGGACGGAAATAGTACAGTATCAGCTTTATATAGAAAGAGAGAGAGAGAGAGAGAGAGAGAGAGAGAGAGGGCAGGAAATAGACAACACAGGATGGATTTATATAAAGAGAGAGAGATCTCACGGTCACACTAAGACGGAGCTGGCCACACGAAGCTGGTCCTGAAACAGGAGTTACTTTAAAAAAAAAAAAACACCTCCCTACAGACGCACACTTGACTGGGAGTTTTGTGTGAAAGAGTGTTACTCGTTTCTTCAGTTCATTTCCGATCTGTGAGCCGCGAGACGTGAGAGCAATGACGTTCATGGTAAAACACATGATAGGGGGACAACTGAAGGATCTCACTGGGGGTCTCGGGGAAGAGAAAGTTGAGGGGGAGAAGACTGAGGCGGCGGCGAAGGGGATGACCCAGGAGGAGTTTGAGCAGTATCAGGAGCAGCTGGCTGAGGAGAAGTAAGTCTTGTAAGTGTTCCTTGAGGGCATGTCTTTAAAAAAAACAAAAAAAGATTTATTTTATTTTTACTATATTTTATTATATATATATATCTATATATATATATATATTTTATATATATATATATATATAGGATGCAAAAAGATAGGAAATAGACGAATATAGGCCTGCGATATAAAAATAGTCTTTTTTAGATACTCCACCTATTTATTTGTTCTTTATCTGATGCATATTTTGGGAGTAGGTTTTATTTTTCCTATTTATTTTTTTCTGCCTGTTTTCCTCGTGTACTTATTTATGTCCCTAGTGTATGAATTTGCATTTATGTATGTGTGTGTGTGTGTGTGTGTGTGTGTGTTATTACATATCACAATCCGATTCATAAAAATCAGGTAATTTAACACACCTTGCCGTATATTTATTCATTATAATTTCGCAACCACAAAGTCAAGGTCACGGTGAATCTGAAGGCTCTCGTGGGAATGCTGGTCACACGCTGAGATGATTCCTTGATGGGACTCCAGTGGCACATTCAACACCTACAGTATGGGCATTTCAAGGAAGAGGAGATGAAAGAGAAGACGAAAAAACTGAGGGAGGGAGTGCAGAGGGAGGGGAATTAAGAGGAAAAAAACGGAGTAAAAACAAGGGAGCGATTAGAGGATGGAAGGAGAATTGAGCAGGGATAAGGAAGGACAAGAAGCAAGAGAACAAATGAATAGAAGAAAAATGTATTTGTATGGAAAGCACCAAAAGAAGGGAAAGTCAAGATTAACATTTTTTTGCAGCGGATTAATAGAGGGGGGAATATTTGATGTGACCTGAATATGTTGGGTTTCCAGTCTACAATGCTGCAAACTGATTGTGTGTATCGCGGCCCGTCAGGATAGAAAGAGAAGCAAACTTTGCACAGAAGAAAGCGGAGAGAGCCACAGTCAGGAGCCACTTCCGGGACAAATACAGGCTGCCCAAGGTAAGTAGCGTCATGTCAAGGCCAGCTATAATGTTCCTTTGTTTACCCTTCTCATAGTACCCTCATAGTACCCTTATAGTACCCTCCTTATAGTACCCTAGTACCTAAAGTGTATTGTTTTGTCCTGGTCCCTACCTGCGTACCCCACCTCCATAGAGTGAGCTAGACGAAACACAGATCCAGGCAGCGGGGAAGGACGTGGCCCTGCCCTCAGAGCTGGCTAAGATGGTCGCCGAGGACAACCAAGAGGAAGAGCACAAACTGTCGGTCCTGGGTCAGCTCAGCAGTTTAGGGGACGTGGATATCGACCAGCTGAAGGACAAAGCGCAGGCCACGTTAGGAGACCTCAAAGAGACGGCAGAAAAGTGTGACGTCATGTGATCGGAGCTCTCACACACGATCGGAGATATTTATATAAGACCTCTCCTGATAATAACAATATTAATCTACGATTTAATCAAACACTTCATTCCTTATATAACTTAGTCTATGCAAATATCCTACAGAGTGTTGATCCAAAAGCTTTACTTTTTCCGTATCATTGTTATACATAATGTTACACATATTTTGCTGCCGCTGTTGTTGTTGTTGTTGTTGTTTTTGTTGAATAAAGTTTATTTGGGGGACATTCGAAACGTGGCTTCATTCCATAAGACCAAAATTTGTAAACACATTCGTAAAAAAGCTTAATATGTACAGACAAGCACACGAGTCCAGACTACGAATCTTTAATGCGTTTATTCATTAATTCATTCATTCATTCATTCATCTTCTACCGCTTTATCCGATCCTCCTTCGGGTCACGGGGATCCTGTGCCTATCTCAGGCGTCTATGGGCATCAAGGCAGGATACACCCTGAATGGAATGCCAACCCATCGCAGGGCACACACACACACACACTCACATTCATACACTAGGGACAATTTTCCAATGTGCCAATCAACCTACCGTGCATGTTTTTTTGGACTGGAAGGAAACCGGAGAACCCGGAGAAAAACCTCCTTGAGGCACGGGGAGAACATGCACAAACTCCACACACACATGGCCGAGACGGGAATCGAACCCAGGCCCTGGCGGTGTGAGGCGAACGTGCTAACCACTAAGCCACGGTGCCCCTTTTAATGCATTTAAATACACTTTAAATGCTTTTCTACAATAGGACATTAAGGAAAAGGCTAAACCTGACTTATTGCCATGAGACAGGTGTGTTAAAAGACCAAATTCAGTAAACAAATTACAAAAATAAACACATATACAGACAACCACGAATCAATATGAATATAATAACAATATGAAAGCCTAAAGGTTTATCCCCCCCCCCCCCCCCCCCCCCCCCCCCCCCCCCCCCCCCCCTCCAATGGAAAACAGTTAAGGAAAAAAGTTTAATGCAATAAAACTACGTTTATTTACAAGACCAAATTTGACGCAACTGCTTGTTTACTCATAGTTTTCTATATTATTTACGTGTTTACCTTATGTTTTTCTCTTAGGTTTTCTGTAGGAGGAAAACAATTACGCGTTAAGGATTCTAGATCCATGTGCTTGTTTCTATATAATATTATTTATTTATAAATCACGTTATGTGTGTTTTAGTGTGGTGTTTATTCTCGCATCACTCTCGAGGAAGACCGTAAACTACAAATAAACACCGGAACTAGATTTATGTGCTTGTGTGTTACTTGGGAATAATATTAGTGTGGCGCTTATTTTGTGCGTGTGTGTGTGTGTGTGTATATATATATATATATATATATATATATATATATAAAACTAGGGAAACGGTCCGTGTTTATTCGTTTTAAATATATATTCAATATAAAGTATTATTTATAGGCATCATTTAAGAAATAAAAATATTAATGGACCACGAAGCTGACGTCTTTTATCGGCAGATACCTAAAGTCGTAAGTATAAACTAATACAAATGCGAGTCAGGACTCGTAAACTAGTTTATATGTGGACTTTATGTCGTGATACAGTGAAGCAGATTAGGATTAAAAGTGAGTTAATCTCAAACTACTAAACACGGGATGATAGAAGGAAGGAAGGAAGGAAGGGGTGCCAGTACTTATGAGCGCGTGTTTATTCAGCGGCTTTTCTTCGCAGTGCAGTTGCACGTGTCGCCGCTAGATGGCGATATTTAACAGTAGTTAGTGAAGCAGGTCACGCGCAGGTGTCGCTTTTTAGCACAACAAAAGAATTACTTACGTGATTTAATATTTATTTTCTTATTTAAACAAACATTAAATAGTTTATTGTATTATATTATATTTATCTACCGAGTTCAGGAGGTGTTCATGTAAAACTGTCTGCAGAATTCTGTACAGTTCGCAGATAGATAGATAGATAGATAGATAGAAAGAAAGATAATAATGTAGATAGATAGAAAGATAGAGTAATGATGATAGATAGATAGATAGATAGATAGATAGATAGATAGATAATAATGTGGACCGACGGACAGATAGATAGAAAGATAGAGTAATGTAGATAGATAGATAATAATGTGGACCGATGGACGATAGATAGAAAGATAGATAGATAGATAGATAGATAGATAGATAGATAGATAGATAGATAATGTGGACGGACAGATAGATAGAAAGATAGATAGATAGATAGATAATGTGGACGGACGGATAGATAGAAAGATAGAGTAATATAGATAGATAGATAGATAGATAGAGATAGATAGATAATAATGTGGACCAATGGATGGATAGATAGAAAGATATAGTAATGTAGATAGATATATAATAATGTGGACCGATGGACGGATAGATAGATCGGTAGATATAGATAAGATAGATAGATATAGATAGATAGATAGATAGATAGATAGATAGATAGATAGATAGATAGATAGATAGATAGATAGATAGATAGATAGATAATAATGTGGACCGACGGACAGATAGATACAGTATTTAGATAGGAATAGATAGATAGATAGAGATAGATAATAATACGGACAGATAGATAGAAAGATAGATAGATAGATAATAATGTGGACCGACGGACGTAGATAGTTTTATAGATAGATAGATAGATACAGATAGATAGAAAGATAGAGTAATGTAGATAGATAGATAATAATGTGGACCGATGGACGGATAGATAGAAAGATATAGTAATGT
>JACRUU010000027.1:24783878-24833878 GCA_030449085.1 Kryptopterus vitreolus | reverse complement strand
GGTTTGCTCTCATCACCACTGTTTAATATTACATGTACGGGTTTGTTTTTGTTTTTTTTATTGCTGTACAACAGTAAAAATGTTGTTTTAGGTTCCTTCTCAGAAGGAGGAGTCGGAGCTGCTGTTGGCTCTGCCGCCAGACAGAATTGGCCACGGGACGTTCCTACACCCGGAAGTGGGCGGCTCAGACAGTCTGGTGGATAAAGTTTGTAAGATGAACATCCCTTTGGGTGCGGAATCTCGTTAGGATGACATTCAGTTAGCACGGCTTTAAAGAACTGGCGGTATTTATTTATTTATTTATTTATTTATTTCCGTTTCCAGAATTGTGCCTGACCTCAAATGTGAAAGGTCGCTCGGTACCTTCATACGACAAGCATCACTTCAAGTACTGGTACGAGCGCCGGCACCCGTGCGTGCTCTGCGTGAGTGTGTCTCCTCGTCTCGGGTTTATCGCAGCGGCGCAATTTAAACCAGCGTGACCCCGTCTTGTGTCTTCTCCTCCTCTTCGCAGACTGACGATAAGGGGGTGTTTTGCACCGATCTCTCTCAGGAGTACCACTTGGCTGCGTCTACATTCGGCCTCAGTCGGGAGGATGTGTGGGCTCTTTCCCAGCAGGCTATTCAGTACAGCTTTGCCCCAGAGGCTGTAAAGCAGAAGCTGGAGCAGAGGTGGTCCGAGTTAAGACCTCAGATCCTTCACGGTCAGGGATGATCACAGTATCCTATATATTAGGATTCCACGGAGATCCTGGAAGTACTTGAATGTACCCAAAATACGCTGTTTTAGTTACAATCTTTTATTTGCGATATACACATACATACAGTGTACAACATGCAGTGAAATGCTGTTTACGACCATCCAAAATGTAAACTTAATAAATATATATAGTAGAAATGGAAAAATAAATTCAAGATTATATTACACTTATACGAAATCACACACTGGTAGCCTTTGAGACCACTACAGTCAAGTTTAAGGTCCTTGAACGTCAACCATGCTTGTGTAGATTGTTCTGTGATGTGCTTTTTAATAAATAGCGCCGCTTTTAATGTATATGCATATGTAGTCATTGTGGTATAGATGTGTTTGGACTTCGGATAAAAAAAAAAAAAAAAAAAAGATGAGTTCAATCCCACCACCATGCTGCTGCACTCGGGCCCTTTAGCAAGGCCCTTAACACTCTATAACTCAAGTGCATGAATAAGGGACTGGTAGTATTTACAATTGTTCGATTTTTCCTTCTTACGATGACGCGAGGACAAAATTGTACAAATATTGTTGTGCAAATTATCTATGCGGTACGATTTACCATCGGGACCCTGCTAAGGTGTACGCATCTTTATCAATTAATATAATAACATTAATAATTTACAAAACTACCGTACTCTATACTGATTATTATTCTCTTATGATTCCTGGGTGGGATAGGTCATTGTACCACATGTCACTTTTAAGTGCCTCTGTTTAAAAAGTTATCTGCCCGTTGTGCTTTTTGTGATTACCAGCAGGGGGCAGAAGTACACATACACTAATTCACATCCTCTCTGAATCTTTCATTTTTCCCCTCCCTTCTTTTGCTCAAATCCTTATAATAAGCCATGGATAGGGTTAGTCTATGATAAAAACGAGTAACGCCTGTGACACAGCATCAACCATTATATTACTCATTTATTGACAAACAATGTAATCCTTATTAAAAGTAACTGAGATGAATGAAGTATGATGTCAACAGAACTGAAAATATGTTTTAAAAGCTGTGTAATTATGTGTGTGTGTGTGTGTGTGTGTGATTTCATGTTTCTTATGGCATTTCATCTGTTGCATCTAAACTTCTATTGATTTTTTCTCCCTGTCAGTCATTTTTATTTATTTTTTCTTTGCTGTGGGCAAAATCGCTCCCAATCCACATCTGCCTTTACTCTCTGCTGGACCACCTCATGCCTTCTGCTCTCTTTTATCACTCCATCAGTCCAGCGTTGATAAGAGGCGACTCTGCGATCACACAGTTAAAAGACACTCTCGTGATTCACGACAGGAAAAGGTGTGTTTGCTTTATTAAAATCTACTCATCTCAATGTCTATCATTCATCTCCCTGCTGTTTACTGCAGCATTTTGCTTGCTCATGGTGTAGGTCTAGTGATCTGATGCACTTGAGACATTTACTATATTATATATAGTATAATATTTATAATAAACATCAGTTCATGTACTGATAAAATGAAGAATCGTATCATTTTTAAAAGCAGGGTATTGCGATACCTTTCTAGTACCGGTATATCGTTCATAATCTTTTGGATGCTGAAGATATTTCTTTGCAAATTAAATCTGTTCACAACAGGTTCGACCGGAATAACAAGACAATTACACCCACGGTGAGCGCATTGAGGACATGTTTTATCAGAGGAAAAAAAAAAAAAAAAAGGAATTCAGCCGGTAAATTAAACAGGTTATTACGGTTTGAAAGACAGTACACTTATTGTAGAGCCTAATACAGAGTGCTCCAAGCCAAATAATCTAAATGTTTTCTGCTTAGAAATATGAAATTACAGTGTGTGTGTGTGTATATATATATATTATATATATATATATATATATATATATATATATATATATATATATATATATATATATAATATATATATATATAAATATTCAATAGAATAAAATATTCAATAGAATATTCAATATTCAATAGAATATGGTGCCCCTGGAGCACAGAGGGTTAAGGGTCTTGCTCAAGGACCCAAAGGCAACAGCTTGGCCATACCAGGGCTCAAACCCGGATCTTCCGATCAGCAGCCCAGCGCCATAAACCACTTAAACCACCCCATAACCCAACACTTGTAACTACAACCATTTTTTTAAGTACAAGTAATAATAAAATGAAAAATTGTATCGTTTTAGAGCCAGGGTATCGCAATATGTTTTTAGTACCAATATATCATGCAACAGTACTTCACTAATTCACACACACGCCGTGATGTATATTTATTTTAGATGCATTAGGATATATATAAAATGTGTGTGTGTGCAAGCTGTAATATATAATGTATGTTTAGTTCCTTGTACAACCTGCATAACCAGATACTCACACGTGGATCCAAAGAGTAACGTGAGTAAGCACACAGCGCCCAGACACTTAGCCAGCGTCCATCTCCGTGAAACACATCATCGTCAAGGTAATATCGGCAATATCTTCTTTTTTTTTTAAGAAACACTCTATAGAATGGGCTTCTTCAAACACTACATTGTAGGTGCTGCATTTTATTTATTTTTTATCAAAACATGCAAGTAAATTTCCCCCTGACACGTGTGTGTGTGTGAAAAGTGCCCAATAGGCTGTTATAATAACTGGTTAAGGAGAATGGTGCTGAGGTTTATTTTAGGAATATTAGTGCCGCCGTTAAATGTTTCTCAACGAGAAACGACCTTGAGCGGATTATGACCCGAATACTTAAAGCAGTTTAGACGAGCCATCTCTCAATTATTGTGATTATTGAGATTCCTGTCTCTCAGGTAGCTTTAAAAGAACTGAGACAACGGAGGATGTGTAAGGATGGAGGCAAATAAATCTTTAGATTTAGATTATAGATTGTGTCAAATCAGCATTACAATAATAATAATAATAATAATAATAAATGACATACAGAAACAAAACGTTCTAAATTCTAAACAATTAAGTGTCCCCAACTGAGCAAGCCATAAGTGACGGGCGACAGCGGCACAAAACTCCATCGATGACACAAATGGTTCTCCTCTGACCTACAAACTAGTAAACTGTATACATGAAGGTGGTGTATCAGTGCTGATCATCATCTGGATAAGGATACACACAGTATATGCAGTATATATAAATGTATTGCATTATTTAAGTGGTTTCAATGAGACACTCAAACTTGGATTTCAGCAGGTAGCACTGGTGTTCACATTTCAGGAAAAAATGGGCACAATATTGCGTATATATATATGTGTGTGTATGTGTGTGTGTGTGTGTGGGGGCGAAATTTTTGTCGAATTGGGTGTTGGGCATTGTTCTTTGGGATTTGTAATATTTAACATCTTCAAAAGTAAAGTAACTGTAACAAATTACTGTAACATGTGTATATTTTTATATTATATATATATATATATATATAATATATATATATATATATATATATATATATATTATATATATATATATATATTTTTTGTCCACAGACGTGGACAAAATTGTTGGTACCCTTTGGTCAATGAAAGAAAAAGTCACAATGGTCACAGAAATAACTTTAATCTGACAAAAGTAATAATAAATAAAAATTCTATAAATGTTAACCAATGAAAGTCAGACATTGTTTTTTCAACCATGCTTCAACAGAATTATGTAAAAAAATAAACTCATGAAACAGGCATGGACAAAAATGATGGTACCCCTAACTTAATATTTTGTTGCGCAACCTTTTGAGGCAATCACTGCAATCAAACGCTTCCTGTAACTGTCAATGAGACATCTGCACCTCTCAGCAGGTATTTTGGCCCACTCCTCATGAGCAAACTGCTCCAGTTGTGTCCGGTTTGAAGGGTGCCTTTTCCAGACTGCATGTTTCAGCTCCTTCCAAAGATGCTCAATAGGATTGAGGTCAGGGCTCATAGACGGCCACTTTAGAATAGTCCAATTTTTTCCTCTTAGCCATTCTTGGGTGTTTTTAGCTGTGTGTTTTGGGTCATTGTCCTGTTGCAAGACCCATGACCTGCGACTGAGACCAAGCTTTCTGACACTGGCTAGTACATTTCTCTCTAGAATTCCTTGATAGTCTTGAGATTTCATTGTACCCTGCACAGATTCAAGACACCCTGTGCCAGACGCAGCAAAGCAGCCCCAGAACATAACAGAGCCTCCTCCATGTTTCACAGTAGGGACAGTGTTCTTTTCTTGATATGCTTCATTTTTTCGTCTGTGAACATACAGCTGATGTGCCTTGGCAAAAACTTCGATTTTTGTCTCATCTGTCCACAGGACATTCTCCCAGAAGCTTTGTGGCTTGTCAACATGTAGTTTGGCATATTCCAGTCTTGCTTTTTTATGATTCGTTTTCAACAATGGTGTCCTCCTTGGTCGTCTCCCATGTAGTCCACTTTGGCTCAAACAACGACGGATGGTGCGATCTGACACTGATGTTCCTTGAGCATGAAGTTCACCTTGAATCTCTTTAGAAGTCTTTCTAGGCTCTTTTGTTACCATTCGGATTATCCGTCTCTTAGATTTGTCATCAATTTTCCTCCTGCGGCCACGTCCAGGGAGGTTGGCTACAGTCCCATGGATCTTAAACTTCTGAATAATATGTGCAACTGTACTCACAGGAACATCTAGTTGCTTGGAGATGGTCTTATAGCCTTTACCTTTAACATGCTTGTCTATAATTTTCTTTCTGATCTCTTGAGACAGCTCTTTCCTTTGCTTCCTCTGGTCCATGTCGAGTGTGGTACACACCATATCACCAAACAACACAGTGATTACCTGGAGCCATATATATAGGCCCAATGGCTGATTACAAGGTTGTAGACACCTGTGATGCTAATTAGTGGACACACCTTCAATTAACATGTCCCTTTGGTCACATTATTTTCTGTGTTTTCTAGGGGTACCATCATTTTTGTCCATGCCTGTTTCATGAGTTTATTTTTTTACATAATTCTGTTGAAGCATGGTTGAAAAACAATGTCTGACTTTCATTGGTTAACATTTATAGAATTTTTATTTATTATTACTTTTGTCAGATTAAAGTTATTTCTGTGACCATTGTGACTTTTTCTTTCATTGACCAAAGAGTACCAACAATTTTGTCCACGTCTGTATATATATATATATATATATATATATATATATATATATAGGGGCACGGTGGCATAGTGGTTAGCACGTTCGCCTCACACCGCCAGGATCCGGGTTCGATTCCCGTCTCGGTCCCATGTGTGTGTGGAGTTTGTGCATGTTCTCCCCGTGCCTCAGGGGGTTTTTTCTCCGGGTTCTCCGGTTTCCTCCCCGGTCCAAAAACATGCACGGTAGGTTGATTGGCACCTTGGAAAATTGTCCCTAGTGTGTGAATGTGTGTGTGTGTGTGTGCCCTGCGATGGGTTGGCATTCCATCCAGGGTGTATCCTGCCTTAATGCCCATAGACGCCTGAGATAGGCACAGGCTCCCCGTGACCCAAGGGAAGATCGGATAAAGCGGTAGAAAATGAATGAATATATATATATATATATATATATATATATATATATATATATATATATATATATATCAAGTTTATTTTTGGTCGCATTGTTATGTCTGACTGTTGTTTTTTTCCTCTTTGCCTGCAGCTTAGTTTTTGTCCTTCCGTTTCCTCTCATCATAGCCTTCATTCCATCACAAAAATGTGATCTATATTGTGTGTGTGTGTGTTTTAAATATGATTTTTATGGGGACATTTCTATTATTTGATTGATTAATGAATGTATATATTTGTTCAATTGTTTGGTTAATTTGTTTTATAGTGGTTAAAAAGTCTCCTTTTTGCTTGAACGTTATAGTTGAATCTTTGTGGCGCATAACATAAAGTCACTGCTATGACATGTCGGTCCTCACAAAGCTTATTTAAGCAAACGTGTGTTTGTAATTTATGTGTTTTTTTAATATAGGAATCTATCAAAATAATTAAGATTAGATTAATCTTAATGCTTAATCTTAGTTTAAATCTTAACTCGAGGTTAATCAGTAGGCAGTAGGTGAGCTATTTTCACTTTCCCTTCACGTACGTGACGAAAATGAAACGAGCCCAATGTTTTCCTTTTGTTCTCTGAGGTTAGGCTTGGGTGTGCGTGCCTATAAGCTGCCACAATAAATAGAACAATGGGAATTTCTGACATGCATTATAAGTTTGAGGGGTTTGATGCATATTGTATATATTGGGTCTTTCGAGGTGACACCAAATGCCCTCACGAGAGTAGCAATTTACGTTCGTTCACTAAGACTTAAGATTAGATTTAGGTTTCACAAAGGAAACAGAGGTGAGAAATTTTCTTTACTTGGGTTTATGGAACATTCTTCACATACTTGGAGCTATTAGTGGAATCGGATAAATAAAAACAAACAAAAAGACGTTTGATTCAACAAACCTGCTATTCAACTATACAGTCGTGTGTATAAATAGTACACGTGCACAGACGCCATATGCAGTGTGTTCGTGGATTTCCAGGCATCCTGTCGGTTTGTGTTTGTGGTCAGTTTCTCACACGATGATCTTTACTCTTGGTTATCTTGTTCTCCTTGTTGATACGTGTGTGTGAGGGACTAGGTTAGAGTCCCACAGGTTAGCTTTTATATAATAGGATTAAGGAGTGGTAATTACAGAAAAGAAACTGGACAGGCCGCTGGAATGTGTGTGTGTGTGTGTGTGTGTGTGTGTGTGTGTGTGTGTGTGTGTGAGAGAGAGACATAAAGACCAGTGGAATGTTTTCTTATAAATTACAATACACAAGTTATATTTGATGGTGGCTTAGTGTTTAGCACATTCGCGAAATTCTCGTCTCGGGCCATGTGTGTGTAGAGTTTGTGCATGTTCTCCCCGTGCCTCAGGGTTTTTTTCTCCGGGTTCTCCGGTTTCCTCCAAAAACATGCACGGTAGGTTGATTGGCACCTTGGAAAATTGTCCCTAGTATGTGTGTGTGTTTGTGTGCCCTGCGATGGGTTGGCATTCCATCCAGGGTGTATCCTCCCTTAATGCCCATAGACGCCTGAGATAGGCGCAACCTATAACCTATAGCATTAGTGAATACGCTGCACTCTTAGCAAGTGTTGTGTCGGTTCAGATCTCCGCAACGCACCACGCAACACCTGCCGTGATCGAGACACTCGCTACCTGGCAGCTGGAGATACGCAGTGAGCGATTCCTGCGCATCCCTCTGGGTTTACGTGAGTGACAGCTGTCTGCTTCACTGTGTGTATCTGCACTCCAGCGGCTCTACTGATGCAGCACACGGTTTCTATTTATTTATTTATTTATTATGAAGAACAGAAAGAAATTACAGTCTTTTAGAGTCGTGAGTGGATTTTGGAGAATCCCAGTTTTCTTGCTATTGGTTTTTTAAATTGAATAAGCTGCGATTTCATGGGGACGTATGGGGATCTTTCTAATATTTTATCCCTACTTAATACCGATGGATGTTCATTAATATTAAACATTAAATAAACTTTTGACAAAAGGAATCTCCCTCGTCACTGATGCATGGGTTCATGCAGTGGTTTTTCCACCACAGGAACTAAGAGCATGTTGTATTTTCCTGGAAAACTGCAATTCTTTAACTTACAAAATGCACCGAAAAAGGCAATTTTATGACGTAACGACGGAAAAAAAAAAAAAAAAAAAAAAAACAATAAATTGAATAAAAAAAAAAAATCAGACAATAATTGATTGTAATACAATTTATGTGATATAAAAGGAACAATAATTGTTTATTATTATAATTATCACATTTTATTTGTTACATACACATATAGTACGACATGCAGGGAGATGCTTTTTATGACCGTCCAGCATGTAAATATGTCGGAAAGAAATCAAAATACTTGAAAAAATTAAAAATAAAAATAGAAATCTTTATTTAAAAAAAAAAAAAAAAAATATATATATATATATATATATATATAGACATTGTGTATAAAATAAGTGTAAAGTGTCCAGTGTAAGTGTAAATTGTAATTATATATATATATATATATATATATATATATATATATTTTTTTTTTTTTTTTTTAAATAAAGATTTCTATTTTTATTTTTAATTTTTAATTAAATTTTATTTTTAAAGACAAAGACTCATTATGGAAAGTCTGTTACGCAGTGCCGAGAGTAAATCTGGTCAAATCCGGCCCAGCAGGTCTCGTCATGTGCTTAACAGCTCCGGGGTCACGGGGTTCGATCAGGAGTTTGTTTTACTGTGGAATTTCGCTATCGTTTCATCACGGATGTGATTTACATTACTATTAGACGGGATTGCTGGTGTATATGTGACAGAAACACGAACTTCCTGCTGCTTTATGCGGCACATGCAGAATGGCCCATCAGTAATCCACAGCGGAGTCCTTGATAGCAACATATGCCTACACGCCTTGCAATATTACACATGCCTCCGTATTTATATTTACACACACACAAGCGCTATGTTTTGCAGGTGTTTTTCAGTTTTGCGCAATAAGTATGCATCAGTGTGTCTGACCAGGAGCCACATTTTATGCATTAAATCTAATGCACTATTATGAATGCGTTCTGTATCGTTTTGTTTATACGCCAGATTCATATCCAATTTTTGACATTTCTTCCCATTTATGTCAGCAGTGATTTATTTATTTATTTTTATTTGTACTATTTCTTTTCTAGGGGGAACAGTGGATTAGTGGTTAGCACGTTCGCCTCACACCGCCAGGGTCCGGGTTCGATTCCCGTCTCGTCCATGTGTGTGTGGAGTTTGCGCATGTTCTCCCCGTGCCTCAGGGGGTTTTTCTCCGGGTTCTCCGGTTTCCTCCCCGGTCCAAAAACATGCCCGGTAGGTTGATTGGCACCTTGGAAAATTGTTCCTAGTGTGTGAATGTGTGTGTGTGTGTGTGTCTGTGCAATGGGTTGGCATTCCATCCAGGGTGTGTATCCTGCCTTAATGCCCATAGACGCCTGAGATAGACACAGACTCCCCGTGACCCGAGGGAAGATCGTATAAAGCGCTAGAAGATGAATGAATGAATGATAATATTATTATTACATATTATTTGATATATTATTTAAGTGACAAGTCAAATAAGATATGTTGAATGTACAGTAGGACTGTAGGACAGTAGAAAGTTTTTAAAGTCCTGCGTTTTTTTTTTTTATTTACAGTGTACATAATTTAATTACGAAATAAAAGTAACAGTCATCCGTTACAGTTACTGCGAAAAAAACGTCATTAAGTAACAGCTACTATTGAAAATGTCGAAGATTACAAATCCCAAAGACGACCCCACCCCCCCCCCCCCCCATCCCCACCAGCAACAATTTGACTTTGAAGCAGCTCAGTTTTGAAAATATATCCCACTTTTTACCAGAGCGCCACCTAGTGGACAAATGAAAGTAATCAAAAAGTAATCAAATGTAATCAGTTACTTTACTTTTATAAAGTCTTATAAAGACTTTTATAAATTACACATTACTTTGAATAGGCTTATTTGTAATCTGTAACCAATTACATTTCCAAAGTATATCTATAATATAAAAATAATATATTATAATGTAATAAATATATATAAATATATATATATATATATATATATATATATATATCCGTTCCTGAGACAGGAATAGAACAGGCAACGCGTGGCCGCTGTGTAGCTTGTCAGAGTAGCCATGCTGATTAAAAAGGTAAATCGTGTCTGCGTTCACGTGGAGGTTATTTTGAAGTGTACCACCTACATAAACATTGATTGAGAAATGACGTTTCTTTAGGGACGTGTCAGGGGTCAGCGCTAAAGCTTCAGGCGACATATAGATTATCTTTAAGGCGTCGTATGGAAACATGGGAAAATATTGACGGCTGCAGTTTAAACAACACAACCAATTTAACCAACGCGAAAACGTCAACTCGCGAGAGGTGTGTGAGCAGCATGGGAGTCTCTGACAAGGGTCATAGCGTGTGCCTGAGTCACCCTGAGAGATGAACCTGGCGAATAGCGTTATATCCGATCTTCACTCGGGTCACGGGGAGTCTGTGCCTATCTCAGGCGTCTATGGGCATTAAGGCAGGATACACCCTGGATGGAATGCCAACCCATCAGGGCAGGGCAGAAACACACTCACATTCACACACACATTTATACACTAGGGACAATTTTCCAAGGTGCCAATCAACCTACCGTGCATGTTTTTGGACCGGGAGGAAACCGGAGAACCCGGAGAAAAACCCCCTGAGGCACGGGGAGAACATGCAAACTCCACACACACATGGCCGAGACGGGAATCGAACCCAGACCCTGGCGTGTGAGGTTTGAGGCGAACGTGCTAACCACAAAGCCACCGTGCCCACCAGGAGGGTCTTATGATGCTCCATTTTTTTCACCATTTCTCTCGTCTCTAAAAAAAAAAAAAAAACAACCTCCCAAGAAAGCAGATTTATGTTTATGACCCTGCTTTTGCTTCACATTAGATTTGCTGGTAGTTTATAGATCATAAAAACAAAAACAGACAAAAAAAGTCTGCCGAATGCACATGAGTGTTTCTCCGACCTTAAATATCATTATTTAATCAAGTGGCTGATGTTTGCTTTTGCACCAGGATCAGTTTGTTAACGAGTTAGGAAAAAAACGCAGGTCACATGATTGTCACGTGTGAATAATCATTTCAATTCAGCGCACTAAAGGAAAACGTACTTTATTTAGATTATTTAATACGTTTAATAATCAAAAAAATGTTTTACAAAATATTCACAATATTTTCAAACATCAATATGGGAAAATGTATAAATCAGTTTTATTATGCATAATTATACCAATACAAGTGTATATATATATATATATATATATATATATATATATATATATATATATATACATACACTGAAGTAATATAATAAATTGTTATAATAAGAATTATATAAGAATTATGCAGTCCATAAACAATGAAAATATCCATCTTAAAGGAATACCCACTAAAATCCAGGATCACTGACTCCCAGTCTTTCTGTCAATGAAGACTAATGTAAACACTCGAGGGACTTTGCAAATGTGTGAATCTCAAATTGCAATCAATATGTCGTTATTTTTTTTCGCCTTTTTTTGCCCCAGCTCCGTGTATCTATCTATCTATCTATCTATCTATCTATCTATCTATCTATCTATCTATCTATATATATATATATATATATATATATATATATATATATATATATATATATATATATATAAAATATGTGGATGGCAATCCGTAATTTAGAATCAGGAATTCCTTTCATTATCATTTATTTGTAGCATTTATTACTCACAATTTGTTATTCCTGCTGTTGAACCGACGCTGAATCGTATGTTGGTGATAAATAAATACAACCAATAAAAATAAGTTAAATTTGTCTGTCCTGATTAGCGTCTCGACCAGTAAAGTTTTTATCCACTTATAAATAACAAAGATTTCACCAAATATCAATGTACTTCAGTAAAATATAGATGAAAAGGAAGTACGGTAATGAATTACCGGCATTTTCTCCATTAATGTCCACCACTGGTCATATATCAGGTCATATAAAGCCCCTAAAAGTAGACAAATAAATACAGACACTTTGTGTTCTGTTAATGGAACATTGAGAAATCAAATAAATCTTTATAGATCTCATAAACCGTAGGAGTGTGATTGTTTTATTTCCCGGCTGCAGTCGGATCGCTGAAGTATATCCTAGAAGTTTTATCCTAGAAGTATAAAAAAATAAATAAATGTATAAATGTTACATTCCCTGCTTCGGTCGTCACATAAATCGGGTGCATTTGAGCTCAGCGGAAACACAACGCACACAAAGCCCCTAATGTCAGCTCTCGTTTTTGTCCTTTCCCTAAAACCATTAGATCAAGTACCGCAATAGGATACGTCCTCAAACCACCCAGTCTCTGGGCACCGTTCGCTTTTTAAGGACGACATCTCGTTGCACTTATCAAAGAGATCATCCTTTATCTCTCGGTGGCTTGAAATATTTAACATCTTCACGTGCAGGAGTGGATCTAAAATTACGAAGTGCATTCTAATGCCCTTGTTGGAATCCTGCATGCATCCCTATGTCATTCCTGTTAACGCTGATTTATCCAGGAATACAGATTCACTTCGGTCTTTGACTGTAGAGCGATCAAAAGTATATATTTTTATCTTTACAAATACTTTAAATCTCTCAAGTAATTTTTACAGAATAAGAAAACAGACACACAAATAAGGATTTTTTTTGTTGCTGTTAAGATTCAGGGCCTTGCTTAAGGGCCCAGTAGTGGCAGCTTGGTGGTGCTGGGATTTGAACCTGCGACCTCGCGGTCCAGAAACCAATGCCGTAAATACTAGTTGGCAGTCCTAATAAGAATAAAGTCCTTCGGGGGGTTTGTGAGGGGATTTTCTACTGAAGATTAAAAAAGAAAAATGTAATTTCATGTACTATATGACAAGACAGGGGCCACGGTGGTTTAGTGGTTAGCACGTTCGACTCACACCGGCAGGGTCCGGGTTCGATTCCCGTCTCGGTCCGTGTGTGTGTGGAGTTTGCATGTTTCTCCCCGTGCCTCAGGGGGTTTTTCTCCGGGTTCTCCGGTTCCGGTTTCCTCCCCCGGTCCAAAAACATGCCCGGTAGGTTGATTGGCACCTTGGAAAATTGTCCCTAGTGTATGAATGTGTGTGTGTGTGTGTGTGTGTGTGTGTGCCCTGCGATGGGTTGGCATTCCATCCAGGGTGTATCCTGCCTTAATGCCCATAGACGCCTCAGATAGACAACCTCACGGACAACAGCGATAATAACCTGCAAAAACGAGCAATCCGGTTTTCGCGCTTCCTGCCTTTTTGACTGTGATGTGCATTATGTGCTTACAGGGTGGCGTGGGACTCGACCAGCGACTGGCACACTCTAAACGACTGTTTGGAGTCCACAAGCACATGTGAGCAGATTCTATGATTTACATGACTGAGATTCCTCCCACTCACACACACAAACCCATCATCTGTTATAAGGGAGAGAGTGTATAGTGTATATATATATATATATATATATATATATATATATATATATATATATATATATATATATATATATATATATATATCATCCCTAATATATATACACATACACACACACACATATATATATGATTATTCGCACTATCGCCATAATTAACTCGTGATTAATCGCACGTTGTACCATAAATGAAATACTTGTATTTCAATATTTTTCAATGTTTTTAATACTGTAACTGATGTTATATACACGTCTCTCAAAATCTCTCTCTTTAATAAAATTATTATTTATTTAAAATGTATTTTACTCTTTTAATATTTAATTCTTGTTCATTTATTCATTTCTTGTTCATTTCAATGTTCCTTTGTTTAGGCGTTGTTTCCGTTGTAAAATATGGGACGTGGCTCCTTTAAGAATTCTGTTCCCGGCTGCTTTTCCATGTAAACTTGTTATACTTTTAGGTTACTTTTTATTCCCAAAAGAAAAATGACGCTTCCTTAACACGGATTTGCGATTACAATGCACTTCCGTAAGGTTAATAATCAATTCATTCATTCCATAAGGTTATTAGTTATAACATGCATAAGGGGTACATAAGGTGTGTAGATGCTCACGAACCCCTAAAACACAGGAACAAGTAAATAAAAATGACCAAAGATAGGCAATGCGATTCTGTCCTACATAATAAAAATCACAATTACTTCGGTTCAAATGTTAAAACCCACAGGTGTATTCAGATTGCTTAACCATGGACTGCTTCGGAATATTTACTTTCTTTAATAAACACGCTGTTTAACTCTCCTGCCGTCTCACTGAACGCCCCCCCTCCTTACCCCGGTGTCTCCGAGGCCCTAAGCAACTATTTATACCACTTATAGCTAGAAATGACCTGCTTGTTATTACATCGCTTTCCTTTAAGCTGCCGAATTAGAATAATGTGTTTAGGCGAATAACAGAATAATTTGCACTTCAGGGACTTAAAACATACCGTTCTCTCTCTCTCTCTTTTTTTTTTCAGCACCGAAACGAA
Source organism: Kryptopterus vitreolus (assembly GCA_030449085.1). NCBI lineage: Eukaryota > Metazoa > Chordata > Actinopteri > Siluriformes > Siluridae > Kryptopterus > Kryptopterus vitreolus. The sequence continues at coordinate 24,819,105 of JACRUU010000027.1, read as the reverse complement.
GCACACAACCCGAGTCTCTTTTTATTATTTCAGCTCGGATCATTCAGTCTCAAATCCGCCAGATCTTCTGGGGTGCGTCTCATTAATGTGTTCCATTCATTTGCTGGATGACGGTCCATTTCATAGTCAAATTATTTGGAATGCAAATGTTACGCTATTTTTTTTTTCCCTGCACTTTCAGTTATGAGATGACGTGGGATTTTATGAATGTAGGATGCAATTATATTTCATTTGCTTGCCATAATGTCTCAATTAGGAATGACTGAGTTGGTGTGATCTCAAATGAGCTTTTTTTTAAAAAAAAAAATGCATTATATTCATGATTGGGGAATTTGTTTACTAGGATTTATGGATAGAAGGAGGCTGGCACGGTGGTGGTGGTGGTGCGGTGTATGGTGCGGCGCCGGTGCCTTATCGGTCCAGGGTTCCAAGACCTGCGAAAACATGCCTGGGTGAATTGTCGAAGATAAATTCCCCTGAGGCGTGAATGGTTGTGTAAAGGATGCATTGTGATCGACAATCTGTTCGGGGCGTTTTCCTTCTACACGCCTGGTACCGAAAAAATGAGTCGTGGAGGAGGTCCAGATGTACAAAGCGTTAAACACTGTGCTGGGACTTGCTTAATACTCTCCTTAAACATGTGCCCCCCCCCCCTCCCCCCTATTATCTTTTAATGCTTAATTCGTCCTTAAAACAGTTGCCTAAACAATACACGTATCTATTGTTCTTTTCTTTCCTTCTCTAAATGTTACGCTTTTTTACATTTCTTCACACATCCATCTTTCCTTGCTTTCTTTTAGTTGCAGGCTGTACATTTCACACCTAGGCAGTCGGTGGTGTACTCCCCGAATCCATCCACCTCTTACGCCCCTCGTTATAACGCCATGGCTGGATCAACCATCAATTTTATACAGAGACCCAGTACGACAGAGCGCTGAATCGTAGGAAAGACCGGCACTACTAAAGTAAAAAAGGTCTCTTTTCACTGTAGCCACTACATTACATCATCCCTAGCATATGCATTAAATGCATTACAATGCATGCTGGTGTTTTTTTTTTCTTCTTTTTTTTATGGTGATTTATGTATGTTTTTGTGCAACTCCTTTTGAACGGAAAAACAGCTGTTAAGACCACATGAATATGAGCTTTATAACAGATTGTGAGCTTCGACATGCACTTTGGTTCCGGACCAACCCAAGGCAATCGAATGCTGATGTGATCTGGACACCTAGATGCCCCCAAGAGGGGTCAGTTTACAATCTGGTTAAAGCAGCAAAGAAAAATAAAAAAAACGCGTTTTATTGCGGCGCAATTTTTTTTTTGTGCAGCACTAATAGAAAGGGATGATGCCGAACAGCTTGGATATGGAAGAGCAGCCGTTTGACGCTGATGCGTGCATATTTACAAACACCCCGGTTTTCCCATCACCTCTGGGATCTTCCCAACCTGGAATGACTACCGGGGCCTGTGCGCGCGCTTGCGTGCGTGCGTGCGCGGAGTTAAAATCGTGCTCGTTTTTGTAATTGAAACCGAGGCGCATCGGCGTCACCGTGCAGCGCTAAACTTGTGCACTGGTGCTTCTGTCTCGGGTCTCGAGCTCGAGCTGTTGCTTGGCAGTGCGCGCGCAGCGTCTCGGGGGAGCGCAGGAATAGAAGCGGGCGGGTGTCGGCGCGAGCGCGCGCGCTTGTTTGCACTTCAGCCTGCACCCGCGAGCGCGGCGTCACGCGCACAATCCCGCACGAGACACAAGTTGGGGAAACAAGATCAAGCGTTGTGCGGGTTTTTATTTATTTATTTATTTGTTTGTTTGTTTGTTTGTTTGTTTTTTAGCGCTCGTGCGCCATGCACGAGTTGTGAGCAAGCTGCAATCACAGAGGACTTCACGCGCACCATGAAGACACTTGAGGTCAGTGCAAGACTTTTTAAAATTTATTTGTTTATTTTATTTTGCATATACCCCCCCCCCCACCCCCCCCCCCCCCCCCCACCAACAACAACAACAACAACAACAACAAAACAATGCAACATGGATATTATAAAATGCAATATCACACTGTCAGGCTTAGGTGAGTAAATCTCATACCAGCACTCGTGCGTTCATGTGTGTGTGTGTGTGTGTGTGTGTGTGTGTGTGATCGCCGGCGTGCGTAAATACTAATCATTGGAAAGTGATGGAAAAGACTGAACCCCCCCCCCCGCTCCTGTCCCAGATCATTGGCATCACTCATGCACCGATTCGCAGCCAGGCACTGCACATTACATAACATCATCTCCCGGTGTCACGGAGACAGACAAAAGATCTCCTCATCCGTTTCTCCTGCTGTCAGAGATTCGCCAGATCTTCTCCCGGATAGCTTTGAATTATTTCGCACTGGGCTATAAATAGTACCAGGCTGCTGCTCCTCCAAGCCAAATCGGTAACGGAATCAGGCTAAAGAACGGGGATTTGCTGATGGAAAGCAAAAAAAGAAAGAAAGAAAAATACAACGAAAATATTAATTAAAAAAATCAATCAATGCAGGACTCGCTTTGTTAAGCAGTTAGCGTCGTCAACGGTTATCACGTGACTTTAGCCTTCTTTTTTTTTTGTCCTTGATGAAACTCATCGTTGGGACTTTTTCTTCATGCAAAGGATGTGTGCAAGAAATAAATAAATAGACAAATAAATAAGACTACCATCAGAAATTTCCGTCCAATTACAAACTAAACAGCTGTGTGTCTGGAAACCGACACACACTAATGATCAATTAAAAAGTGCATGTCGTGATGAAAAGTGTAATGGACTTGTAAGTTACTGACAGCGTGACATTTAGGGAAAGCCTCGGCAAGCCTTCCGAGAGCCGACCAATCAGGGGATTGGAAATGCTATCTGTCTGTCTCTTTTAATGGGGGGAAAGGGCACTTTTTAATTATTCATCTGGGATGTCAAACTATTCCTCAAAGGATGTTATTCAGAGTGCAGGCGGTGAATTATGAATGACAGTAGAACGGCTTTTGAACACCTGAAATGCCCCCCCCCCTCTCCGTCCTCCCCCAACACACAATCCTCACACACATGGAGGTTTGGTTTGTATGGTTGTTATGCGAAACGCTGTTACGTCAGCTGAAAGTGATTTTGACTTCTGCTGCCGCTGCTGCAGCATCCGTAATGGCTTCCTTTAATTCGGACGGAACAACACTTGTGGGAGTTCTCATACTGTTTAATGGCCGTTTGCTGTGTGTCGAGCCGAAGCGCTTTAATCAAAGGAAGCTTCGGTGTGTGGGACAGTCTAGGGTTATTTCTTTTTTCATGGAGACGGGTGGAAAAGTCATCGTACCATACGCTCCGTCCCTGCTGGAGGTTTTATCACAGGTGGCTTTAGGCCTTTGTGATGTTTCCTATACAATTAAAGCACTTTGATATCTATATAACATTTTTCAAACAATAAGAACTACTGCCCAGTAGTCATGTCTAGACGTGCAACGCTAAACATGCATGAATATTGAGACACGTTTAATGGCGTTTATTTATTCATCTTTACACAGGATATATAAGTAGCTGTTAGTCATGGCCAGGAAATGAGAGCTTTTTGCCAAGCATATAAGAAGTATAGCAATTGTTTATTGATTAGTCAGAGTCTTGGACTTCTTGCCGAGTCCAATTCTTTCCCGTACCTACTGCATTTGTCCCCCGGGCCGGACTTTGGACATTTACATTTGCAGAATTTAGCAGACGCTTTTATCCAGAGCGACTTACAACTGAGCAGTTGAGCGTTAAGGGCCTTGCTCAAGGGCCCACTAGTGGCAGCTTGATGGTGGTGGGGTTGATCTTCCGGTCCAGAGTCCAACACCTTAACCACTGGGCTACACCACCTCCCAACATGCCTGGTGTAGATGGTTCATGATAAGCTGTTTTGGTTGACCATTCTTCACAACAGAATGCAGTTTGCTACAAATGCGTTTTGTGAGCTCAGACTAGAGCGTTCTTTCACCATCCGATCAAGTCACATGACAATGTTGTCATGATCGGACACCAGAGTGATCAGTTTATTCACTGGCCTTAATTTACAATCTCGTTAAAGCAACAGCCTCGAGCAATATGGATTGTAAGATACAGTATAGGATATATATACTATATACTATATAATTCATTCATCTTCTAGCGCTTTATCCGTTCTTCCCTCGGGTCACGGGGAGGCTGTGTCTATCTCAGGCGTCTTTGGGCATTAAGGCAGGATACACCCTGGATGGAATGCCAACCCATCACAGGACACACACACACACACACACACACATTCATACACTATGCATGTTTTTGGACCGGGGGAGGAAACCGGAGAACCCGGAGAAAAACCCCCTGAGGCACGGGGAGAACATGCACAAACTCCACACACACATGGCCGAGACGGGAATCGAACCCGGACCCTGGTGGTGTGAGGCGAACGTGCTAACCACTAAACCACCGTATATGGACCTGCTGATGTGGCTGCTGAAATCTGATTGGATAGAAACTCGATCCCAAGTTTACACTCAAAAAATGAATCTAATAAACTTTTGGAAATAATTGAATGAATCATCATGGTGCAAAATCAGCGATTGCGATGGCGTAATAAACACGCTTGGGGGTGTGGCTTTCTAGTGTGAATGTAAGGTAAGGCCAGTTGGCTTAAATTGTACATTGTTGTATGCAATAAGTGTGCAAAGTGTAAACGACGGCAAAATGCAAATGGCATAAATGCAAAATGCATTTTGGTTTCTTGCTTTGTTTCGTGGTATATAGTCGTTTATCATATTCCTAACAGCTTTAAAAAACACACACACACACACATATACACACACAAACCACTTTAGAATACCTGGCACACACTGTGACAAGCCCACACAATATTTCTGACGGTGTTTGTCAGACTTCCTGCGAGCATGAATGTCAAGGACAGTGTTAGGCAGCCAGCGGAGAAAGCAACAGGATGCGTTCTCGCTCTGTATGATTAATAAGGCCCTATGAGAGCGCGCGGTTTTTAATATTCGCTAAGCTACGTGGCGCTCGGCGTGGCAGGACGCCGGGCTGGAGCATCGAGCGACGCGGCTGTGTGTGTGTGTGTGTGTGTGTGTGTGTGGGGGGGGGGGGGGGGTTATGGGGGGGGTTGGGGGACCGGTGGCACCCCAACCCCGATCTCTTGTTTAAAGATCACCAGGCTGAACAGCTGCTTTGGAAGAAGCCCCGGCCTGCATTGGTGTGTGATTGATTTCCCTCAGGAGACAGCACACCTCATGTGTAAGGGAGGTCAACATATGGCATCAACCCCATTTCTAATAGTGTGTGTGTGTGTGTGTGTGTGTGTGTGTGTGTGAGAGAGAGAGAGACAGAAGGAGCCTCTGCACAATTGAATGAGTGCATGCAAACACACATTTGAGGTGAGGGTCAGGGCGTTTTGTGTGTGTGTGTGTGTGTGTGTGTGTGATGTAGACAAAGTTTACTATTTGCTCAGACATCTGGGTTGTCAGTCCTGCTGAGCGCTGGCTTATTTATTCTGTAGTGTGACATGTGAAAGAAGAGGATCTGTCAAGGTGCCTTCATTAGACTGTTTGATCCGAATCCTGGTGTGTGTGTGTGTGTGTGTGTGTGTGTGTGTGTGTGTTTTCCTTTTTGGGTTTCAGCCCATCTGACACCGTGCCTGGTGGTCTCGTTCTGCTTCTAATCAAACACACTGGCTGTCGTGTGTTTTAAGAATTCTGTGTGTGTGTGTGTTTGTGTTTGTAGAAATTTGGAAGGACGAACCAAACCAGAATATAAACAACATTTTATTATATACATATTATTATATTATTTTTAAAAAGAAAAGAAAAATTACTCGGCCAAGTCTATTCATTTCCTCATGTCAAGCGTATTTTATTGAACCGTTTGTGATTTCCCCAGTGATGATATATAATCTGGATATTGTGTGTGTGTGTGTGTGTGTGTGTGTGTGTGTGTGTGTGTGTGTGTGTGTGTGTGTGTGTGTGGTGCGGATGTGATGTGCAGCAATTCATGGAGGCATTTTTACACACCAGTTTACAAGCTAATCCTTATTGTTCTTCAAGTATGCAGTGCTTCATTCGCCTCACACCGCCAGGGTCCGGGTTCGATTCCCGTCTCGGCCATGTGTGTGTGGAGTTTGTGCATGTTCTCCCCGTGCCTCAGGGGTTTTTCTCCGTGTTCTCCGGTTTCCTCCCCCGGTCTAAAAAAACATCCACGGTAGGTTGATTGGCACCTTGGAAAATTGTCCCTAGTGTGTGTGTGTGTGTGTGTGTGTGTGATGGGTTGGCATTCCATCCAGGGTGTATCCTGCCTTAATGCCCATAGACGCCCGAGATAGGCACAGACTCCCCGTGACCCGAGGGAAGATTGGATAAAGCGCTAGAAGATGAATGAATGAATAGATAATAAGTATTCGTTATGATAGGGAGGCTCATAGAGTAATACGTTTTTGTATTTACAGTATTTGACAGATGCTCGTATCCAGAGCGACTTACCACTGAGCAATTGAAGGTTAAGGGCCTTGCTCAAGGGCCCACTAGTGGCAACTTGGTAGTGGTAAGGGTGGGATTTCAACACACGATCTTTCGGTCTAGAGGCCAAAGGCTTAACCACTGAGCTAAGTATTGTTATAAAGGCTGATTCGTTAATAAGTATTGTAATAAAGGCTTATTTGTTAATAAGTATTGTAATAAAGGCTAATGATTCGTTAATAAGTATTGTAATAAAGTTAATAAGTATTATAATGCTGTTTCGTTAATAAGTATTGTAATAAAGGCTGATTCGTTAATAAGTATTCTAATAAAGGATGCTTCGTTAATAAGTATTGTAATAAAGGATGCTTCGTTAATAAGTATTGTAATAAAGGTAATAAAGGCTGATTCGTTAATGTAATAAGTATAAGTATTCTAATAAAGGCTGATTCGTTAATAAGTTAAGGTCTGTTTCGTTAAGTATTGTAATAAAGGCTGATTCGTTAATAAGTATTCTAATAAAGGATTCGTTAATGATTGTTCTTATTTGTTAATAAGTATTGTAATAAAGGATGCTTCGTTAATAAGTATTCTAATAAAGGATGCTTCGTTAATAAGTATTCGTTAATAAGTATTGTAATAAAGGCTGATTTGTTAATAAGTATTGTAATAAAGGCTGATTCGTTAAGTATTCTAATAAAGGCTGATTCGTTAATAAGTATTGTAATAAAGGCTGATTCGTTAATAAGTATTCTAATAAAGGCTGATTCGTTAATAAGTATTGTAATAAAGGCTGATTCGTTAATAAGTATTATAATAAGGTCTGTTTCGTTAATAGGTTAATAGGTATTGTAATAAAGGCTGATTCGTTAATAAGTATTATAATAAGGTCTGTTTCGTTAATAGGTATTGTAATAAAGGCTGATTCGTTAATAAGTATTATAATAAGGTCTGTTTCGTTAATAAGTATTGTAATAAAGGCTGATTCGTTAATAAGTATTCTAATAAAGGCTGATTCGTTAATAAGTATTGTAATAAAGGCTGATTCGTTAATAAGTATTGTTCTAATAAAGGCTTATTTGTTAATAAGTATTGTAATAAAGGCGTTAATAAGTTAATAAAGGTATTGTAATAAAGGCTGATTCGTTAATAAGTATTCTAATAAAGGATGCTTCGTTAATAAGTATTGTAATAAAGGATGCTTCGTTAATAAGTATTCTAATAAAGGATGCTTCGTTAATAAGTATTGTAATAAAGGCTGATTCTATTGTTTGTTAATAAGTATTCGTTAAGTATTGTAATAAAGGCTGATTCGTTAATAAGTATTATAATAAGGTCTGTTTCGTTAATAGTATTGTAATAAAGGCTGATTCGTTAATAAGTATTCTAATAAAGGCTGATTCGTTAATAAGTATTGTAATAAAGGCTGATTCGTTAAGTATTGTAATAAAGGCTGATTCGTTAATAAGTATTTAAATATTCGTTAATAAGTATTGTAATAATAAAGGATTCGTAATAAGGATTCGTTAATAAGTATTGTAATAAAGGCTGATTCGTTAATAAGTATTGTAATAAGTATAAGTATTGTAATAAAGGCTGATTCGTAATAAGTATTGTAATAAAGGATTCGTTAATAAGTATTGTAATAAGGTTAATAAGTATTATAATAAGGTCTGTTTCGTTAATAAGTATTGTAATAAAGGCTGATTTGTTAATAAGTATTCTAATAAAGGCTGATTCGTTAATAAGGCTGATTCGTTAATAAGTATTGTAATAAGGTCTGTTTCGTTAATAAGTATTGTAATAATGGCTCAATTGTTAATTAGTTTTCTAATAAAGGCTCATGTGTTAATAATTGGATTAATAATAATATTGGTTAATAATATAATTGTTAATAATATTGGATTATTAATTTTTACCTAAAATGGCTCTTTTTTTTTTCTCGGTCCTATTAAAAGGTCAGGCAAAGAGCCCTTATGGATGTACGTCCCCCTCCCCCTTCCCTGTGTATAGCGCAGGATCACACCAGGAGTGATGTCTCCATTCTGGCAAGTCCATGACTGATGGTTCTTGACTTGCAGACATTTTTTTTTTCTGATGCGTTTATGTTGTTTAGGAGAGTCTGGAAAAGGAGAGGATAAAGATAAATGTGAGCGACATGGAGAGAAGAAGCAGATGTAAAAAAAAAAAAAACATCTTTGTCTTTGTTTTTTTTTTTAGATGTGAATTTGTATTAATAAATAAATGATTCATTTAAATTTAATCTATTTGGTCTAATATGTTAAAAATATATATATATATTTATTTTTTGGATGATGAGAAATAGGTCTCGTTTCTGCTCAGCAAATAATAAATGAATTATCATTTTTATTAATAAATAAATTAAAAAAAATATCAGCTTTTTATAACCGTACGCAAAAACACCGCGTGCGGATTTTATTCCGTAATTAAAGCAAATGAAATCTATTTGTCGGGAGAAAATCGAGTGTATTGAATTTATTCGGGACATCTTTAAACACCCGGATCTGTGCCGCGGTTTCAAATTCCATTATTACATTTCCACTCGCCGAGCAACATAATTAGTTATGGCACGGACGGTCCACGGCACACTCACTGAATTATATTCTCATTAGCATTAATACGGGCTCTGATTACATTCCAGGAGTATTATCTATCTGAGAATTAGATGAAAGACCAAAAAAAAAAAAAAAAAAAAAAGAAAAGATCATCGTGTGCGCTTGCAGTGAGCCGGCGCGCTGAGGGAATATAAGAATAACGGCTCGGGACGCGACGAGCGTATTGATTCGAGCCGCGGAGGACGAGTGAAAAGTGACTGTACGCGATCCTTTTGCTAAAATGTGAATTTTTCCTCCATGCCAATAGAGATCACGATTCTCTCACACGATCAAAATGTATTGCGCTCAAAATACAGTTAAAACGCTGACGTAAAAATACTAACGAAAAATAGCAATAGCGCGCGAACGTAGCATGACGTGTGAACGCTGGTTTGTTCTTCTGCGTGGACGCGAACGCTTTAGCCTACGTATGTAGCCGGCGCCAGCGTGAGCGTTTATACTTCTGCGTCGCACTGCGACTATTCCCAAACACTTATACTGTTTGCGTTTTGGTGTTTTTGGGTTTTCTGCGTCGATGGTGCTCTTCAGTGACTATCCCCAAACACTAGATGGCGCTGGTGAGGTGTTTGCGTTTTGGTGTTTTTGGGTTTCTGCTGCAGCTACGATGGTGACTTCTTGCAGTGACTATCCCCAAACACTAGATGGAGCTGGTGAGGTGTTTGCGTTTTGGTGTTTTTGGTATTTGGCTGCAGCTACGATGGTGTGTTCCTACAGTGACAATCCCCAAACACTAGATGGCGATGGTGAGGTGTTTGCGTTTTGGTGTTTTTGGGTTTCTGCTGCAGCTACGATGGTGAGTTCCTGCAGTGACTATCCCCAAACACTAGATGGCGCTGGTGAGGTGTTTGCATTTTGGTGTTTTTGGGTTTCTGCTGCAGCTACGATGGTGTGCCCCCCCCACCTTCTTGCAGTGACGATCCCCAAACACTAGATGGCGCTGGTGAGGTGTTTGCCTTTTGGTGTTTTTGGTATTTGGCTGCAGCTACGATGGTGTGTTCCTACAGTGACAATCCCCAAACACTAGATGGCGATGGTGAGGTGTTTGCCTTTTGGTGTTTTTGGGTTTCTGCTGCCGCTACGATGGTGACTTCTTGCAGTGACTATCCCCAAACACTAGATGGCGCTGGTGAGGTGTTTTGGTGTTTTGGGGTTTCTGCTGCAGCTACGATGGTGACTTCTTGCAGTGACTATCCCCAAACACTAGATGGAGCTGGTGAGGTGTTTGCGTTTTGGTGTTTTTGGTATTCGGCTGCAGCTACGATGGTGTGTTCCTACAGTGACAATCCCCAAACACTAGATGGCGATGGTGAGGTGTTTGCGTTTTGGTGTTTTTGGTATTTGGCTGCAGCTACGATGGTGTGTTCCTACAGTGACAATCCCCAAACACTAGATGGCGCTGGTGAGGTGTTTGCGTTTTGGTGTTTTGGGGTTTCTGCTGCAGCTACGACGGTGACTTGCAGTGATGATCCCCAAACACTAGATGGCGCTGGTGAGGTGTTTGCGTTTTGGTGTTTTTGGTATTTGGCTGCAGCTACGATGGTGTGTTCCTACAGTGACAATCCCCAAACACTAGATGGCGCTGGTGAGGTGTTTTGGGGTTTCTGCTGCAGCTACGATGGTGAGTTCCTGCAGTGACGATCCCCAAACACTAGATGGCGCTGGTGAGGTGTTTGCGTTTTGGTGTTTTTGGGTTTCTGCTGCAGCTACGACGGTGACTTGCAGTGACGATCCCCAAACACTAGATGGCGCTGGTGAGGTGTTTGCGTTTTGGTGTTTTTGGTTTGCAGTGACAGGAATTCGCCGGCAGTCTTTAGAAAAATGGCGATGAAGAATGATAGAGGTGTTTATATTTTAATATGCTTTGTTTCTTCACTATGGACTTTAAAAAGGGTACCACAGAGGAATACGCCGGAAATACGTGACGCCGCTACGCTGGAAATATACGCCGCCGAGACGACCAATCACGGACTCTGCGTCGACGCGAAGCGTTGTTACTTTTTCGGAGTGGTGGGATACGTAGGTTACGCCGTAGCCTCGACGCAGAAGTATAAATTAGACTCACCGTCGTTTAGAAATAAGATCGCGTACATGTACGGATCGTTATTGTGATGCCCTAGAACCACATATGGGTTTGATGTTCACAAAGTCCCGTTTGGGGAACGCCAGATCGGATCATCTGTACTACCCTCTAACTGTGGTTACAGGTTATGGCGCAGTTTATGCGTCGACGCATTTTATTTAATTATTTATTTATTTTTGCGTTTCATCGTGCAGCCCCAGTACCGTGGGTTCAGCCGGTCCTCCATATAACAACATATTAAAGGTTGTTTTGGACGTGTCCGGACGGAGCTGAGGCACAGGTGTGAGGAATGATGAAACATGACCAGTAGCTGTTTCGCCACTTCAGTGCCATGTCCCTGAGACGCTCCGGGGCTCCGGGTCATGACCTTGGTCTCCGCCTCGATTTCACATACACACCCCCCCCCCCTCACCCGCCACTCTGGGGAATCACCGGATTCTAGATTACATCTATCAGATGTTTGTCTGCCGCTGCCGACACTTTATAATCCCTCTATCCCTCTACAGGTCAGGGAGCAGCGATGCCGCCGGCCTGCGGGTAATGAGGGAAGTGGTCAAGTCCAGGGGAAAGCAATCAAGTCAAGATAAAGGGATGGGGGGATGAAATGATGTGAGCAGTGAGCAGAGGTGTACTGGGTGTTTTTTTTATTGATTGATTGATTTATTTTTAACTCATCGCTGTTGTTAAAAAAAAAAAAAAAGCCAACATTGTCTCCTCTCTAGTGATTTCCTGCAAAAAAAATAAAAAAAGCAAAACCGCATGTATCAAGCAAACAATATCATCATAGTGAATGAAATATTAGGGGGGCAGTAATAGGGGGGCACGGTGGCGTAGTGGTTAGTTCGTAGGGTTAGCACATTCGCCTCACACCGCCAGGATCCGGGTTCGATTCCCGGCTCGGTCATGTGTGTGTGGAGTTTGCATGTTCTCCCCGTGCCTCAAGGAGGTTTTTTTTTCTCCGGGTTCTCCGGTTTTCCTTCCCGGTCCAAAAACATGCACGGTAGGTTGATTGGCACCTTGGAAAAAAAAAAATTGTCCCTAGTGTATGAATGTGTGTGTGAATGTGTGTGTGTGCCCTGCTTGATGGGTTGGCATTCCATCCAGGGTGTATCCTGCCTTGATGCCCATAGACGCCTGAGATAGGCACAGGACTCCCCGTGACCCGAGTGAAGATCGGATAAAGCGGTAGAAGATGAATGAATGAATGAATGAATGAAATATGATGTAATGATTATATCTAATTCAGCTCCTATGCGCCTCTATGAGCGCTCGCATCTGTGACTTTTTCTCATAGGTTGTCATAAATTGTCCCAGAAATCCGATTAACGCTTTTGATTTTTGCACCTTGGATCCTTTATTCATTCATTCGTCTTTTAGCGTTTATCCGATCTTCCCTCGGGTCACGGGGAGTCTGTGCCTATCTCAGGCGTCTATGGGCATTAAGGCAGGATACACCCTGGATGGAATGCCAACCCATGACAGGACACACACACACACACACACACACACATTCATACACTAGGGACAATTTTCCAAGGTGCCAATCAACCTACCGTGCATGTTTTTGGACCGGGGGAGGAAACCGGAGAACCCAGAGAAAAACCCCCTGTGGCACGGGGAGAACATGCACAAACTCCACACACACATGGCCGAGACGGGACTCAAAAACCAGGAACCTGGCGGTGTGAGGCGAACGTGCTAACCACTAAACCACCGTAGCCCCTTTGGATCCTTTATTCATTCATTCTTCTTCTACCGCTTTATCCGATCTTCCCTCGGGTCACGGGGAGTCTGTGTCTATCTCAGGCGTCTATGGGCATTAAGGCAGGATACACCCTGGATGGAATGCCAATCCATGACAGGACACACACACACACACACACACGCATTGATACACTAGGGACAATTTTCCAAAGTGCCAATCAACCTACCGTGCATGTTTTTGGACCGGAGGAGGAAACCGGAGAACCCAGAGAAAAACCCCCTGTGGCACGGGGAGAACATGCACAAACTCCACACACACATGGCCGAGACAGGACTCGAACCCGGACCCTGGCGGTGTGAGGCGAACGTGCTAACCACAAAGCCACCGTAGCCCCTTTGGATCCTTTATAATAAACAAAAATATATCGCAAGCGAGACGTCACGACCAGCATGACTAAGCATCTGTGGTCGGTTCACCGCTTGGAATCGAAACTGGGAATCGATATGAATCACATTAAAAGCAGCCCTACTTGTATATCGGCATCCTTTTATTTTATCCATGTATTTGCTTCATCCCAAACAATAATGCATGACAACTAATAGATAGTCTTGTCAGCTCCCGGGCACAAATAATTCCCAGGCAACCCCATCAATTATTCAGCACCTATGACCACCTGTTATAACTCAGCATAGCGATGCATCCGAGCTTTGTCTATCAGCGGCTATCGAACGATTTCTAACCATGAGGGATCAGAACAGCCACGATCTGTGGTAAATAATGTTGTTTACAATGTCTAGGGCTACATATTCAACATGCCAGCCGTACTGTGAGACAACTCCACACCACAAAATGAAGCTATCACTAGAGATAAGGGAACTATTCTGATTACGATGCACTTGATCAATAAGAGCTAACAAATTAGCACCAGCTGCGCTAATTTGTCAAGTGCTCCGTTTAGCGGTTCCTCGATTAGCTTTAGAAATCCATACGCTTTAAAAAAAAATAAAAGGCCTGACACGCATTAAACACCGAGTAAATAAACCTGACGTTATACGTATCCGGAGTGTCAGGGTGTGATCAAAATGCGATGCGGGTCGGCTTTTTTTTTTTACGCGCTTTTGTTTTGATTATGTCACACGCGCTCGTTTTTTGGTACGCTACCAAAGCTTTGTCATCGTTATATGCTACTTGCTATTCATGATATTGTAATCATTAGGGCATTATAAAGGAGTGCGGAGGTAGCGGGTCTCGCGCGTGTCTCGTGTAGCGGGTACGATTCAGGACCTCGTGGCGCCGAGCGAAACTATAAGGCTATGAATGGCTGTAAAAACAGCACATTAATTCTACGGCTGTACCGGGTCTTATAACATTTCATTAGACAATTCTACATATGGGCTGTACAACACACATACACGGGTCTTATAACATTTCATTCATTAGACACATGGTCTATACACACACACACACACACACACACACACACCATTTACACTCTTCTTCATTGGACAAAAAGACCCATCAATTCCTTTGCTAACTTCAGGTCATTAAACTTTATAGACTTTATAGAGGATGTCATGAAATCCCCCCCCCCCCATGACACCTCGCATTCAACGAATGTCATGTCCTCATTACCAGGGAATTATAATTATGATTATTAGGGCCAAGGGGGTTTGATGCCATGACAGCTTATGTCACATTTGCTGAGGGAGCCCTGCTTTACTGAGCACATCTGTTATGATTTGTTATAATTATGCGTGTTCGCTAAACGTTTCGGTTAATTACGACAGCGCCAGTTCGGACATGACGAGCATGATTTTTATCAGAAATGTCACATCATGTATATATATATATATATATATATATATATATATATATATATATATATATATATATATATATATATATAGTGTATGTTGTTGTTTATCAAGAGAGAGTTTTCAAGAGAGAAATGACTGTTATCTATGTTCATATGCAACAAGCTAGCTAATTGTATGAACAAAAAAAACATTGGGGCACCTTGGGGCTCGGGAGGTGGTTTAGTGGTTAGCACGTTCGCCTCACACCTCCAGGGTCCGGGTTCGATTCCCGTTTCGGCCCATGTGTGTGTGGAGTTTGTGCATGTTCTCCCCGTGCCTCAGGGTTTTTTTTTCGCTGGGTTCTCCGGTTTCCTCCCCCTGGTCCAAAAACATGCACAGTAGGTTGATTGGCACCTTGGAGAATTGTCCCTAGTGTATGAATGTTTGTGTGTGTGTGTGTGTGTGTGTGTGTGTGTGTGTGTGTGTGTGTGTGGCGTGTGGCGAACGTGCTAACCGCTAAGTGTTGCTATATTTCATACGCAAAAGGTTTTGCATTCGGTACGGGGGGGGGGGGGGGGCATTTGCACCAAAGCAGAAGTATGCAAACACTTACCCCTTTAATTGGATAGCAAATCAGCATTTCATTGAAAAGATGGCTTTGGCTGGCAGTCAAATGCTATATATATATATATATATATATATATATATATATATATATATATATATATATATATATATATATATATACAGGAGAAAAATGCAACAAGAAAAGTACCTTAGTTACTGTTCAGAAACCTTCTAGAAGTTTCCTGGACACAGCTATGAAGCCGGAACGCACTGGTGCTGCGAGTCCGAACAAGGTCTGTGACATAATGAAGCTGAAGGACACAGTGGACTCAGGGTGAGATGACGGGGTCGTTTATTTATTGTCTCTGGCCGAGCACCGCGACAAAGAAAAGCAAAAAGCACAAGAACATGTGCTGCTTTCCAGTGTCTTGGTTTCATTCAGTTCAGCCTCTACTGAGAGAGAAATTGTGTGTGTGTGTGTGTGTGTGTGTGTGTTTGCTCACAATGCCCTTAATGCCCTTCATTACATCAATATAGTAGATCTGGCTGATGTGTCATATACATTGAATCGCTGATGTTTTTTTAGACAAAATTCGGATACCGAGGGGAAAATGTCTGCGCTATTTGTTTGTAGACTATGTTTTGGGGTTTGTTGTCGTGTGTTTATCCTGCAGCGCAACACACACCTCCCCATTCAACAACATGATTCTGTATGAGGTGCTGGAATAAACGAGTCGTGCTGCTTCCTTTAGTTGTTATGAACTTTAGACAAATGGTACAGCGGGGATTTGCCTTATTGAATGTCTAAAGTTGCAAAGCCAACCCGTACGAGTGATGAAACCCCGCCCCCCCCCTTCTTGGAAACGAGCTTTTTGGATTGGTCAGAGCGTGCTGCCATGTTATATTTCGTATTTCCAAAGTGTAATGCGGGTCGGGAGGCGGGAGGCTATGGGGGGGGGAGGGGGAGGTTTTTTCTTTTTTTTCTTTTAGGAGAACTACCGAATCTCTGTGTGGAAACCGAAGTGAAACCGTAAAATTCTATTTTCCTATTTTCATAACATCGGCATAAATCGCGAACTCGAATGAATCGATAAAAGGCGATTAATCGCCCAGCTCTAGAATATAGAGCACCCTTCCGAATCTCACTCCAAAATCTTGTGGAACATCTTCCGAGAAGGGTGGCGTTTTGTGTGTGTACAATTCCTAAATGTGGAATATAGTAAGGTATCCACAAACATTTGTCCATATTGTATATGCTGTTATATGCATAAAATGTATGTATATATATATATATATATATATATATATATATATATATATATATATGATATATATATATATATATATATAGGGACACGGTGGTTTAGTGGTTAGCACGTTTACTTCACACCTCCAGGGTCCGGGTTCGATTCCCGTCTCGGCCATGTGTGTGTGGAGTTTGTGCATGTTCTCCCCGTGCCTCAGGGGTTTTTTTCTCCGGGTTCTCCGGTTTCCTCCCCGGTCCAAAAACATGCACGGTAGGTTGATTGGCACCTTGGAAAATTGTCCCGAGTGTATGAATGTGTGTGTGTGTGTGTGTGTGTGTGTGTGTCCTACGATGGGTTGGCATTCCATCCAGGGTGTATCCTGCCTTAATGCCCATAGACGCCTGAGATAGGCACAGACTCCCCGTGACCCGAGGGAAGATCGGATAAAGCGCTAGAAGATGAATGAATGTGTGTGCATATATTCTGTACACAGACCATAAACCTGGTGAATCGTAAAAAAAATAAATAAAAACGAAGGTTTTATTTGTGCGCTCAGGAAAACAGTGGCAGGGTAGTGCAGCAAAACCATCTTCTATAGAAGAGAATAGAAAGAAAAGCGAGTGAAAGTAAAAACTCTACCTCTAACACAGTGTTTTTTTTTTGGTTGTGCCTTTCGGGATTTCGGGTCCCTCGGCACATCCGGAGCCTCGATCAGACGCCCTGTGAAACTTTTGGAAACCTTAAAGAAACGAATACCGCCCTTACAATTCTTATCTGTAGTCGTGTTTATTTGTATTCTGGTCCGTTTGCACTATGGGGATAAAATAATAAAAGCTTCATTGTATCTCAGGATTGTTATGATTTACCGTAAATTCTGGACTATAAGCC
This sequence comes from Kryptopterus vitreolus, assembly GCA_030449085.1. Taxonomy (NCBI): domain Eukaryota; kingdom Metazoa; phylum Chordata; class Actinopteri; order Siluriformes; family Siluridae; genus Kryptopterus; species Kryptopterus vitreolus. Next base: position 24,801,718 of record JACRUU010000027.1, on the reverse strand, counting down.
GCTACTTTTTTCCATAGGTTTTGAACCATGCGGCTAATAATAAGGTGCGGCTATTCTGCAGATTTTTTCCAGACCGCTAGGGGCTCTAACCGGAATTAGAATCAAAACTAAGACAAAATAAAACGCAAAGAAGAAGAATGCGCTAGTTCCTCTTTAGCAGATATAAGTGGGTAGAAGCGGATAGAAGGAGGACAAACTCTATCTTTACAAGGTTAAGGTGACGTGATTTCACACACAGGAGAAATGAAGATAAATACTGTAAATAGCGCTTATTTTCTCTTCGTTCTGTCCTGTTTTAATCAGTAAAGTTGCTGCTCGGTGCTCTCTCTCTCTCTCCCTGCTCTTTTCCCCACACACACACACACACACACACGACACACACACACACACGCACTAGCACACCACGCACACGCACACGACCACACGCACACACACGCCACACACACACGCACACACGCACACACACGCACACGCACATACGCACACACACACACGCACTGCCACACATTACACACACACACACACAAACACACACACACAAACACACACACACACGCACACACACACACACACAATACAGCACAGCCTCAGCGGTTCTTGATTTTCCCTCTCCCGATATAAGCCCGGTTCACTCTACAATCCCCGTCCGGGCTCGTAGCACATACCTAGTGTCGCCGACACGGACGCTCGATATATGTTTATGCCTAACCTTTAGTCTGTTCCCGATTCCCGGACTCCTGCTCTCCGGTACTCCCGGTACCACGGCGCGCAGAGCGCAAGGCTCCCTAGCCTGTCTGGCCGCTCCGTATGAGCGGCGTCTCCTGAGTTCTTTATTCTAATAAATCCTGTTTTGTATGAATTCCGGATCTCCGCGTCTCTGTGCAGCGTCCACCGTTACACCGTGTTAAAATACAGGTTAGGAAAGGATCTATTTAGGTACATACATGTACATTTACAATTCAAAAGCGGATGCGGATGCGGCTTGTATGCAGGTGCGGCTTATTTATGAATTTTTTTTGGGTTTTTTTTTTTAAATAGAGCAGATGCGGCTTACATGCAGGTGCGCTTTATAGTCCGGAATTTACGGTAATTGTTTTCATTTGAAATATTCGAGGTGTTTGTGAGTCTAAAAGCTAAAAAAAAAAACAAAAACAAAACAACAACTTGCAAAGTATTATTTCGTGTTTTAGGATTCGCTGCTTATTGCGTTGTTTTGCGTGTGAGATGAGTTATTGCTAAATGCTATAATCCGTTATGACACGTGTATGCCACGTTAGGAGCTCGATGCCCAGTAAATGTCCTCAGTAAAATGTTATTGCTTTTGTCTGAAGAAATGCATTAGGGGAGCCCATGCAAATGTAATAAATGTTCATTCATTCATTATCTTCTACCGTTTATCTTCCCTGTGCGGGGATTTCTCAGGCGTCTATGGGCATTAAGGCAGGATACACCCTGGATGGAATGCCAACCCATCGCAGGACACACACACACACACACACACATATTCACACACATTCATACACTAGGGACAATTTTCCAAGGTGCCAATCAACCTACCGTGCATGTTTTTGGATCGGGGGAGGAAACCAGAGAACCCGGAGAAAAACCCCCTGAGGCACGGGGAGAACATGCACAAACTCCACACACACATGGCCGAGACGGGAATCGAACCCGGACCCTGGCGGTGTGAGGCGAACGTGCTAACCACTAAAGCCACCGGTGCCCCATTGTAACGGTTCAATTACGTTATAATAGTAAAGTAACTGATTACTTTTTGATTAATTTAATTTCGTCCACTAGGGGGCGCTCGGGAAAAGAGGGATATATTTTCGCTCTTTCCGAGTCAAATTGCTGAACGTTTTCAAAAGTAATTTAATGACTTTTTTTTTGCAGTAACTGTAACGGATTAAATTACGTAACGCCGTTACATTTAACTAGTTACTCCCGAACACTGCATTATGTGTATTTATGTGTATGTATGTGTGTGTGTTTGTGTGTAGGCTCCAGGCGTAGGGCCATACTCATTAAGGCATGGATTGTAAGGTGTTAGACCGAGGCAGAAGGTGTCTGCATCTGGCCACCATGAGGCTTCCGTACATCTTCTTGTTCCTGCTGCTTTTCAGCGCCGGAGGACTTCTGCTCCTGCTGCACTTTCAGTACCTCACGGAAACGCTCACCGATCAGGATGCAGGTTTGTTTGTCCAACTTACACTTCACGCGCTTTGCTACGTATTTACCTGCTTTGGCCTGTCTGACTAACGAGCTCGACATCATCGCTTATTGCCCAGGTGACTCCCACTGCAGCAACACCATATGCTGCTTATTTATTTATTTATTTATTGGCAAAAACCGAACTAGTGCGTCCTGCGCGGCGTCAGAGCGTGCGTCAGAGCGTACGGTAACAGCTATTCGCGCTATCGGTGGTTTATTATGCCACAATATCCCTGCTCGGCATTCGGCGCTTTCACACCGAGCGGGCAATAACTGTGAGCGAGGCGCTATGAGCAAATGATATCAAGCTAATTTCAGGCTACACACAGGAGCGTGGTTGTTATATAAGGACGTCGTTTCGGGCGTCCCCTTGTCTCGGGAATGTAGGTCAGTCCGAAGCTTTTACCAAAGTGTATGTTTTTGGCACAAGGAAAACAAAAGAACGGGGCGTCTTAAAATCATCTGCCTGGGATTTGCATTCTTTTTTTTTTTTTCTTCCCCCGTCTCACAATCAGTGTTGGGGTCGTTTACTCGAAACAAGATTCGTTCATTCATCTTCTACCGCTTTATCCGATCTTCCCTCGGGTCACGGGGAGTCTGTGTCTATGGGCGTTAAGGCAGGATACACCCTGGATGGAATGCCAACCCATCGCAGGACACACACACACACACACACACACATTCATACACTAGGGACAATTTCCCAAGGTGCCAATCAACATACCGTGCATGTTTTTGTACCGGGGGAGGAAACCGGAGAACCCGGAGAAAAAGCCCCTGAGGCACGGGGAGAACATGCACAAACTCCACACACACATGGCCGAGACGGGAATCGAACCCGGACCCTGGAGGTGTGAGGCGAACGTGTTAATTGTTTTACTTTGCGCTGTATGGACGTCGGCCCTCAGCAGTGTTGGGACGGTTCATTTGGCAATGTAAATAATTACCGATTACAAACGACCCTATTGAAAATGTAATAAGTAGTGTGGCTTTTCAATGCAGTAACTGATTCGTCCACTAGGTGGCACTTGATGAAAATAGCATGGCGAGTTAAAAACTGTAAACGCGTATGAATGGTGAAGCAGCTGCGAATAATTACATCATCGGCCACATTGCTCGGACTGTTCGAGAACAGCTGGAGCAGTGACGAGAGAATCAAATCAATTACTATTGACCGAACCCGTGTAAGCACTCAGTGGAAGGGGACGAAAGAAACAACTCGATAATGTCTGGAGGGCTTCTCCTCCATCAGTGCGCTTTTTCGTCCCGTCTATAGTTTCAACTTGTTCTCCAAGCGATCGATGAGTCCATGATCGCAGGAATGTTCTGGGGTCGTATCCACAAAGCCTGATCTGAGTTGGGTGGCGGATATCAAACTGTAATACCAGTTAATAAACATTGTAATACTGGTTATAGACACACTGCATTCTGGCCTTTTCCTGCGTCTGCTTTTGATCATTTAGATTCTGGCATGATGTTAAAGCACTTAAATATATATATCTGTAGCAAAAGTGTTACCTTACGTAAGTATATTTATATGTTTATTATATTTACCGCATTTGGTAGACGCCCTTATCCAGAGCGACTTAAAACGGAGGGATTAAGGGTTAAGGGCCTTGCTCAAGCGCCCACTAGTGGCAGCTTGGTGGTGGTGCGATCTTCCGGTCCCATGCCTTGACCACTAGGCTACAACCTCCCAAGTAAAAACGTGTCTCTATACTTTACTGGAGTAATTACTTTTCGGCTGCCTGTACTTTCTACTACGTACATTTGAAAAATAGACTTGTTTCATTCACCGTTCGAAAAAACCCCACCATATCCAATTTTCCAAGGTGCCAATCAACCTACCGTGCATGTTTTTGGACCCGGGAGGAAACCGGAGAACCCGGAGGAAAAAACCCCCTGAGGCACGGGGAGAACATGCACAAACTCCACACACACATGGCCGAGACGGGACTCGAACCCGGACCCTGGCGGTGTGAGGCGAACGTGTTAACCGCTAATCCACCCCACCCGGTGCATTTTGACATGCTTTCCTGTTTACTACCGGTGTGACAAGTTGCAGATTTGAGTTACTGTATCCTTCCTAGCGTCAAACTGTGCAGTGCTATTTTCCTCCGAGCGTTTTGAGTTTCCAGGCTGTTCGGTACAAGAAAGATTCTAGACTATATTGTAGATAAATAAAATAGCAGGAGAAATACTCAAACCTGCATATTTGGAGTGGAGACGTGCCAGGGAAGCAATGGCACATGGAGATTATGATTATGATGATGTCACTCATTATGATGTTTAATGTGTGCATTTCCTGAGACTCTGCCTGCATGATTATAAGCTGATTAGAGGGATTTGTACACGGCTTCATGATGACTAGGAAATTCATTTTCACCAGTCAATGTAACAAACAAATGTCAATGCATCAATGTATACATCCAAAAAAGATGCATATATATTATATTCATTCATTCATTCATTTTCTACCGCTTTATCCGATCTTCCCTCGGGTCACGGGGGAGCCTGTGCCTATCTCAGGCGTCTATGGGCATTAAGGCAGGATACACCCTGGATGGAATGCCAACCCATCGCAGGGCACACACACACACACACACACACACACACACCACACACACATTCATACACTAGGGACAATTTTTCCAAGGTGCCAATCAACCTGGACCTACCGTGCATGTTTTTGGACCGGGGGGAGGAAACCGGAGAACCCGGAGAAAAACCCCTGAGGCACGGGGAGAACATGCACAAACTCCACACACACATGGCCGAGACGGGAATATATTATATATATATACTATAGACCGACATATATAATATATATATATATATATATATATATATATATATATATATATATATATATATAGTATATATATATATATCTATATATAATGTATTACAAAATGTCCGTTTACTTTTTTTTGTTCCCCTTTGGTGTGTGTATATATATATATATATATATATATATATATATATATATATATATATATATATATATATATATCTATATATATATATATATAAATATAAAACAGCTAGCTAACACACAAATGTAGTAAATTATGTGTAAAATATATATATATATATATATATATATATATATATATATATATATATATATTAAATCCAACATCAAGTGCATGTCATTGTAGTCTCATGCTGTAGTAGTCTGCTGTAGAATGATATCTAAATTTTATTGGGAATAATTAAATACTGTGATTAAGTTACAAATATATTAATAATATATATTAAAGGCACATGGAATAAAATTGAGTTTAAACATGCAAAACTTCCAATAGACATATAACGGTTAGAAGAAGTTTCGCACATGATTTTATTCGCTTTTCAAAACTAGGTGTTAATTAGCCGCGTTGCTCAGAGGCATGGCGGCGGCGACGGCGCTGCTGCTGCCAGAACGTTTCCCACAGAATTGGGAACGTTTTAAGAAAAAAAAAAAAAAAAAAAAGAAGGAAAAAGACCAATTCAAGGCGAAAGAGCTGTTAAGATGAACTATGTGTTTTAATTCTGTTTGTCAATTAAGGTACTAAAAAAGGCATATCCCAGCTGGCGCAGTGATTCAATCCATCGGTAGGATTAGACTGGATCTTGTCCCAGAAAGAGTTAATTAAATTTTTTTTTGTGTAAGCTCGGATAAAATGTTTGTCCTGCCTACAAATGTTTGTGGAGAAACGAGTGTAACATTCGTATGGGCTGGGTTTTTTAAATGAGCTCCCACATTTAGTTTTGCATCTACTGGTATAATCACCTGCACCATACTGGGAAGATTTTTATTAAAGGATGTTTAGTAAAATCAGGTACTGGTGCAGGGTGAGGAGGCCTGGGGTTACAGTCAGAGCAGAGCGTTATCATTTTTCCATTATGCAAGGCCAAGATACAATCGGCAATTTTATATATATATATATATAGATATATATATATATATATATATATATATATATATATATATATATATATATATATATATAATTGACTTCCCCTCAGTGTGTGTATGTATGACATTATGTAAATGTAGTATATGGTATGTATATATATATATAAATATATATATATATATATATATATATACCCCGGTGTGGTATTAAAATAAAAACGTACCTACCACCTTACCAATACATAAATATAAACATTATATATGGATATACAAACCAAAACAATCAAACCAACATTTCACATCTTGAACACTACAGTCAGAATTCTCATAAAAGTTTTAATGGATATATATATATATTTATATATATATATATATATATATATATATATATATATAAATCCAACATCAAGTGCATGTTATTGTAGTCTGCTGTAGAATTATATCTAAATTCTATTGGGAATAATCAAATACTGTAATTACGTTACAAATATATTAGACATAAAAGTATATATATATATAGGATTATATATTACATAAAAGGAAATGAAAAAGAATGGTTAAAATAATCAAAATATCAACATTTAAAATGGATAAAACCAGGAATAAAAAAGATTGTAAATAAAATTGCAGTGCAGTCGGGTCGGGAACGTAGCACAGTGCTCATTCTGTAAATGCACATGTGCACAAATGCATTCAGTAAATGCACAACCATTAGGGTCCACTCAAGGTCCTTCCTGTCCGTCTGATGTAAATGATATCTCCATATAAGTGAAAGGAGAAATTAACCTACCACATCCAAAGACATCCTTTATACTTTTTTTTTTACACGCATCCAATTGTGTGGTAAATAAACTGGAAAATACTGGAAAAGTCACATTTGTGTCCCGGTACTTTTGTGTGTATCTCGACTGGATGGATGGAAATGAAAGATCACTAAAGATTACTGGTGTAAAGCAGGGGACAGATGTGCCACGCCCCACAGCTCGCTAATTAACACGGAGGGAACGATTCTCCGGGAGAGACTCTCCGCGAGAGACCCCGCAGTCACATCCATCCATCCCCATTCCAGTGAGATAATCTGACTTGTATATCGTCTTGACAAAAGGCGCTCGTGCAGCCCTGAGCACGAGCTCTCGACTTCGAGAGCGAGTTCAGTGTGTGTGTGTGTGTGTGTGTGTGTGCGCGTAGCATATTGTACTCGGCTGGAGAGCTACATTATGGCGAGCTTTCTTTTTTTTTTCCTCCCTTCCTAATGTAATCGCCGCCGCCGAGCTCACTTTACACACCGCATAAACCTCGGGCACGAGCGATTTAATGTCCGTGAAAAGATTCATGCTTGTGATGCAGCAAAAAAAAAAAAACAATCTGCATTTGTTTATTTATTTTAATCCAGGTCAGGGTCATTCGGGGTGTTCGGGAAAGGCTGGGTGCGCAAGGCAGGAACACACACACACATCCATTAAGCTATCTACTCAGCAATATAATAGTAAATAAATAGCACACAAACAAACAGACCCACACAGATGCATGTATACCATATATAGAATTATAATGTAGTGTGTACCCATGGTATTTATACTATATAACTTTAGCTAACATCTAATGTAGGTTATTTATGGACATCATCTCGTCCAAAATGCAACGTGGTCAGAGGGACCCATTTGTATGCATTGTCTTTATGTGCTAGGTGGTGCGAGGTGGTATAGCCCAGTGGTTAATGGTTAAGGTGTTAGACTCTGGACAGGAAGATCATGGGTTCAAAAACCCCACCACCACAAAGCTGCCACTAGGTGGGCCCTTGAGCAAGGCCCTTAACCATCAATTGCTCACTTGTAAGTGTAAGTCGCTCTGGATAAGGTAAGGGCGTCTGCCAAATGCCGCAAATGTAAATGTATATGTGCTGTTCTCGATACTGGAACTATGACCTGCACCAGTATGCCATATGGCTGGCTCACTTAGCAACAAAGTGCCCTTGAAGTCCATAAAGAATTGGATTGTCCTGCACTACGCCCTGAACTCGACCCCATCGCACACCTTCGGGAAGAAGGTCACCAGTGCCTGACCTCGCTAATGCTTGTGCAACGGAATGAACACAAATCCCCCCGGCCGTGCTCTGGAATCGCGCGGACAGCCTTCCCAGAAGAGCGAAAGTTATAATATCAGGAAAAATGGAATAAAATATGGATCAACCAAAAAAAGTGTCCACAAGGGGCGGGGGGGGGGGGGGGGGGGGGATAATGTGACTTTATTTAATGTAAGATATTCATGATCCAGAGGGGGCACAGTGGCTTAGTGGTTAGCACGTTCGCCTCATACCACCAGGGTCCGGGTTCGATTCCCGTCTCGGCCATGTGTGTGTGTGGAGTTTGCATGTTCCCCTTGGGCCCAGGGGGTCCCTCCCCGTGCCTCAGGGGGTTTTTTTCTCCGGGTTCCATTTCTCCGGTCCTTTTCCTCCCTTCCGGTTTCCACCCCCGGTCCAAAAACATGCACGGTAGGTTTGACCTTGGAAATGATTGGCACCTTGGAAAATGGTCCCTTAGTGTCTGAATGTGTGTGTGTGTGTGTGTGTGTGTGTGTGTGTGTGTGATGGGTTGGCATTCCATCCAGGGTGTATCCTGCCTTAATGCCCATAGACGCCTGAGATAGGCATGATCGGATATAGCGGTAGAAGATGAATGAATGATCAGTGAATGAATGATTGTCCAGATCAACGTACAACTGAGCCTTGCTCAAGGGCCCACTAGTGGTAGTGGGATTTGACCCTGCAATCTTTTGAACCAATGCATAATGCGAACAGATCAGGGTCTTGATGTACGTCCACCTCAGTCACATCCCTTAAATATGATCCCTCCTGCAATCCAAACAGGACAAAAAAACGATCGCTCTCCCGATCAATACATTGACTGGTGGTTAAATTAGATGCCTCACGGCTTAGTGATGAGCATCGGGAATCGATCGGTGATGTGGTACAATTTCCAAGCCCCTTTCACTTTTCCGGTATGATACGAGGTCTGCGCTTATGATTTACTGCATATTGACTGTCGCTTAATTAAGCCAAGACAAACCTGCCAAATCCATTGTGTCACGCAAAAGCAGTTACAGTTACCCCGAGGCGTGGAGCTGCAGATTATATCCCCTCCCTCGGGTTCCGAACCCAGAGGAAGCAGGAAAAGTGTTTGGGGGGGATATATATATATATATACTATTGAAGTCAACACTCCTCATGGCTCAGCGTAGAGGAGTTATGAGTTGTATCAAGGTGACACGGCGGCTGGGTCATGACCGTCACCAGATCAGTGTGATTACAGAGGGACAAAGTGAAGAACGTTATGGAGGCCAGGGTTCCAGGGGTGCAGATCTGTCGAATGCTTAATTCCAGCTGTCATCTGGAGCTTTTAAAGCAGACCTCCGATGGTTCGGCTCCCTGATGTGATTATTTAAGTGCATTATCTTTTTTTTTTGTACTAAACAGATTTTATTTTTGCTGTAGTAGAATCTGAATCAAAATAATCATGAGTACAGCGCCAGGAAATGTTTATTCATCATTAATCTGTCGCCACTTTGTCTTCAGGACTTCAGGAAAGACAAACCAAGGGAACGGCCTTTTATAGATCTTGTAATGTTAAGTGAGAACAGGAGCCGACTCGTTAACAGGAAGTTTCACAGCATTAATAATGGAAGACAAATTTATTTTTAATTCAGTTTTAAATTAAGTAAAAATCAAGGACACCAAATAGAACTTTCTGATATATATATATATATATATATATATATATATATATATATATATATATATATATATATATATATATATATATATATATATAGTGTGTGTGTGTAGTAAAGAACGAAAGTTAAAGAAATGTTAATGAATTAATGATTTAATGTATCTATATTTTTAATACAAAGGGCTTCTTCCATGTTAATAAAATTATTTGCTGATATTTTAAAGTGATTAAAACGTTCATTTTGACAGTCCTGATATATAAACTGTGTTTCATTGGCTCGGTAGATTCAATAAAGTTGAATCGAAGTTTATCTAATAGTAGATTATCTATATAAATTAATATACTATATATATAAATAATATAAACATTGTGTGTATGGTGTGTATATGATTATATATATATATATATATATATATATATATAATAAATACACGGTGGCTTAGTGGTTAGTATGTTCGTCTAGAACTCACACCGCCAGCGTCCGGGTTTCGATTCCCGTCTCGGCCATGTGTGTGTGGAGTTTGTGCATGTTCTTCCCGTGCCTCGGGGGGTTTTTTCTCCGGGTTCTCCGGTTTCCTCCCCCGGTCCAAAAAACATGCACGGTAGGTTGATTGGCACCTTGGAAAATTGTCCCTAGTGTATGAATGTGTGTGAATGTGTGTGTGTGTGTGTGATGTGTGTGTGTGTGTGTGTGTGTCCTGTGATGGGTTGGCATTCCATCCAGGGTGTATCCTGCCTTAATGCCCATAGACGCCTGAGATAGACACAGACTCCCCGTGACCCGAGGGAAGATTGGATATAGCGGTAGAAGATGAATGAATGAATATATATATATATATATATATATATCATATATGGATATATATATATATATATAATATATATATATATATATATGTACATGTGTGGTATGTATCTATATATATCATTATATATATATATATATATATATATATATATATATATATATATATATATCAGCATTTCATAAAGGTGTGTTTGTTAGTGTAAGTCCTTTTGAAGTGATAGAGTCGTGCATTGCGGAAGTGTGTAGGTAGTCTCTGTATACGCTACATATACTGTACATGACGGGAGGATTTTGTAGGATTTGTAAACAAAAGCACAGTCCTGTTTGGAATAAAGCCTACGACAGTGGAGGGATTTGTGAACCCACACAACAGTGGGCGGGCGATCGTTCAAATCGAACTAATCCGAGGCCAACGCAGCAGCTGTCTGTTAATAAAACAAATGGCCTGAGCACCTAGTGCTCACTAGTGTCCATATCGCACACCCCCCACCCTTATCATACTAAAAGGGGTCAGAGTGATATTATTGCACGTTTGCAGAGCATGCAGTTTATCTTTTTTTTATTAAATGAGTATAACCTCATTTAACACACATATATATATATATATATATATATATATGACTTTGAGAGTGTTATGCTGACGTGTCATCGCTTTTCTGTTTTTATTTGTTTTTATTTATTTATTTAGAAGGGGCGACGATGAGAGTCTCTTTGCATAATACGGGGCCAAAATGCTTGCATCAGGAAACATTTCAAGGTTACCGCATTTCCCTCGAAACGTATTGCTATGGTTTTTGTGTCCCGTGTTTTCCAAAGCCGTAATTGATTCCTATTCAAGGCCACGTCCTGCCCACCCACTGCCGCCCCGAGCCGAGGTCTCGCAAACTTGTACAGACTCTGACACAATGAGGCCAGCGGCTACCCTTCCTACACCCAACACTCCTTTTTTTAGTGTGAGAGAGGACAGCGAGGATGTTTCTTCCACCAGAATTTCCCACACGCTCACCTCACTGGTCTGAATCTTACACAGAGGAACCAATTTAACTGTAAAAAAAAAAAGAAAAAGAATAATTCACAGAATCTGTCAGAAATTATTTCATAAAAAAAGGGGGGATAATTTCTGCAATTTATTCTACCACACCATCTGTAACACTTTCTCAGTAGAATCTGTAGAATAGGATGGATAGACAGACAGATGCAAGACAGACATACAGATCGATTAGATAGATAGATAGATAGATAGATAGATAGATAGATAGATAGATAGATAGATAGATAGATAGATAGATAGATAGATAGATAGATAGATAGATAGATAGATAGATAGATAGACAGACAGACAGACAGACAGACAGACAGATTAGATAGATAGACAGATAGATAGATAGATAGATAGATAGATAGATAGATAGATAGATAGATAGATAGATAGATAGATAGATAGACAGATAGATAGATATGTTGCTAGATAGACAGACAGACAGACAGCCAGACAGACAGACAGTTAGATAGATACAGACATAGATAGATAGATAGAATTGCTAGATAGACAGACTTAGATAGATAGAGAGATGACTAGATAGATAGATAGATATGTGGCTAGATAGATAGACAGACAGACAGCCAGACAGACAGATACACACCATCTACCACACCATCTGTAACACTTTCTCAGTAGAATCTGTAGAATAGGATAGATAGATAGACAGACAGACAGACAGACAGATACAGATAGATAGATAGCTAGATAGATAGATAGATAGATAGATATAGATAGATAGATAGATAGATAGATAGATAGATAGACAGACATAGATAGATAGATATGTTGCTAGACAGACAGACAGACAGACAGAGATAGATATGTTTTGCTAGACAAACAGACAGACAGACAGACAGATAGATAGTAGGATAGATAGATAGATAGATAGATAGATGTATGTTGCTAGATAGATAAACAGACAGACAGGCAGAGATCGATACAGACAGACAGACAGACAGTAGATAGATAGATAGATAGATAGATAGATAGATATGTTGCTAGATAGACAGATAAACAGACAGACAGACAGATAGATAGATAGATAGATAGATTGCTAGATAGACAGACAGACAGACAGACAGACAGACAGATAGATAGATAGATAGATAGATAGATAGATAGATAGATAGATAGATAGATAGATAGATAGATAGATAGATAGGTAGATAGACAGTTCAATTCTGATTAACCCCTGATCCAATCCTAATATAATGATTAAACAATCCTGATCTTTCCAGTTTTAATCCTGATTTAACCCCAATCGAATCCTAGTTTAGCCCTGATTCAATCCTGAGTTAACTCTGATTCGATTCTAATATAACCCTTATACAATCCTGATTTAACTGATTCAATAGTGATTTTACTCTGCTTCGATTCTAATGTAATGCTGATAGAATCCTGATATAACTCTGATTCAAACCTGATTTAACTTTGTTTCAATCCTGATTTAACCCCGATTCAATTCTGATATAACTCTGATCCAATCCTGATTTTACTCTGTTTCAATTTGATTTAACTCGGACTTTGTTTCAATCTTGATTTAACTCTGATCCAATCCTGATTTTACCTGATTCAATTCTGATTTAACTCGGATTCAATTCTGATATAACTCTGATCCAATCCTGATTTTACTCTGTTTCAATCCTGATTTAACCCCAATCTAATCCTAATTTAGACCTGATTTAATCTTGATTTAACTTTGATTCAATCCTGATTAACCCTTGATCCAATCTGGATTTAACTATGATTCAATTCTAATATAACCCTTATACAATCCTGATTTCATTGATTCAATCCTGATTTAATCCCGATCTAATCCTAGTTTAGCCCTGATTCAATCCTGAAGGCAAAACAGTAATTAAATGCCAAAACACTATTAAATCATCATTCTTTTTTCTCTCTTCTTATAAAGTTCTCCATTTTCATGATTGTGCCTATTTTAACCCAGACGGAAAAAAATGCACATAATGCCGAATTAAGTTCGGATCCTCTTCCGTATTCTTCCTCTCAGTCCAGACTGCAGCATGTTTTCCCGAAATCCTCTTTTTTTTTCTCCCCCGGTTCCGTCTTCAGCATTCCGGTCCATCAGCACACAAGACGAAGCGTGCTCCGACACACAGCTCACACAGTTCATCCTCAGTTCAGCCTTCACCTTTGTCTCTTAAAGTCTCAACAAAGAAAATAATAATAATAATAATAAATAATTAAACAATTCATTTATAATAAATCTTTGGCAATTCAAGTCACTTAAATGCCATGCGTTATGTTTTAGTAGGATGAGTGAATTCACAGGGAGGTTTTTCTCTGCACAGAATCGTCTATATAATGTTATATAATGTCTATATATAATGTTACATCCGTCCATTAGATACTCCTTCTTCATCTGTCATTCCGCTCACGCCGTGGATTTGCCGGCTATAATGCGTTTTCTTTCCTTGGTGCGAGACTTGACACATTGGCTTTGCTGTGTTACTGCGGCGCATATATTCCTATTATATAGGAATATTCATCTATTCATCTTCTAGCGCTTTATCCGATCTTCCCTCGGGTCACGGGGAGTCTGTGTCTATCTCAGGCGTCTATGGGCATTAAGGCAGGATACACCCCTGGATGGAATGCCAACCCATCGCAGGGCAGGCACACACACACACACACACACACACACACATTCATACACTAGGGATAATTTTCCAAGGTGCCAATCAACCTACCGTGCATGTTTTTGGACCGGGGGAGGAAACCGGAGAACCCGGAGAAAAACCCCCTGAGGCACGGGGAGAACATGCACAAACTCCACACACACATGGCCGAGACGGGAATCGAACCCGGACCCTGGTGGTGTGAGGCAAACGTGATAACCACTAAACCACCGTGCCTCTCTATATAGGAATATATTATATACAAATATTCCTGCCATTGATGCGAGGGATTTCTCAGGCGTCTATGGGCATTAAGGCAGGATACACCCTGGATGGAATGCCAACACATGACAGGACACACACACACACACACACACACACACACACACACACATTCACATTCACACACTAGGGACAATTTTCCAAGCAAGAGCTTTCTTAGTCCATTTTTAACCAATTAACTTAGTCCAATGAACCAAACCATATTACTGGATTACTTTGATTCAAATCACACTCTTATTATTCATTCATTCATTCATTCATTTTCTACCGCTTTATCCGATCTCTCAGGTCACGGGGAGCCTGTGCCTATCTCAGGCATTAAGGCAGGATACACCCTGGATGGAATGCCAACCGCATCGACAGGACACACACACATATTCACACACACATTCATACAACTAGGGACAATTTTCCAAGGTGCCAATCAACCTACCGTGCATGTTTTTTAGACCGGGGGAGGAAACCGGAGAACCTGGAGAAAAACCCCCTGAGGCACGGGGAGAACATGCACAAACTCCACACACACATGGCCGAGACGGGAAACAAACCCGGATCCTGGCGGTGTGAGGCGAACGTGCTAACCACTAAACCACCGTGCCCCCTCACTCTTATTATGTTTATCTTCTTTTTTATTATTTCTCATCGTGAATAGGAATTGTTGCCAGATTGCCCCTTTTTTTTAACACTAAAAAAAGTTGTTTTTGGTGTTTTTTGAACATGTCCATGTAGTTATTAATGATCCAAAAAGACCCAAAAGTTGAAATTTCGCTCCGTCCTGGACTCGAACCACAGACTAATAGGTGAGGAAGCACTTACAGACTCTGCTCCTGATTTCCTGATGGAAAGTAGCTTTAAATTTAACTGCAGACAGAATCAATAAATAAGGTCTGGAACAGATCAGTCTCGGTTTGTATTCGTCCCTTGGTGGAACCACAGCAAAAAAAAAAACAAAAACAAAAACAACAACAACCTCAATCATCTCATAATGCGGAAAGATTTCTGTAAACATTAACTGATGTTCGTGTGTGTGTGTGTGTGTGTGCTTGTGCGTAGCGGACAAGTTAAGAAGTCTATCTCGCTATGAGCCGAGGCTGTTTACAGATTCCTCGCTGTGATGTACTGCGGCGAGCCATCACTGGGGCGAAATTGATGAATGGATATGGGTGGGCGGCCATATAACGGCGATGGTAAGAAATTGGATACTTGGCATTTCTGGATTTTAATTTACTGCAGGGCTTGCATTTAAGGAGCATTGCACCGCGGCCCACTTTCTCATGACAAGCATCTACTTATTGTAACCCGTCCCGTACGTCTGGGAAAGATGGATTTCACAATGCAATATGTTACATGAGGGGGATACGGTGGTTTAGTGGTTAGCACGTCCGCCTCACACCACCAGGGTCCGGGTTCGATTCCCGTCTTGGCCATGTGTGTGTGGAGTTTGTGCATGTTCTCCCCGTGTCTCAGGGGGTTTTTCTCCGGGTTCTCCGGTTTCCTCGCTCCGGTACAAAAACATGCACGGTAGGTTGATTGGCACCTTGGAAAATTGTCCCTAGTGTATGAATGTGTGTGTGTGTGTGTGTGTGCCCTGTGATGGGTTGGCATTCCATCCAGGGTGTATCCTGCCTTAATGCCCATAGACGCCTGAGATAGACACAGACTCCCCGTGACCCGAGGGAAGATCGGATATAGCGGTAGAATATGAATGAATGAATGAATGAATGAATGAATGAAATATATTATATATATATATATATATATATATATATATATATATATATATATATATATATATATATATATATATATATATATATATATATATAATATATATATATATATAAAGTTAGCCCTTTCTATGTTTGGATGCCCCCTTTGAATGCTCCCTCAGACAAGCCTAGAATGTACATGCATGTGATGGGCATAGACGCCTTAATGCCCATAGACGTCTGAAACAGGTACAGGCTCCCCGTGACCAGAGGGAAGATCGGATAAAGCGGTAGAAGATGAATGAATGAATGAATATGTTACATGAGGGGCTACGGTGGTTTAGCACGTCCGCCTCACACCGCCAGGGTCCGGGTTCAATTCCCGTCTCGGCCATGTGTCTGTGGAGTTTGCGCATGTTGATTGGCACCTTGGAAAAAAATTGCATCCATTCCATCCAGGGTGTATCCTGCCTTAATGCCCATAGACGCCTGAGATGGACACAGACTCCCCGTGACCCGAGGGAAGATCGGATAAAGCGGTAGAAGATGAATTGAATGAATGTATTACACATCTCATTAAATGCATTTGGATGAATTCTGTAACGCCGCTTTGAGAAAATATCCGTTGTGAAAAGTGCTATAGGTCTCAAAAGTGTCTATCATAAAGTGTAATGTCAGACGTGTATTACTTGTACATTTAAAGCATTAGGCAGACGCTAGATCTGGGCGATATGGCATATAAATACATTTTTTAAAATTTAAAATTACATTTTGGACACAGTGAGAAAATGTGTCTGCTGTTTGTACCTGTTTTTTAGATGGTGATTTGGGGTTTGGGTTGTTTTTGACATGCTGGAATAAACGAGTCGTGCTGCTTCCTTTAGTCGCCGCAAACTTTCGATAAATGTTACGGAGGTTGTTAAAGTTACAAACCTGAACCATACCACTGATGAAACCCCGCCCCCTCTTGGAAACGAGCTCTTCGGATTCGCCAGAGCGCCGCCATGTTGTATTTCGTATTTTGCAAGTGTGAGAAGAACTACGGAAGCCCGCTGGGCCAAACCAAGGTGAAATCGTCAAATCGCAATTTTTTGCATTGTCAAACCATAAATTTTATGATAATGAAGATTAATCTCCCAGCTCTACTAGACGCCCTAATCCTAATTAATGGGGGCTTCGCTCAAGGGCCCTTAAATGGCAGTTTGGTGGGATTTGAACCCGCAATAATGCCTTAACCACTGAGCTCCCACCTCCCTACTTGTACTGCGTATTACATGTATTAGGGTATTATCTTTTGACCCAATCATTATTTAATCCCAAAAATATGACTTTGTTATGGTAATAATTGGAAAGTGCAGCCCTGTGCCAGCAAATTGCGGACGGTATATTACAGTGAAATGTTCCATTCATCCGACATCCAGCAAAATAAATGACCGCGTCACCCATTCGGAACAATTTGTCTTAATAAATGACTTTTGGAAAACGGTATTCCTCCCAGTGACCCAAATCGGTGTCATATA
>JACRUU010000027.1:24778878-24781378 GCA_030449085.1 Kryptopterus vitreolus | reverse complement strand
AGAGAGGAGAGAAGAAAAGAGAGAGAGAGAGAGAGAGGAGAGGAGAGAGAGAGAGAGGGTAGAGAGAGAGGGAGAGACAGGAGGAGAGAGAGGAGAGAGGGAGAGACTTTTGACTTTTTGTTCCTTTATTTGACATAATTCATGACTAATCCCATGATACTAAGTCATTTTTTTTAATTATTTAGTCAAATAAATAGATAATAATAAAATAAGTAAAGTAAGTAATAAATAAATAAAAAACATGAGGAGAGAGAGAGAGAGAGGAGAGAGAGAGAGAGAGAGAGAGAGAGCTGTATTACTGTAGGAAGCAGCTGCAGTTTAATACAGGTAGACGGGCCACACATTTCTGGTCCACTTGTAAACACACTCCGGGGGAAAAAACAAGTCCTCTTTTCTACGCGCCACTCGCGCAATTCAGTTTGTAGACTGACCTGGATTCTCATTTAGCGAGTAATCCATTTTCATTACTTCTTAAGACGAGTGTACGCGAGGAGGAGGAGGAGGAGGAGAAGGAGGAGGTGGAGGTGCGCGGCGGCGGCGGCCTCGTCATCCTTCAGGAAGAAGGTCGCGTCGAGCATCCGGGAAGCGTTATCGGATAGCTTATTACTGGAGTTAAAAGAAGTGATGGATTTTAGATTGTTTGTTCGGGGGGGGGGGGGGGGGGGGGGGGGGGTAATATTAGCCAGTGCACATGATTTCCTCCGAGGGTGCGAGACGAGTTGCAGGTGACCTTTTCCTTTTCGCGGCGTCGTAAAATTCGACGGGAATCGCAGAATATGATTTGCTACTCAATTTGCATTTTTTGTAAAAAAAAAAGTAAAAAAGTGGCCTCACACCACCAGGGTCCGGGTTCGATTCCCGTCTCGGCCATGTGTGTGTGGAGTTTGTGCATGTTCGCCCGTGCCTCAGGGGGTCCTGTCAGGTGCCCTTTTCTTCCTCGACGGGTGCAGTTATTGCTAGGGTTGCGGAGAAAAAAAAAGTAAAAAAAAGGGCGTCACACCACCAGGGTCGGGTTCGTTTCACGTCTCGGCCAGGTGTGTGTGGAGTTTGTGCATGTTCTCCCCGTGCTCAGGGGGTTTTTCCGGGTTCTCCGGGTTTCCTCCCCCGGTCCAAAAACACGGTAGGTTGATTGGCACCTTGGAAAATTGTCCCTAGGTATGAATGTGTGTGTGTGTGTGTGTGTGGGTGTGTGTTGTGACTGTCCTGATGGTTCGGCATTCCATCCAGGGTGTATCCTGCATTAATGCCCATAGACGCCTGAGATAGACACAGACTCCCCGTGACCCGAGGGAAGATCGGATAAAGCGGTAGAAGATGAATGAATGAACGAATGTAATATTTCGAGAGATACGTGGTCATACAGGCGGACGCGAATCTCTGCATCTCAGCCAGCGCAGGAGAATCAGGCCGAGCTCTCAGTGCCGTCCTCGCGTCCCCTTTCTTCCGTGCTCGTGAGTCCGCAATGAATCATGCACCGCCCGCGCAGTGGGGGATAAAACAAGGGGATACCTGGCCAGGGGGCAGAGATCTAGTCAAACATGCTCTTGCGTATTGAGTCATGGTGTTTTCGTCAAGGGTCACGTTTTAACGGGGGGAGAACAAAAAAAACCCCCTGAGGCACAGGGAGAACATGCAAAACTCCACACACACACATGGCCGAGACGGGAATCGAACTCGGACCCTGGAGGTGTGAGGCGAATGTGCTAACCACTAAGCTGGATATAATATATATAATATATATATATATAATATATATATATATATATCCAGAGTAACTTAAGGGCCTTATTTAAGGTCCCACTAGTGGCACCCGGAGCCCAATGACTTTAGCACTGAGCTACAATTACCCGCTCTAAATTCACAGCTACCAAAACCTGTGATAAATCAATAAATGTTAATTTAATAAATTCAAATGTAAATGTAATGTATCACATATGAATTAAATGTTAGATTTTAAGGGAAGCAAAAACGAGAAAATCGGCCAAACATATCGGCCAAAAAAATGACATCGCCATGCTTCAGCCGATTCCTTATTTCGGAATATCGGCCTCGGCATCAGACATATCGTTCGACCTCTAGATGTAAATTTGTGTTCCTTCCGTCCAGAAGAAGAGGAATTTCCACTTGTTTAATCAGTTCTTGAAAAAGGCCACGAGGAAACGAAACCTGCAGCACATATTAAATATAAGCTTTATGATCGGGTTATTGAGGGCTTTGCTGCCCAATAAAAACCAGCCACCCTTCGTGCACTCGCTCCCTTCGTCTTATGCCTCTATTCTGACCTCCGCTCATCCTGCGACTGCTTCCCAAAGGAGATGTCTGGGGTTATTCCTGTCAGGGATACTGCGCATCTTACTGCGCATCATCATTTTTTCCTGGCGGAAAAAAGTATTTAAAAAATAGTATCCACGTTAAAAACTTAATATGGTAGTAAAGTTTCAGCATGTAGGCTTGTCACGGGTATGTAAATGGGGTTTGGGCAGCCGGTGTGTGTGTGTGT
>JACRUU010000027.1:24761735-24774235 GCA_030449085.1 Kryptopterus vitreolus | reverse complement strand
ATCTATCGTCTCTATCTGTTGTTAGCAACATATCTATCTGTCTGTCTGTTTGTCTGTCTGTCTATCTATCTATCTATCTATCTATCTATCTATCTAATCTATCTATCTATCTATCTATCTATCTATCTGTCTGTCCGTCTGTCTGTCTGTCTGTCTCTTCTGTCTGTCGTTCCATGTCTACTATCGGTCTATCTGTTACTATCTATCTATCTATCTTCTATCTATCTATCTATCTATCTATCTAGTATCTATCTCTCTAGCTTCCTATCTATCTATCTCTGTCTATTCGTCTATCTATCTGTATCTCTGTCTGTTTCTGTCTGTTTATCAACATATCTATCTATCTATCTATCTAATCTATCTATCTATCTATCTATCTATCTATCTCTATCTATCTATCTATCTATCTGTTTAGCAACATATCTATCTATCTATCTATCTATCTATCTATCGAATCTATCTATCTATTATCTATCTGTCTGTTTAGCAACATCATCTGTCTATCTGGTCCTTCATCTATCTATCTATCTATCTATCTTCTATCTAGCTATCTATCTATCTATCTCTGTACATCTCTGTCGTCTGTCGTTTTAGCACAATCTATCTATCTATCTCTCTATCTATTCTATCTATCTATCTATCTATCTATCTTCTGTCTGGCCTGTCTGTTTAGCAAACTCTCTCTCTATCTAATCTATCTATCTATCTATCTATCTATCTATCTATCTATCTATCTAGTATCTATCTATCTATCTGTCTGTCTGTCTGTCTGATGTCTGTTATCAACATATCTATCTATCTATCTCTCATCTATCTATCTGCTGTCTGTCTTATCTTGTCCTGTTACGCCTATCTATCTATCTATCTATCTATCTATCATCTATCTACTATCTATCTATCTATCTATCGACTCTCTTCCTATCTTCTGTCGTCTGTCTGTCTCGTTTGTCTGTCTGTTTTGCTACTATTACTATCTTATCTATCTCTCTATCTATCTATCTAGCTATCACTATCTTTCTGTCTGTCTGTCTGTCTGTCTGTCTGTCTTTCTGTCCATGTCTGTCCTGTCGTCTGTCTGTCCCTGTTTAGCAACATATCTATCCATCATCTATATTATCATCTATCTATCTATCTATCTATCTTCTATCTATCTATCTATCTATCTAATCTCTCTCTCTCTCTCTGTTCCTGTTTAGGCAACATATCTATCTATCTAATCTATCTATCTACTATCTGTCCCCTGTATCTGTCCTGTATCTTCTGTCCTGTCTGTTTAGCACATATATCTGTCTACATCTGTCTAATCTATCTATCTATCTATCTATCTATCTATCTGTCTGTCTGTCTGTCTGTCTACCTGTCTGTCTGTCTGTCTGTCTGTCTGTGTTGTCTGTCTGTCTGTCTGTCTGTCTGTCTTTTTCTATCTATCTATCTATCTATCTATCTATTATCTATCTATCTATCTATCTATCTATCTATCTGTCTGTCTGTCTGTCTATGTCTGTTTAGCAACATATCTAAATCTATCTATCTATCTATCTATCTATCTGTCGTCTTTCTATCTCTGTCCTGTCTGTTGCAACAATAATCTATCTCTATTCTACTATCTAAAAAATCTTCTATCAGAATCTATCTATCCTATTCTATCTATCGTCTCATCTATCTATCTATCTTCTATGTTGTCTGTATCTCTGTCTGTCCTGTTGTCTGTCTATCGTCTCTCTATCTATCTATCTATCTATCTATCTATCTATCTGTCCTCTATCTGTCTGTCTGTCTGCTGTCTGTCTATCTATCTATCTGTTTTATCTATCTATCTATCTATCAAATCTATCATCTATCTATCTATCTGTCTGTCTGGCTGTCTTCTCTCTACTATCTAGCGATCTATCTATTATCTATCTATCTATCTATCTATCTATCATCTATCTAATCTATCTATCTATCTATCTATCTGTCTGTCTGTCTGTCTGTCTGTCTGTCTGGTCTGTCTGTCTGTCTATCTCTCTATCTATCATCTGTCTGTCTGTCGGTCTCGGTTCTTCTAGCCAT
Source organism: Kryptopterus vitreolus (assembly GCA_030449085.1). NCBI lineage: Eukaryota > Metazoa > Chordata > Actinopteri > Siluriformes > Siluridae > Kryptopterus > Kryptopterus vitreolus. Next base: position 24,772,183 of record JACRUU010000027.1, on the reverse strand, counting down.
ATCTAATCTATCTATCTATCTATCTATCTATCTATCTATCTATCTCTCTACGCGATCTATCTATCCTATCTATCCTCCTATCTATCCTATCCTACCTCTATCTATCATCTATCTATCTGTTCTGTCTGTTATGTCTGTTCTCTGTCTGTCCGTCTGTCTGTCTGTTTACAACATATCTCGATCTATCTATCTATCTTCTATCTATATCTTCTTTATCTATCTATCTATCTATCTATCTATCTATCTATGTCTGTCTGGTCTGTCCTGTCTGTCTGTCTGTCTGTCCTTCTGTCTGTCTGTCTGTTTTAGCACAACATATCTATCTATCGCATCTATCTATCTATCTATCTATCTATCTATCATCTACTATCTATCTATCTTTCTTTTGCACATGCTATCTGTCTGTCTGTATCTATCTAACTATCTATCTATCTATCTATCTATCTATCTATCTATCTATCTTATCTATCTATCTGTCGTCTGTCTCGTCTGTTTAGCAACATATATATCTATCTGTCTGTCTGTCTGTCTGTCTGGTCTGTCTATCTGTCTATCTATCTAGCCTCCTATCTGTCTGTCGTTGCCATGTCTGTTTTAGCCTCCTATCTATCTATCTATCTAGCTATCTATCTATCTATCTATCTATCTATCTATCTCTATCTGTCTGTCTGTCTGTCTGTCTGTCTGTCTGTCTGCCTGTATCTTTGTTGTCTGTCTGTCTGTCTGTCTGTCTTGTTAGCTATCTATCTGTCTATCATCTATCTATCTATCTATCTATCTATCTATCTATCTATCTATCTATCTATCTGTCTATCTGTCTGTCTGTCTGTCTGTCTGTCTGCTGTCTGTCTCTGTCTTGTCAACATTCTATCTTCTATCTATCTGTCTGTCTGTCTAGTCCATCTATTCTCTATCTATCCTTATCTATCTATCTATCTATCTCTCTATCTTATCCCTATCTTCTATCTACCTCTCTGTCTGTCTGTCTGTCTGTCTGTCTGTCCTTCTGTCTGTCTGTGTCCTGTCTGTTTTATCTCTGTCTGTCTGTCTGTTTAGCACAATCTATCTATCTATCTATCTATCTATCTATCTATCTATCTATCTATCTATCTATCTATCTATCTATCTGTCTGTCCTGTCTGTCTGTCTGTCCTGTCTAGCAACATATCTATCTATCTACTGTCTAGTCTGTCCTGTCTGTCTGTCTATCTATCTCTATCTATCTATCTATCTAGTTCTATCTATCTATCTTCTATCATCTATCTATCTATGATCTATCTATCTATCTATCTATCTATCTATCTATCTATCTATCTATCTATCTATCTATCTATCTATCCTATCTATCTATCTATCTGATCTATGCTGTCTGTCTGTCTCAGCACTTGCGAAATAAAACATGGCAGCGCTCTGACGAATCACAGAGCTCGTTTCCCAGAGGGGGCGGGGTTTCATCAGTCGTATAGAAATGGTTCGGTTTTATACAGCGTAAATAGCGTAAATGCTACATTGTGAAAGGTTGTCCCGTGTAAGTCCGTCCCTTCTGAGCGACGGAAAGCCATTCCGACCATCACCTGCATCCTGAAATTGAACGATTGTGCGGTTATTATATTGTGTGGCAGGGCGTGTTTGCATTTCGTTCTTTTTATTTCCTTATTAAAGCGACGCATTGTCTGCATTGTCAAAACATTTATAACGATGATCTTTTTAATTACATACATACCAGATTTTCTCCTTTCCTATTCAGTAGAATATAATCTGTCTGTCTGTCTGTCTGTCTGTCTGTCTATCTATCTATCTATTTTTAATTGCCCCTGAGTAATAGGTGCACGATTCTTCCCTCGGGTCACGTGTCTATCTCAGGCATCTATGGGCATTAAGGCAGGATACACCCTGTATGGAATGCCAACCCGTCACAAGGCACACACACACACACACACACACACACACACACACACACACATTCACCCACTAGGGAAACTGGCGAATCGAACCCTCAACCCTGGAGGTGTGAGGCAAACGTGCTGACCACTAACCCACCGTGAATAATAACGATTTTAAAAAATGATTTATTTATTTATTTATTTCCTTACACAAACTTCCTCTTCCTTTCTTCCTCTTACACACACACACACACACACACACACACACACACACACACCTATGTTTTGCATACAATAACCTTGGTCTTAATGATGTTCCTGACGCTGCAGAGTTGCCATCTGGATGCTGCAGTGAAAAGTGGCATAAACATTAGGGCCGGCTGTGGGACTCGTCCTTCCCCTCCGCCGCTTTCTTCCGTACATCCCATTCCCCTGCCCAGTACCTCTAGTCGTTGATGCAAAGTGAACGTGTGTGTGTGTGTGTGTGTGTGTGTGTGTGTGTAAATTGGTGTGAGAAAAGGTACACGATGAAATGAACGTTTCTTTTCCTTCACAGATCGTGATCGTAAGCTCGTAATCCCGCAACAGCAGCTGGTGAGTGATTGACGTTTACCTGTTTTTGTTTTTGTTTTTGTTTGTTTTTTTGCGTATAAATGCGGAAATTTATTGTCAGGTACAAATTGTTTCATCTCTGGTAAAAAGTGATCTGTTTCTTTTAAATCGACTAGAAAAATAAAAATGACACAAGAGCGCCACACTGTGGGTGAACAAAGAATTTCTCAAATCGGGGGGATTAAAAAAAAAAAAAAAGAAGTTAATGTTTATTAATTTTATTGACAGGAATAAATTGTATAGAGTCAGTAAAAATTCGGATTGAGCACCTTTGTCCTGTACATACAGTGGTGTGAAAAAGTGTTTGCCCCCTTCCTGTTTTTTGTTGTTGTTGTTGTTTTGTTGCAAGTGAATCAAATGAGTAAAGACAGAATGCGATTTTAGATAACATTATATATATAAATAATATCTAAATAATATACTTTACCCAATTCAAAACGGTTCAGATTGTTTATTATTATATAAAACTGAAATCAAGTTCATTACCATAAATCCCTGTTTCGACAGCTCAACAGCACCCCTGCTGGCCAGGATTCCAATCGCATCTTGACCCAAACGCTACGGTCGCGCCGCAAGCTGATGAGAGACGTGTGTGCCAAATACACGAGCCTCACGAGAACCGTAAGCCGCAAGCAGCTGTCGAGCATCTATGTAGAGGACAAGCACAAGCTCCTGTACTGCGAGGTGCCCAAGGCGGGCTGCTCCAACTGGAAGCGTGTGCTGATGGTCCTTCAGGGCCAGGCATCCTCCACGAAGGAGATCCAGCATGATCAGGTGCATTATAAGGAACTTTCCAGTAGGGCTGCACGATTAATCGTAAAAATAAATAACATACACATATCCGATCTCATGACAGCGATTCACTTCAGAGTACAGCCTTGTTTTTACTTATGCATCGACGCCTACCCTACGCCTACCCTATACCTACCCTACGGCCACCCTACGCCTACCTTATACCTACCCTACGCCTACCATATACCTACCCTACGCCTACCCTACTCCTACTTATACCTACCCTACGCCTACCCTCCGCCTTCCCTACACCTATCCTAACTACGCCTACCTTATACTCCCTACGCCTACCTTATCCTACCTACCTACCCACGCCTACCTAGCCTACCCTACCCTACGCCTACCTTACGCCTACCCTACGCCTACCTACCTACCTACTACGCCTACCCTACCTCCTACCCTACGCCTACCCTACGCCTACCTACCTACCCTACGCCTACCCTACGCCTACCCTCCGCCTACCCTATCCCTTGCCTACACCTATCCTACGCCTACCCTACGCCTTCCCTACACCTATCCTACGCCTACCCTACGCCTACCTTATACCTACCCTACGCCTACCTTATGCCTACCCTACGCCTACCTTATACCTACCCTACGCCTACCCTACGCCTTGCCTACACCTATCCTACGCCTACCCTACGCCTACCCTACGCCTACCCTACGCCTACCTACGCCTACCCTGCCCTACACGCCTATCCTTACGCCTACCCTACGCCTACCCTATGCCTACCCTACGCCTACCCTACGCCTTGCCTACACCTACCCTACGCGCCTACCTTATACCTATCCTACGCCTTCCCTACACCTATCCTACGCCTACCTTATACCTACCCTACGCCTACAATACGTCTACCATATGCCTACCCTAACCCTACCCTATGCCTACGGTACGCCTTCCATACGCCTACCATACACCTACCCTACGCCTTCCATATGCCTACTCTCACCCTACCATACGCCTACCCTACGCCTACCCTACGCCTACCCTATTCCCCTACCCTACGCCTACCCTACGCCTACCCTACACCTACCATACGCCTGCCCTATGCCTACCCAACGCCTTCCATACGCCTACCCTAACCCTACCATATGCCTGCCCTATGCCTACCCTACGCCTTCCATACGCCTACCCTGCGCCTACCATTCCCCTACCCTACGCCTACCCTACGCCGTAACCTTACCCGCACCTCTCAAAAAAAAAAAAGGAACTAAGTTTCACATCACGTCTGGTGATTGGTCGGCTTGTCAGCGTATTTTCCCGTGTAGCATCGCACGTATCCCTCCGTACCGCCATTTTTAAAGTGAAGAAACAAAGCGTGGACACGGCTCATCGAAAGCCGAAAGGACCACCGAAGAAGTGCGAAAATAAAGGCACCTCCGAGTAGCGTAGAGCGACGCAGGAGTATAAACGCTCGCGACGGCGTATTATTCGGCGTCGTTATTGGTAGACCGTTTTTGTTACTTCGGCATTTTTAACAGATTGTCCTGTTTTTTTTTTTTTTATTTAAAAAAAGAGAGAGAATTGTGTGAGAGAATTGCGATCGCAATTCCCATGGAGGAAAAAAAAACACATTTTAGCGCGCGGATTTAGCGTGCAGTCCCTCCGTCCACTTTATTTCTGCACTAACGTACAGCCGTATTTGAGTATTCAACGCGCATTTGTTCCGCAGGCGCATTTTACCAACCACTTGAAGAAACTGGACTCGTTCAGCCACAAACAGATCGTCCGCCGCCTGAACACGTACACCAAAGTGCTCTTCCTGAGGGAACCCCTCGAGAGGCTCGTCTCAGCGTTCCGGGACAAGTTCGAGAGCCCCAACTCCTACTATCACTCGGTGTTTGGGAAAGCCATCATCGCGAAGTACCGCGCCAAAGCGTCCCGGTCGGCCCTGCTCAGCGGTGAGGGCGTGACCTTCAAAGAGTTCGTCCAGTACCTGCTGGACGTCCGGCGTCCGGTAGGGATGGACATCCACTGGGAGCGCGTAGTGCAGCTCTGCAGCCCCTGCCTCATCGATTACAACTTCATTGGCAAGTTCGCCACGATCGACAAGGAAGCCAATTTCCTCCTCAGGCAGATCGGGGCGCCGGCCAACCTCACGTTCCCCACCTTTAAAGACAGGAACCCGAATGCGCCCAGGACGTCCTCCAACATCACGCGGGAGTATTTCTCTCGCCTGAGTTTGAGCGAACGGCAGAAAACCTACGACTTTTTCTACCTGGATTATCTAATGTTCAACTATTCCAAGCCATTCTCAGACTTGCTATGAGGACCTTGCGAATGTACACACAGTGGTGTTTCCAGTGGTGTTTGCGCTTTACTTCTCCAATTCGTTTATTTGTTTTGTTTCTTTTGTATTGCTGTCGTTCATCGGTCTATTTTATTCGGTGAAAAGCACCTCTCACAAACGTGAAGCACTAATTAGAAGCGGTGTCGGGGAAGGCTACTTTGGATTACAAATGACCCTATTCAAAGTGTAATAATAGTGTAACTCTTCAATGACTTTATAAAAAGGAACCGGTTACATTCGATGACTTTTTGATTGCTTCCGTTTGTGCCCACTAGGTGGCGCTTTACGTTAACAATCTTAAAGGGAAAAAGTTACAAAACCCTCTGGGGAAAAAAAATCGTTCCGGTGGAAAATCGTGAAAAGCGCCGATTTGACATGGAACCGTTGCGCTGTAACCCGATTTTGTCACCTTTAACCATTTTCATAACTAATTTAACGACGCATTTTTTTCCGTAACAAATTACATTGCAATTCAATGCCGTCACATGTAACCCGTTACTCCCCGACCACTTCTTATCCTCACGGTGACTACCTTAACCCTGATCACGAGGTGACCCTGAGAACAGTTCCCAGAACAGTGGGAATAAATCAGGAACCATGACCTGGAGGAAAACGCCATTCTGTTTAAAAGCAGGAGTATTATGAAGGAATAGAATTACAAAGCTGCAATAGGGAAGTCTTTTTTTTTCATTTTTGTTTTTTTTTTCTGCATTTTGAGAATCATTCGCCGAGCCGGTGCGATCGAATCATTTATAATCATCTCCGCATGGTATTACACGCTTTACAGAGATCACTGTAATGCGCTCTAGATAAACAACGATCAGCGTAAATCACTTACTAAAGTGTTTCTCTTTCTCCGGTATAAAGCAGCAGGTGGTCCATTAGACATGAAATAAGGCGTATTTTCTACTCCGTGTTAATGGCGTAGAATGACCTGCAAAGGCAAAGTGTCGTATCAGAGGGAGGTGGTGTAGCCCAGTGGTTAAGGTGTTAGACTCTGGACCGGAAGATCACGGGTTCAAACCGCACAAGCTGCCACTAGTGGGCCCTTGAGCAAGGCCCTTAACCCTCAATTGCTCAGTTGTAAGTCGCTCTGGATAAGGGCGTCTGCCAAAATGCTGCAAATGTAAATGTAAATGTCATATTACAAAATTGTACAATTAATATGCGATATGAGGGGCACGGTGGCGTAGTGGTTAGCACGTGTGCCTCACACCGCCAGGGTCCGGGTTCGATTCCCGTCTCGGCCATGTGTGTGTGGAGTTTGCATGTTCTCCCCGTGCCTCAGAGGGTTCTCCGGTTTCCCCCGGTCCAAAAACATGTACGGTAGTTTGATTGGCACCTTGGAAAATTGTCCCTAGTGTATTAATGTGTGTGTGTGTGTCCTGTGATGGGTTGGCATTCCATCCAGGGTGTATCCTGCCTTAATGCCCATAGACGCCTGAGATAGACACAGACTCCCCGTGACCCGAGGGAAGATCGGATATTAAAGCGGTAGAAATGGTTCGAGAAGATGAATGAATAGATGATGAGTATAGTATAGAAGATGAATGAATATGAGGTATCTTATTTATACAGGACGAAGCAATCGGTGCTTTTTGCATTTCACTGGAAAGGAAAGATAGGATTTGTATAAATCATATATTTATATAAATAATATATATATATATATTATATATATATATATATATATAATGATTAGCTAGACTTAAAGTGTCTTATCTAAGACTTGTTAATGATTAATGGTTGTTAAAAGAGAATTTTGGTCTATGGCATTTGGCAGGTGTTCATATGCAGATTGAGTTACATATCTTATAAAAAAAATGTGGACAATAAACAAACGATTTGTCAAAGGAATGTATGGGGGTGGTGTAATTTGCAGTGCAGTGACCCCCCCCCCACACACACCCCGGGTCAGTGGGTCTATCTGTACCCAATACAGAACTTAAATTATTTCTGTGTTATTTATTCTCTGATATTACCAAATCTGTCTATGGATCTGCCTCGGTCACATGACTTACCTACATACTGTACCTTCTCAAAGTGACGGGACGATTGAATCATTATAGTGACTCGGTTCTTTGAATCTCGTTCATCAAAATGAACGAATCTTTTTTTTTTTTTTTGTCAGTTTTTTGTTCAGTTCATTTCGTTCTTTTGATCAGAAATAAAATAAAATCTTACAGACCCCCCAATATACACACATTTCGGCTATAGTTCCAGCAATTAAAATATTACAAAGCAGCTAAGAACATATTACGAGTCTGTGGGAGTCGCGTGACGAACGATTCAGGAGTCAAGAGTTGTTTACTCGTTTCTGTTTCCTGTATTTACGGTTTTGCGATGATTAGATACGCGTAGCGAATGAACGAATCACTTCTTCCGAGTCATGTAAACGACTCGTTCAAAAAGAATGAATCGATCATGAATGACAGACGAAGATCCCATGACTTCATTCGACATTAAATATAGGAGACATTTATCTGGTGTAGTGTTTTACCAGCAAATACAATAAAAGTCCATGTGAATGTGTTTGTTACTGTGATAAAAACATCACATTCATATCAACTTGAATTTGTCATACGAAATGAAAAAAAAAAAAGTTCTGACCAATCAGAAGTGAGAATGCAGCATTAATGATGTGTATTTAACGATTTTATTGATCTTATTTCGTTTTGCTTTAACGAACGACTAATTCTTGATGAAAGATTTGAAGACGGTTTGAAGTTTGTAACGCGGGTGTTTGACGTGTTTTCTGTACAGCCCATAATACACAGTGTAGCAATGCTATTAGCCTTACAGCATACTGCCGGTCTGACCCGTAATCCCCATTTTGGGAATGTTCAAAGAAAAATATATAATATATATATATATATATATATATATATATATATATATATATATATATAAATAGAAGAGAGTATTTACCTCACAAAGTATTATATCTATGCGCCATTGCCTTTTTTTTTTTTTTAACTGTCGATAAAATAGTTTTTTTTACTGTTGATGGGATAATAAATGGGGGGTGTTGGAAATTTGAACGGAATAAACTGGTTTTAAAATGGTGTATTAGAACTGACTTTATTTGGCTCCTGTTATATTTGATTCATTGCTTCTTATATCGGATGTATAGTGAAACGGCATCGTAAATATAACAGTGTTTACGGCCTGTAGTGTGTTTTAACCAGGTTACAGATTTACAAATGACCCCATTCAAAGTGTAATACGTGTATAAAACTTTATAAAAGTAAAGTGAATGATTGTTTTTGATTACTTTCATTTGTCCACTAGGTGGCGCTTGGAAAAAGAGGGATATATATATTTTCGCATCTCAGCTGCTTCAGAATCAAATTGTCGTTTTGCGGGCGAAGATTTTTGTGACAGAGTAAACAGGGGGGGGGGGGGGGGGGGGTTGCCGGTGAAATTTTTTTGGGTCCCGGGTGGTTACGTTTAGGGATTTGTAATCTTGAACAATTTCAAAAGTAACTAATTTAATTAAGTTAAATTAATTACCGTAAATTCTGGACTATAAGCCGCTACTTTTTTCCTAGGTTTTGAACCATGCGGCTAATAATAAGGTGCGGCTATTCTGCAGATTTTTTCCAGACCGCTAGGGGCTTAACCGGAATTAACAAAACTAACACAAAATAAATGAAAAGAAGAAGAATGCGCTAATCAAAACTCCTATTTAGCAAAGAAGAAGAATATAAGTCGGTAGAAGCGGATAGAAGGAGGACAAACTTTACAAGGTTAAGGTGACGTGATTTCACAAACAGGAGAAATATAAATACTGTAGCGTTATTTTCTCTTGAATCAGGATACACACACACACACGAACACACACACGGCGCTTACACGCACACGCCACAAATCTTTCTTGATTTCCCTCTCCCGATTAAGCTACCTAGTACGCGGACACGGACGATAGCACATACCTATGTACAATCTTTTTATGCAACCTTTGGTGATTCCCGGACTCCTGCTCTCCGGTACCTGCCACGGCGCGCAGAGCGCAAGGTTTATGTGTATGCGGCGTCTCCTGAGTTCTTTATTCCTGTTTTGTATGAAATCATCTCCGCGTCTCTGTGCAAACACACACACGTTACACCGTGTTAAAATACAGGTTAGGAAAGATCTATTTAGGTACATACACATTTACAATTCAAAAGCGGATGCGATGCAGGTGCGGCTTATTTATTATTTGTTTGGGGTTTTTTTTCAAATAAGCATACCTTTAAGCCATTTTTCTTGATTTTCCCTCTCATGATTACTTTTTGAAAAAACTCTAAACCCTCGGGATTTCGGAATGAAATCGTTTTATAGTACGTTCGGTACACGGTTACGGTCGGTTGAAAATCATGCCGTCGTTTACGTTTTTTTTTTTTAATTTATTTTGCATAACTGCAACGGATTACTGTTACTTTTATTTTGTAATGAAATGACGTAACGGCGTTACGTGTAACTCGTAACGCTAGCTAGAATAGAAAGAGGCTTGTAATGAAATCGAATATCTAATATGAACATTGTTTATTTGGAGTGGCAATAGGACTCTGAGGGAAAAAGACGGAAAAAAGTCCTTCCAAAACAAACAAACAAACAAACAAACAAATAAATAAATGGACCGATGTATCATTTAAAGCATCCATGTATTCAGCGTAACGCGTCCTCCGCGCATTTATTTATTTATCGTATAAATAAACCACTTTGTGTTGATATTCATGCAGTCAATAAAACCAGATTAGCACATTTGTCTTGCGTGCTTCGGTCCAGAGGTTTTATTTCCCCAGAGTTATTAAGATGGTACATTTGACCCATTTTGTAAACATACTGACCTAAACAAAAGATTTTGCTGCGTGCTATTTACTAAACA
>JACRUU010000027.1:24749235-24756735 GCA_030449085.1 Kryptopterus vitreolus | reverse complement strand
TATATTTTTGAGGGAGCAGGGACAAAACGTAAATATTGTGGACGGGAGCGGTAGCGGTAAAATTTTTGAATAACGTATATTTTTGATTAAACAGGACAAAATGAAAATATTGTAAGTGAGAGTTTGAAAAAATAACGTATATTTTTGCGGGAGAGGAAGAAGACGTAAATATTGTAAAGGTAGCGTAAAAAATAACATATATTTTTGCGGAAAAAAAAACGTAAATATTTTGTTTGAGGGAGCGGTAAAAAATTACGATAAATATTGTAAGAGAGTAGCAAAAAAACATAAATATTTTGAGGAAACAGGACAAAACGTAAATATTGTGGACGGGAGCGGTAAAAAATTACGTATATTTTTGAGGAAACAGGACAAAATGTAAATATTGTAAGCGAGTGTTTAAAAAAATAACGTATATTTTTGAGGGAGCGGGAGCGGGAGTAAACGGGGTAAAAAACGTAAAAGTGGGACAAAATAACGTAAATATTGTAAGCAAGAGATAAAAAATAACGTATATTTTTGAGGGAGCGGGACAAAACGTAAATATTGTAAGGAAGAGATTGAAAAAATAACGTATATTTTTGAGAGCAGGACAAAACGAAATATTGTGGACAAAAATAAGGTATATTTTTGAGGGAGCGGGACAAAACTTAAATATTACGGGCGGGAGTGGGACAAAATAACGTATATTTTTGTGGGAGAGGAAGAAGACGTAAATATTGTAAAGGTAGCGGGAAAAAATACTGTATATTTTTGAGGGAGCGGGACAAAACGTAAATATTGTAAGCGAGTGTTTGAAAAAATAACAAAACGTAAATATTGTGGACGGGAAACAGCGGTAAAAAATTAACGTATATTTTTGAGGAGCGGGAAGGGAAAAAACGGGGGAGGGACAAAATAACAGGACAAAACGTAAATATTGTAAGCGAGTGTTTGAAAAAATAACGTATATTTTTGAGGAAACAGGACAAAACGCAAATATTGTAGGGTTAACAGGAGCGGGAAAAAATAACGTATATTTTTGCGGGAGCAAACCGGGAGGGGGGCGACCCCCCCCCCTTTCCGGGACAAAAACGTAAATATTGTAAGCGAAGGAGTTTGTAAAAAAAAGAGAGTGAGATAGGTATGAGTGTTTCTAACGTATATTTTTGAGGGGGGGGGCGGGGAAACAGGGACAAAACGTAAATATTGTGGACGGGAGCGGTAAAAAATAACGTATATTTTTGATGGGAGCGGGACAAAACGTAAATTTGACAAAAAAGTAAGATTGTGGTTCTAAGCGAGTGTTTGAAAAAATAACGTGTATTTTTGCGGGAGGAAGCGGGACAAAACGTAAATATTGCGGGCGGGAGAGGGGAGAGTGAAAAAATAATGTATATTTTTGAGGAAGGAGGAAACAGGACAAAACGTAAATATTGTGGACGGGAGCGGGAAAAAAATGACGTATATTTTTGTGTTATGAGGCGCCGTCGTCTCATCAAAGACTATAAACTGTCTTATAGTTACAACTGGCATCTCGAGGGGAAACCATACAATAATTATACAGTCCAAAGGTGTGTATTTATACAACATATTTACTACAATATACTATTCAAGCTTTGTTCTTGGAGAAGGTATAAAAGCCTGGTGCCTTGTTCATTAGTGTGCGTATATTGTACTATATTGTATGAATATAGATATTCATCTAAAAAAAAAAAAAAAAAAAAAAAAAAAGAAAAAGCCTACCATTTACGAAAAGCCTGCGAGTGGCCTCGGAGAGAAAGATCGGCTTAAACGCAGAAGGGACATGTGTGTGTGTGTGTGTGTGTGTGTGTGTTCTAGGAAAACGGTCATTCTGGGAAAAATGAAGAGAGCGTGTAAGGCTCCAACTGGCTTTAATGTAATCAGAGCTAAAAGTGCCATGCTGTCTCAGTTGGACAGATACTCTCTGGTATACACCCGCCGGACTCCCTAATGTTTCCAGGGCAAAATCAAAGCATGGACTACTATTATTTTTACAACAGTGAATCAAATCATTCTCACGCCCCGCAAAAAAAAAAAAAAAAAAAAAAAAAAAAAAAAAAAAAGGTTAAAAAAAAAAAAAAAAAAGGGTCCCTGATCGTCAAGCTAATAACAAATAAAAATAGTCCAGCAAATGAAATCCAGATGGATTCAAGCATTCCTTAATAAATTCCCCCCTAGCGAATGAAACCCTCCTACAGGGCAGCCGAAGTATGCTCAATGCCAAGGGTCTTTCGCCGAGTGAATGAGATCAGCTGGTGGTCTAGTGTACTGGTGTTCCTCTCTGACTCCGTGGAGTGATACAAGAACAATGTAAGGAAATCTGGAGCAGATGTACGCAGCAGCGTCCCGTCGTTCCTTTACCTGGAAAGCTGCTCGGCAACAGGAGAACTAAAGGATTAACGCGGGGGGAAGGAATCCGCAACGGCACACCAGTCAACCTCCAAACACATATTCATTTTAACACATTTTTCAGATACTACGTTTAACTTGGATCAATTCACGATTCGGATATATAGATATATATATATATATATATATATATATATATATATATATATATATATATATATATATATATATATATATTCCCGGTCACGAATCCCGAGCGCAGACGCTTAGTCATGTTTGTTTGTGACACCTCGCTTGTAAACATGTTCGTTTATGACAATATTTACAATTATTGTCGTCTTCAGGTTTGTACAAATTCTAGCCACACTTTTGAGCGTTTCCCGACGGGGTAAATAAAGAATCCAAGGTACAAAAACAATAGTTTTAATCAGAGTAATAGTCCGAGTCAACCAGAAGAATCAAGCCGAGAATCAGCCCTTAAATAACCAGCGGCGTGAAAAAAAACACTGCATCCTGAAACCGCAAGAGGATCCTAACAGTTCCAATTTAGGGTATATATACAGTATAAGGTCCTGGAAGATTGGATACGCTTAAGGTCCTGGAAGATTACCAGGTTAAAAAAAAAAATAAATAAAAAATGCACTCCGGGATTGATTCATTTTATAACAGGTATCCGGGTCTCATTTACATTTACATTTGCAGCATTTGGCAGACGCCCTTATCCAGAACGACTTACAACTGAGCAATTGAGAGTTAAGGGCCTTGCGCAAGGGCCCACTAGTGGCAGATTGGTGGTGGTGGTGGTGGGGTTTGAACCCGCGATCTTCTGGTCCAACACCTTAACCACTGGGCTACACCACCTCCCTAATGATGATTTTCGATTCCCAACCCTAGTTGCCATGCAACAATAAACAAACATCCTCTATTCCAATGGTGGAACATTTATAGTCCCCATGTTTACTTGTTTTTGTTATGGGGATTATTTATTTATTTCGTTATTTATTTACCAGATCTTCCCACAATCATCAGCCGTGTATTCCCAGCTACGTAGCAAATGACCCACACTAACTCGCAAATGGCGTTACATAAACTGGACCACTGGAGCAACAAATGTCAATGAACAAAAATAACATCTATTCAGACAGTATTAAACGTGCGATGCGTCTTACGTGTAATTTATATGATTAATATGCAAATCATTAATTTGTTATTACCTATTAATAAATTATTTAAATACGTGGAAATACGTAGCGACAATATATGTACCTTCCATCAGTTTCTGCTGACTGCTCCTCATCACATGGATGTTCTCAATCCCGAGGAACTGAAACTTGATATTGGTGTAGGTATCCTCGTTTTCATAGCCCTTCCCTGTAACCCGGTTTGCGATTGCATTTAGCTTTGGGAGGGAGAAATAAACAAACAAACAAACAAACAAATAAATAAATACAGCAGAGATACATAACCTGGCTTTGCGAACGGCCTTTAGACCTCACCTTAGGTCTGGTGTCGACGACGTACATGAACCGGCTGCTGGGGTTGGACTTCATGATGGCCTCCAGCATCTGTTCGTCTTCTAGACAGCGTGCACTGAAGCCTGACAGGGGCTGACTGCTGCGACATATGGCCGCCTGGCATGGGAAACACGCTTAAGCATGGCGAAGATTGCCCGGACCACATTAGAGAGAACAAGATGTACTGGGTGTACGTCCCTATTATTTTCCCACTAACTCTTATTTTAAATAAATAAATAAATAAAAAGAAGACACATTTTTTCCCACTCGAGATATGCTGATAGAAATGATCACCATCAGCCACAGATAATAATTCATGTATAATATTGACCCTTATTCCATGAGAAATTGACCTTTGTCCCCCCCCCCCCTCACATACAAATCTGAAGCCATGTTGGAATGATATATTTTAGAGACCACACAGGGGACACGGAGATATGAAACAGAGAGATACGACGTCTGAGCCATTTCGGTCACGTCACCCGTGCGCTGGACGTAAGGGGTCGCATATTTTTAACTGCTCTTTGAAACTAACGCAGCCGAAAGCAAATACAAGCCTTTGGAGGATACTTAACCTCGATAAAAAAAAACAAACAGCCTGTTCAGATTAAGTAAACGGGAAAAAAAAAATAAATGGTTTAAAGCTTGCTTTAAATCACCTCTCGGATCAATTTTGGATACGTCTGAGTTTTAGATGATTTAAAAATAAATAAATAAAAAAGGAGGAGGGATGTCAGAGTCAAAGTCTGAAACAGGTATTATCAGATGGTTGATGATCAATAACGGTGAGGAAATAAAACATTGAAAGAGCAAAGTGTCACACTTGCTAATCTGTGGTTAAAGGGTTCATTCATTCATTCATTCATTCATTCATCTTCTAGCGCTTTATCCGATCTTCCCTCGTGTCACGGGGAGTCTGTGCCTATCTCAGGCGTCTATGGGCATTAAGGCAGGATACACCCTGGATGGAATGCCAATCCATCGCAGGACACACCACACACACACACACACACACACCACACACACACACACACATTCATTTACACTAGGGACAATTTTCCAAGGTGCCAATCAACCTACCGTGCATGATTTTTGGACCGGGAGGAGGAAACCGGAGGAAACCAAGGTGAAACCCCATAAGGCACGGGGAGAAAACATGCAAACTCCACATACACATGGCCGAGACGGGAATCGAACCCGGACCCTGGCGGTGGGAGGCGAACGTGCTAACCACTAAACCACCGTGCCCTTGTTAAAGGGTTCAATGCAAAAAAACAAGGTTTGTAAACTCACTTGTGTTTCTTTGCAGTAGTAGGACAATGTGGGAAATCGACCCCTGCTACGAAACTTGGAGCTTCCTATGATGACCGGGAGTGTGGCAGATTTAGGCACAAACAGGTCGGATGGGTAAGTGTCGCACACCTGGAAAAGATTAAGATGGCGGGAGGATTCACTTATAAGTAAGCACAGATACACACACACACACACACACACACATATTATTATATATATATATATATATATATAGATATATATATATATATATATATACATATATTCATATATATACATATATATACACACTCACACACACGTGCGCACTATATTGACAAAAGTATTGGGATGCCTGTCCTTCTCCAAACCACAGATCTGAATATACACATAAAATTATCTATCTATCTATCTATCTATCTATCTATCTATATATATATATATATATAGATATATATATATATATATATATATATATATACATCCACACACACACACACACACACACACACTGACGCCCATAGTCATAGAAATAGATCTATCTATCTACTATCCATCCATCCATCCATCCATCCATCTACACACTGCCGCCCGTCGAGTCAGCGAAAAAATGTATATACATGGTTTGCTTTTCCTGAAAAAAAAAAAAAAAATATATATATATATATATATATATATATATATATATATATATATATTACATATATATATATATATATATATACATATATATATATATACATATATATATATATATATATTATATATACATACATACATATACATATACACATATATATACATACACACACACACATACACACCCATGCTAACATGGAGACAGACGCAACAATGAACATATACACACTGACCCTGTAATCCCGATTGATCGAGGTCAAATGCCATAGTTTGTTTGGCACTTCCATTCGATTATATTCTGCCTTCAAGTCTATAAAGTCCCAGTTTTTGTCCCTCTCCGCCTTGTTAAAATTCGGCTTGAAGGAAAAACAATAAAGCTCCTCATATCGCTCTGAAAGATACACAACAAATAGCAACAGTAATATAATACATATCATAAAAAAAACAAAACAATAAGCAAAGAGATCCTGCATATAACCGGAGCAGCTTCTATATTCTTCAAAAACAGTAACCGGGTTTGTTGCAGTGAAATGCGGATGAGAGTTTAAAATAAAAATGACAGTAAAGGTGTTAATAAATTAACACAGTGTTTAATTAGCTCCTGCCACAGATGTGTTACTGTATGCAAATCTTCTCACTTAATAATAACTCACAAAAACTAGCAAAGATAATTACTACATATATAACTAGCCAGTATATGATTATTTACTATTCACGTCTTTATATGGATTATTGTCTCCCGTCTTCCTCTGATATCTCTTTCTCTGTGCAAAGTCAAAACAACTAATCACACGATCATTCCTAAGCTATGCGAAACGTACCTGCTCTGGAGAGTCGCATTAACGACCTGAAAACATCATTGCAGTCACTTTCTTGCGGGATGATCAGTTGAAAATGCTGGAAGTTCTTGCACTGAATGAGAAGCGGATACCCCGATGCACTACAGCTTTGTTTTTTAATATTGCACACCAGACTATGCAGCACCTAAGATTCAAATCCACAGCACATTTCATTTGTCAATCACACCCCCATTTGACCAAAGATCTTATTCTTAACTATTAACTTGTCCACGTCCCTGACATCACTTTAATCAAGATGATCAAGATATGCGTCAGTTTACTTTATTTATACTTTTTACATAAAGAATTGAACTTGAATGAATATTTTTTGTTGTTGCCACCAAGCGGCTGTTAGTGGGCCCTCGAAGAAGGCCCTTTACCCTCAATTACTTAGTTGTAAGTAGCTCTGGATAAGGGTCATAAATGTAAATGTAATGTTAAACCTGATCAAATTAAAGGAAGGGAACAAAACCCAGATAACAAAGAACAAAAAAAGAACAAATGAATAAAGAAAATAACGCCCCCTAGCTGCGCATCCACAACACGTACGAGTTCCTCACTACATTACTGTATATTACCATATGGAACCTTATGCAAGCGCATCGCATTCCAAAATCTTTTGTGAACGCAATAAAGCGCTGCCGTATAACCTAAACGTATCACCAGTTTATATGGAAAAGCAACCGGAACACAATTCTTAAAGGAGCCACGTCCCTTTTTTTTTTTTTTTTTTTTTTTTTTTACAATTAAAACAAGCACTACAAAAGTAACAGTGAAATGAACAATTAATATTAAAAGAATAATTTCCCAAATAACACAAATATTAAACAATCATTTTATTAAAGGGAAAGATTTTGAGAGAGATGTACATAATTATAACATGT
>JACRUU010000027.1:24734235-24739235 GCA_030449085.1 Kryptopterus vitreolus | reverse complement strand
TTTTACCCCCCCCCCCCCCCGAGGTGCACGGAAACCATATAACGTGTTCGAAAGTAATTATCCCTGTGACCAATCGCAGGAACCTGAGCTACGCCGATAACGTCACGAGCGATTACGGTGCAGGAGGATTTTTGCCCTATGGGTTTGGGGGAACGCTGGCCGGAGCAGCGACATGCTTTTATGCCTTTGTAGGATTCGACTGCATTGCTACGACAGGTATTTACCCCGACGAATAATGCAATCCACCGCCGCTTGCTATTCATTCTATTAAATCTCTATATCCCTCTATCTCGGTCAGGTGAGGAGGTGAAGAATCCTCAGAGGGCGATCCCCATTGGTATAGTCGCCTCCTTGCTGATTTGCTTCTTGGCGTACTTCGGTGTGTCCGCGGCTCTTACGCTCATGATGCCGTACTACCTCCTGGACGAGAAGAGCCCCCTGCCGGTGGCGTTTGATTACGTCGGATGGGGTCCGGCTAAATACGTGGTCGCGGTGGGATCGCTCTGTGCGCTGTCAACCAGGTAATTAACCGTGTGTGTGTGTGTGTGTGTGTGTGTGTGTGTTATATGTCCATATTACACATGATATCAATAAAAATGGCGAGGTTAGTAGTTTAGTACGTGTTGTTTCATGGGTCTGGTTGTGGATTGATTCACAAACACTAAAGTGATTCTGGGGTTGGTGATTCGTCTCCGAAAAGAGAAAAAAGGAATTCCGCTTTGCACTCCAATTTAATTGATGCTTCGTTATTATTGTGTACATTCTTTCAGGAAAAAAAAAATGCCTAAGCATGCACAATTACTGCTCTTTTTTCCTGGCCAACTCTCTAATTCCAAAACATTTTAAAGTGGAAAAAAAAAAAAAATATATATATATATATATATATATATATAGATATATATATATATATATATGACGAGTTGATTTCTTCAATAGCCTTCGTAATTTGTTTATATGAAAAAATCTTGGTGCATTCGTACAGTCACTGGCCACTTAATGAGGATTAGCACGTGGGGCTATGATGGTTTAGTGGTTAGCACGTTCGCCTCACACCACCAGGGTCCGGGTTCGATTCCCGTCTCGGCCATGTGTGTGTGGAGTTTGTGCATGTTCTCCCCGTGCCTCACGGGGTTTTTCTCCGGGTTCTCCGGTTTCCTCACCCCTGGTCCAAAAACATGCACGGTAGGTTGATTGGCACCTTGGAAAATTGTCCCTAGTGTATGAATGTGTGTGTGTGTGTGTGTGTGTGTGTGTGTGATGGGTTGGCATTCCATCCAGGGTGTATCCTGCTTTAATGCCCATAGACGCCTGAGATAGGCACAGACTCCCCGTGACCAGGAAGGAAGATCGGATAAAGTGGTAGAAGATGAATGAATGAATGAATGAATGATTATGGAAATAGTTTACTTTGGGACATTATAATGTTTAAATGCATGGCTTCTGATTGGCTGGAATGAAAACCCGCCCCCCTCCACACCCTAACCCATGTCTATATACTCTACTCAGAGATATTTTGGCACGTATCTGCACGAGTTCCGCCATTTAATTGGACGCCTGGATAATTGCATGTTCAGGGTTTTCCTTTATAAAAGTGGCCAATGAGTGCACATCACCATAAACAAACAAAAACAAACAAAGCGTCGGTAACTTCAAATCAATGGCGGTGCTTTCGAGGGATAATCCAGGAAATAAAGACGACAACACTGAACGACCAAATCCATAAATGCTAACCAGTATAACATGTTTATTTTTTAAGTTTTAAAATTTTACCATGTGATAAATAAAACCAAGCATTTTAGGGATTTGGTCTCCAGCATGTTCTTGTTCTGCTTGGTGATTGAGTGTGGCTTGTGTGACTAATGTGTTCGTCCCGTGCATGTCTCTGCTCCATATGCAGTCTGCTGGGCTCCATATTCCCAATGCCACGTGTAATCTATGCTATGGCAGAGGACGGGGTGCTTTTCAAAGTGTTAGCCCGAATCAATCCTAAGACGAAGACCCCACTTATTGCCACAATGGCCTCCGGTATAGTCGCAGGTGAGAGACGGAGGTGCACCTTGCCATGTCCACCATGCTTCCACGAGGCAAATGTGAATGTCCGAAATGAAGATGGCATTGGCGAAGCCATCGAATGAATAACCATAGAGACAATAAATAAATAAATAAATACCTTTGTCAAACACGATTCCTGCATTGGCAGCTATTTACGCATTCACAATTGCCATTGGATTGATATTTTTCCACTGAAATATATTGTGTTTGAACGATGACCCCCCCCCCCCCTTTTTTTATCCCTAGCCTGTTAGGGGCCATGTTTCCTCTGCCACGTATTCTGTTTGCCATGGCACGAGATGGCATACTTTTCAGATTTCTTTCCAAAGTGAGTAAGCGCCAGTCACCGGTGGCCGCCACAATGGCGGCAGGCACCATAGCGGGTAAGCGAATAAGGCCGAGAGGGACGTGGCATGGACTGCTGTCTCGTGTGTGTGTGTGTGTGTGTGTGTGTGTGTGTCGGTTTGGTTTCGCACTTTGTGCATGACTGGGCTTGGCGCAGTGGTAGTGGTGGATGCATGCATTTTCTCTTCTCTTTTTTTTTTTTGGTGGCGATGACGTGATGTGCGTATTGATGTCTTTGATTCCGCCGCTCTTGGAATATTTGAATCAAGCCGAAATTCACACGGTAATTGAGTGAAAATGGATTGAATCGGGTGTTTTTAATGCATGTTAATGGCAAGGGGGGTAAAAAAAACGCATATAAGGATTTACACCGCAGCTGTTGAATGTTTCTAGGACTGGAAAGCAGTGGGGGGGAGGTGGGGGTGGTGGTGGTGGTGTTGGTGGTGTTGGTGGTGATGGGGGGGGGGGGGGGGGGGTTCTTGTCCCCTGGTGTTCTGGGAAATTTGGTCAGGCAAGAGGAAGACAGCGTGGTGCGAGTGAAAAGAGCAATATTTGTTTTGCGTGTAGACAATGATCGACAACAGGGGCAGCTGCGAAGTATTTCAATAAAAAACAAAAACGTTTGCAGGAATGACTTTCGCAAAGCGTTTGAAACCCTCTGTGTGCAGCTGCGTAGAGGGCAGAGAGTGTCCTGTAGAGGACGAAATAGCAGGAAGGAGGGATCGCAGGAGGTCGGTCGTTGCTTTGGGAGACCCCCCTGTGATTTAAATCTGGGTTTTATGGTCTGTGTTTGCTAGCCTGCTGAGGGTTTGTACGTTTTGACACCTCGATTAGTGCTCGCGTCTCCAATGAAAGGCACAATCTTTTTGCCGAAGGCCTTATAACCATGGCCTTATATACCGAAGCCTTATAACCATGCAGTCTGCATGGGAAGAGAGCAGAGATAATTCCCTGGTTATTCTGTTCCAGTAGAATTAACGGAATTATTACCGATAGAAATAGTCAAGAATAAGGTTTAGCAAAGACACAAATGAAGAGGGAAACCTCCAGACACGCGAATTATCCCCTTATTAATTTCATTTATTAATTCTCCTTTTTACAGGGACGAGTTTGGATCTCTTACTTAATTATTTAATGAATTTTAAGGACAGTTTTTACACCCCTATCCTAAATAAACCCACAAATATCAGAGCTGACAAAAATGATATTTAAAGCTATTTGTTCATTTTCTTTTATTACATTTTAGATTTATTTAATTATTTGTTTTTTTAAAAATATATTTTCTTTTTTATTTAATTTTGTATTTTTTTTATTTATTACGTTTTTTTTATTAATAATTTTTTTTATATAATTTTTTTGTCATATGTATAATAATTGTGTTGCAGTGGTGGTAGAAATGATGATGGATGCTGGCGTCAAATTAATCATTTTGCTCGATGCATCATTTATATTCAATATGTAATAATAATATATTTCATATCTATATTTAAGTTAGAAGTTGCTTTTTTTTGTATTACTATAAAACAATGAATTAAATCATTAATCCAGGCTACTAGAATGCTTAAAACGCAAACAAATGCTTAGATCCATGTTTTTTTGCCCGTATTTTGTCCAAATCTATAATAATGGTAAATTTGGTAAAATATGGCAAAAGCACTTTTATTTCTCTGCCTCAAAAGGTTTCTATAAACCACATTATAATTCAAGAATTCTCTAAAGTTTTTATTGCATGCTGACTCCCCAAATTTAATATATTGTTTGATTTTAATATATAAATATACATTTTTGTCTGTGTCAATATTGTATGTTCTTTACAAGGTATATACATTTTCATAATTGCTTTATTAATATGTTTTATTTTATGTATTTTTATATATTATTATATATATATATATATATCTATATATATATATATATATATATATATATATATATCTATATATATATATATATCCTACAGCTATCATGGCCTGCCTTTTCGACCTAAAAGCCTTAGTGGACATGATGTCCATTGGCACTCTTCTGGCGTATTCTTTGGTTGCTGCTTGTGTTCTTATTCTCAGGTTTGTGCTTCTATTTACTTTACGATAAAACGAAAAGAACGCTTAAAATGTCGATTAAAATAGCTGAAAATAAAAATATCCCTTGTTTTTTTTACCGTGCTCTTATCAGGGATAAACATATAAGCTAAATAGAGCTATGGAACACATTGTTGTTGGCTTGTAGCCTTGTTTACTCGGACAAGCTCAGGTTAAATACACATACGAATACACAGAAATCCTGAAAGTGGCCACTGTTGAAAAAAAAGGACGTGCAAGGACGAAAACACAAAGGCGCTCTGAGAAGAGATTTGCGGCCCTCAATTACCCTAAAGTGGTGCATTTAGTGAAAAACAAGGAGCCATCAGTAAAGCGTTCCATAAACATGGTTTTTATAGTTAAGCATATTTGTTTATTGCTGTTGAAGCTGTTTTTTTCTATTCAATCCGAATCCGTTGCACAAAATTTAAATGGACCTAAAAAAATGTACAAAACAGATCAATTAAAAAAAAAATGATGTAATCATTATATAATCAGTGGGAATGACATCATTATTAGGGACAG
>JACRUU010000027.1:24726735-24729235 GCA_030449085.1 Kryptopterus vitreolus | reverse complement strand
CTATATATATATATATATACACATTAACAATATTAAAATATTTTAGATTAAAAGCAACAGTGTAAAACAAATGGAACCTATTTTGTACATTTGTTGTTTTTTTTTTCTTTTCTTACTTTTTGTGTGTACATTTATTTAAACACATTTGTAAGTAACATAGAAATGTCATGACTTTTTAGCATTAAAGCAACAGTGGGATGTTGTGCGGGTATTTAGATATGATCCGAGCACAACAAACAAAATAACAACAAACAAAACAAAACCTTATTGTTTGTATGACTTTGAATGAAATGTGTATATCGTAATTTAGAATAGGGTTATAAAATAATAGAAGGGTTCTATGTGGTTGGTTATATAGAAACATGGGATTGTTCGCGATGATGTCATTGATATCTTTACAACATCCCACTGATTTATTCTTGTATAAAACAAAGGGGTTGACTTTTTTTTTTTTTTTTTTACATTTTTACATTTTTTTTTTTTGTTTAGAATAAATAACATTAATTTGTCCAATAACTCTTATTGATGTCCCCTGTATGATTTCATGAATGAATCTGTGGTTTAAATAATTCAACAGTATTACAGACACATTCTGGTGAAGACATGAATGACATCGTTTTCATCCTTTTTCTACTCATGTTTACCAATAAACATATTCCAAATGTCCATATTTTCCATTTCATTTTGTTTTCAAGTGAGCAAAATGTCAACACCTCAAGAAAACAAGCATGCACTTGTAATTTCTGTGAGGTTACATGGCTAAATAACATTTCTACAAGTGATACAGTAGATACAGTAGAGCAAAATAAAATATTGCATAAAATCTCATATTTTCATCTTCGCTTACGGTCAGTGAGGTAAATGCTAGATAAATATATACAGTATATATAATATATATATAATATATATATATATCTATATATAGATATATATATATATATATATAATAGATATATATAATCTCTATATATATATATACAGAAATGAAGAGAAACAACTATATCTTATCTATATAAAACATATATATATATCTATATATATATATATATATATATATATATATTAGATATATTATACATAGAGGTCTTTCTATATACCATATACATATCATATATCATATATAGATATATATATATATATATATATATATATATATATAATATATATATATATATATATATATATATATATAGATATATATATATATATATATATACGGATATATACACACACACAAAAACAAACAACAAATCTCTCTCTATATGACATATGCTACTTTATTAATATAAAAAAAATGTTATATATATATATATATATATATAATGTCTCTCTATAACATACATATATATATACACACATTATATATATATATATATATATATATAAATAAACAAAAAAAAACCATATATATATATTATTATATATATATAATAATATATATATATATATATATATATATATATATATATATATATATATGATGAAACAAAACTGTTATAGCTTATGGCCAGCAGGGGGCACCAACGGACGGTCAGTGCAGAATTTAGGGTCAGTCCGAATAGTTGGGGAAAAAAAAGAATATTTCTCTCTTTGTGTGGAAGATGAAACTCCCAGTGCTATAGAGTCAGTCAATGTTTGCAGAGCTTTAAATCTGCTGTGTGGATTTCCGAAAATCACCGAGCCGCCACTCGAGTGTCACTATGAAGTTCTGGGTCCTGATTTTATTATCAATATTCCTGCTGGAGGTCCAAATTGGTGAGTGTATTCTATATATTTACTGTACCGGCCCCCCCCCCCCCCCAGTCCCATAAGGCAAGAGTTCTATATCTGGGGAAGAGGAGAGAGAGACTGTAGAGAGCTCAGACGGTGCTCAAGGTGGGAAGTGGGAAATACAATGATTTACAAAATGCTGCTTTGTTTATTTATTTATTTATTTTGAGATTAATCTCCCTGGGCTCTATTTAGCTCAGCAGCAAAAAAAAAGAAAAGAAAACAACAATTGAAGCCAGTTAATGTCTTATTAAAGTGCTGTTAAATTGGCGTGGGGTGTTATATTGCAGGGTGTTTTGATTTCTATATCAGATTCCTGGTGTCTGGGCACAACGAGAGAAAAGAAAGTTACTGCCATGCTGTTTGTTCAGCTGTGGATTTGTAGTGCTAAAATGGAGCGCCTTTCCAGATGGTCTTTACTCACTGGCTAAAAATGTAAATACTGGAAACACGGTCCCTATTTCTACACAAAACCCTCTTCCAATCCCATTTTCAAGAAAAGATGACGCAATCCCGGTGATGCTTTTCACCTTGCACTTGTTTTTCATGCTAATCCAGGTGTAGGTCAACAAACCAAGAGTAAGAAGGATGCCAGTCTCAGAGCAGGGCGGAAAAAGGCCAAGGGGCGGCAGTCCAAAGTAAAAGACAAGGAAGCAGGAGGGAAACCTCTGTCCATTCTCACCCAGGTCCTGGAGAAAGGGCGATTTCTTCGTCTCACCGATCATACGGT
>JACRUU010000027.1:24714235-24721735 GCA_030449085.1 Kryptopterus vitreolus | reverse complement strand
ATCAAATAAACCGTTCGGATGCTGCATTGAAAACAAATACGCAATTCAAACATGCATTCAGCGATTAAATATGCGTTTCAAAAGCATTTTTCCAAGCAACTACACAGGGCTTTTTTTTTTTATTCCTTTGTGTGTATTTATCCATAAAAAAAAAAAAAAAAAAAAAAAAAAAAATATATATATATATATATATATATATAATATATATATATATATATATATATATTAAATATTTCCCCCCTCACTATTCAAATAGACGGAAAAAGGGGGGGGGGGGGCGTTACTTATCTTTAAATGCTAAAGACGCATCTGGAATTTGGTTTTCAATAGTGATGCAATACAATCCTGGTTAAAAAAGGCTGGTAGTGATAAAGGAGAAGAGGGGAAAGAAAAATAAAAGGCAAACCGTGTCACTTATTTAGACAACACACAGGTCATATGCATAGAAACTAAAGACACGATTCAAACCCCAGGCAGTCGTATGAAGATCTAGTGACAAAAAAAAGAAAGAAATTATATAATAATAAACCCTGAGATTTAGATTTAATCTTCCAAGTACAAAAAAAAACAAAAACAAAACAAAAACAAAAAAAAAAGGTGGCCGTGTTGATTTTAAGTGCTCGTGTGCAATCCTTCAAATCGGCTTCAAGTCTGTACAAAAGTTCACCTGAGAAAGATCCGTTTTGGATCGAAGTGTCCTTCGGGGGTTGACAGGTTTGTCGAGCCACGCGACTAATATAGCCTTCAGTGTAGATCGTAGAATTCTATAACCCCCCCCCTCGGGGGCGTCCGAGGGTCCGTGAATCTGCTTCCTCGAAGCTGATGAACCAGTGTTATCTTGGGGAAAGAGGGGGGCTGGAGAAAAGGCCAGAGTGCCGAGGGGACTGCAGGCTCACGGAGGTGGACGAGGGGGAGATTTTGCGAGGACTGCTCAAGTCCCCGTTCTGCAGTTTCCACAGCAGCTCCTCGTTTTCCATCGACAGGCGCTTGTTCACTTTCGTCTCTTTCTGAAGCGATTCCTGAAGGACCGCCTGCTCGGTGGACAGTTGCCTAGTGGGGGCAAATAAATAAATACACAAATAAATAAAATTAAAAAATGACACACGGACCCTTAATTTAACTGCAAGTCTTATACTCCTCTCTTCTATCCCTCTTTTCCTTTCCGGTTTCCTCCCCCGGTCCAAAAACATGCACGGTAGGTTGATTGGCACCTTGGAAAAATTGTCCCCTAGTGTATGAATGTGTGTGTGTGGTGTGTGTGTGTGTGTGTGTGTGTGTGTGTGTGTGTGTCCCTGCGATGGGCTGGCATTCCATCCAGGGTGTATCCTGCCTTAATGCCCATAGACGCCTGAGATAGGCACAGACTCCCCGTGACCCGAGGGAAGATCGGATATAAAGCGGTAGAAGATGAATGAATGAATGAATGTAATAATAATAATAATAATAATAATAATAATAATAATAATAATAATAACAGGGGGCACGGTGGTTTAGTGGTTAGCACGTGTTCGCCTCACACCGCCAGGGTCCGGGTTCGATTCCTGTCTCGGCCATGTGTGTGTGGAGTTTGTGCATGTTCTCCCCGTGCCTCAGGGGGGTTTTTTTCTCCGGGTTCTCCGGTTTCCTCCCCCGGGTCCAAAAACATGCACGGTAGGTTGATTGGCACCTTGGAAAATTGTCCCTAGTGTATGAATGTGTGTGAATGTGTGTGTGTGTGTGCCCTGCCCTGATGGGTTGGTATTCCATCCAGGGTGTATCCTGCCTTAATACCCATAGACGCCTGAGATAGGCACACAGACTCCCCGTGACCCGAGGGAAGATCGGATAAAGCGGTAGAAGATGAATGAATGAATGAATGAATATTTTCCATTTGTGTGCAAAAACACTACTAAAAAGCAAACGTCCGCGTTTCCCTCCCAAACAATTCAACACTACAATAATTTAGTGCGTTTCCATTAAATTTAAATAGCGAATTGAAAATACGCCCAACATGTATCGCAAAAAAGTTTGAACACTCACTGTAACGTTTTTTTCCCCCCCCGTATTTCCAGGTCACATGATATACGTGAACAGTCACGTGATCAAATGTGTGGACTGAAGATGAGAGTGTTATTTAGACAAAAACATCTCGGGAATATTCGATTCCCAGCTACAGAGAAACGCCGCCATTCATCAAGAACTGGAATTTCTGTCGCCATTTTTTTTTTTTTAATCGAAAGACGAGTTTTAGTCGCACGTTATGCAAATTTGTAACGGAAATGTAAATAGTGTCGTCAATGATTTGTACCGTAAATTCTGGACTATAAAGCGCACCTGCATATAAGCCGCATCCGCTCTATTTGAAAAAAAAAAACCAAAAAAATTCAATAAATAAGCCGCACCTGCATACAAGCCGCAGCCGCATCCGCTTTTGAATTGTAAATGTACATGTATGTACCTAAATAGATCCTTTCCTAACCTGTATTTTAACACGGTGTAACGGTGGACGCTGCACAGAGACGCGGAGATCCGGAATTCATACAAAACAGGATTTATTAGAATAAAGAACTCAGGAGACGCCGCTCATACGGAGCGGCCAGACAGGCTAGGGAGCCTTGCGCTCTGCGCGCCGTGGTACCGGGAGTACCGGAGAGCAGGAGTCCGGGAATCGGGAACAGACAAAGGTTAGGCATAAACATATATCGAGCGTCCGTGTCCGCGACACTAGGTATGTGCTACGAGCCCGGACGGGGATTGTAGGGTGAACCGGGCTTATATCGGGAGAGGGAAAATCAAGAACAACTTTGGCTGATTTGTGCGTGTGTGTGTGTGTGTGTGTGTGTGTGTGTGTGTGTGTGTGTGTGTGTGTGTGTGTGGGGAAAAGAGCAGGAGGAGAGAGAGAGAGAGAGAGCAGAGAGCACTGAGCAGCAACTTTGCTGATTAAAACGGGACAGAACCAAGAGAAAATAAGCGCTATTTACAGTATTTATCTTCATTTCTCCTGTGTGTGAAATGACGTCACCTTAACCTTGTAAAGATAGAGTTTGTCCTCCTTCTATCCGCTTCTACCCACTTATATCTGCTAAAGAGGAACTAGCGCATTCTTCTTCTTTGCATTTATTTTGTGTTAGTTTTGATTCTAATTCCGGTTAGAGCCCCTAGCGGTCGGGAAAAAATCTGCAGAATAGCCGCACCTTATTATTAGCCGCATGGTTCAAAACCTATGGAAAAAAGTAGCGGCTTATAGTCCAGAATTAACGGTAATCACAACCATTAAAATCCTATTCTTTTTGGACCAGGCCAAGGTTTGTTTGTTTGTTTGTTTTTGCCAGTAATGCAGAATTCGTTCAAATATAAAGAGAACCCCAAAACAGACCCAAAGAAACCAAACCAAACCTTGATAATGCGGCATGTTTGTCCATCCTGGCTTTTAGATCTTCGTTTTCTTGCTGGACTTTCTTAAGGCATTCGTCAATCTTCACATTTTTCTCCATCTAGGAGAAATAAAACACAGACATTGTATCACGTTCTTCGCATCTCGAGTAAAAAAACGGGTCAGAATGAAAGTTGAACTCGCCAGTTTGTCTAATTGCATCAGTTTCTTGTCTTGTTGGTGAATTTGCTTGTTCTTGATGTCCAAAACCACTTTCAGACTTTCGAGCTCTTGCTCCAGATACAGCGTGTGTGTGTCCTTCTGGAAAGATCAAAAGTAAAATGTACTCGACACAATCCGCACGTCCAATTATATATCAGTTGATCAATTCCACTCCTAATCTCTCGCTTTAATAAAATTATTGATAAATATTTATTTTACTGTGGAAATTATTCTTTTAATATTCATTTTTTTTTTGTGTGTGGTTGCTTCAATTATTATGGTACGGGGGCTCCTTTAAGCATTATGTTCCAGTTTTGGTTGCTTTATGTATGTGTATGTATATACATACATAAAATATAAATAAATAAAAAAATTATATATATATATATATATATATATATATATATATATACTATATATACACACATACATACCATACATTATATATAGATATATATATATATATATATATATATATATATATATATATATATATACACACACACACTATACATACACATACATGCACATATATATATATATATGTGTGTGTGTGTGTGTGTGTGTGTTGAATAGAAGGTCTAAAAAGCAGAGAGTAACCTTTCTTTAAACACCTTGCATGTGATCTTGTGGATTAAAAGCACAACGCCATGTAATAAGTCATTATGTAGTGACAGAAAGGCAACAGAGACCGGGTTTGGTTGATATGATATCTATATACAGACACTTTGGCAGAGCAGTGGAAGGTTCTTATTCTTTTCAGAAGGCTAGGGGGCGACACTTGACGTGACTAACAGTAACCTGCCACGCCACACGGTGCACTGATAGACCTTAAATGGAAAGTGTTCTGCGGGTTTGCTATCAGCGGGAGCTATTCCTGTTTACTCTGATAACGTATATAAACAGGACAGGATAAGGTTGAATGTTGGAGGGGCGGGGCGAGGCGAGGCGAGGCGAGGCGATGGCGTGTACCTGACATTTCTCAGCCAGCTCTTTCCTGCGTTCCTCCTCCGCTTTCAGCCTCTCACCGAAGCAGCTGTTTTCCGTCGTGAGCTCCTCGATTTGACTCTGACGAAGGCAAAACGTGGCATTTAGTTACATTTCCAGTGCAAATTTGCGGAAAAATTTTGCGCTATTTTCTAAATCTCGTAAAAAAAAAAAACGAAGTGACGGTGTTTCCGTTTAACCACATCATGTGACTAAAACTCGTCCTCCTTTGATAAGTCATTCGGGGGGAAAAAAAAAAAATGGCGACAGAAATTCCGGATTAATTCTTGATCAATGGTGGAATTTCTCCGTTGCTGGGAATTTAATATTCCCGTCCAAAAAAATTGTCGTCCTTTCATGACAAAGTTGAAAGAATAATAATTCGAAAAGACAAAAAGCAACGGTGACGGATGTCGGCAGGCTTACTTATATCGCAGCCTGTTCATGTAGGTCATGTGACCTGGGAATGCGTGGAAAACAAAAAACATTTCTATTACAGTTATTCCGAATTATTCCTTTTTCGCATCGTTCTAAAAAAAAAAAAATCACGTTAACTTTTAACGTGGTTAAAAACTTTTTTTGCGACCTGTTTTTTTTTTGCAAATTTCACACGTTTCCATTAGGCGTATTTAAAAAACAATATTGTTAAATTCAATATAGAATTGCGCATTTTTAAGGGTTTTAATGGGAACGCGCTAAAAGTGAGGCTCAAAAACTCGATTTGATGAAATGACGAAATGACTTCTTACAGATAACGTTGCTTCGGTGTCTTTTTGCCTTTTCTCCAAGGCCTGCATCTCCTGCTCATGAGACTTACGGAGTTCTGAAAGAGAACCGAAAATCTCACTTTCCTTCCCCCACCTTGTCCAAAATGAGCATTTTGCTAACTGTATCAGTCATTTTCGTCACCTGCAAAAGTTTCTTCGTAGTGCTGTTTAAGGCCTTTAACCTTCTCCTCATGGCTTTGTTCCAGTCCTTTCTGCAGTGCCTCGTGTTTGGAACTCAATTCGTCAAGCTACACGAGGGTCAAAGAACACAAAACAACACTCTCGATATTTTCCTGAACATGATGAGCCTGAATCCAGTGCATTCGAACAGGAATACAAAAGGACCTTATAAAGTACAGCGGTCCCCAGAAAATTAACACGGAAAGCTTTTACATTAACCCTGCTCTGGTACCACGGGGTCTGTGTGACCCCAGCCCTCTTTTACATTCGCTGGCGGTCATGTCGACCCCATAGTACCTTCAATGTAACATTTCCTATTTTTCCACATTCCGTCGCAAAACGATGGCTAAAACGATGAGGGTCTTGTATGTGGACGCTTGACGGCGCAAGCCGTCAAAGCGTTCGTTATTTTTGTGGCCGAACATACGGACGACAAAAGTTCTTGATTGCTCCGCACGCTCCACGATTGTACGCGCGTCAGACGGCGAAATATGGTCGTTCTCAGTCGCGCCATTGCAGAAGACGCATCCCCACCAGCTCCGAGCGCCACCCAGAGTCATCCAGGATATTTCTCCCAGATCATGTGACAAGAAAACCAAATGAGTCTGTAATAGATTTGTGTGCGAAGGCCAAACCGAAACGGTTGCGCAACCAATGCGAATAGTAACATTTTTAGTTTTTAGTATAGTAACTCGCACATGAAGTGTTGCACAACGTTATTGGGATTTTATAACACATTGGGATAATATAATATCAAGGAAAACCAGATCATTGTAATAAAGCGATGCTATTCTTGTCATGGGGGCTACGGTGGCTTAGCGGTTAGCACGTTCGCCTCACAAAAGCCTCACACCGCCAGGGTCCGGGTTCGATTCCCGCCTCGGCCATGTGTTTGTGAGTTTGCATGTTCTCCCCGTGCCTCAGGGGGTTTTTCTCCGGTTTCCTCCCCCGGTCCAAAAACATGCACGGTAGGTTGACTTGGCACCTTGGAAAATTGTCCCTAGTGTATGAATGTGTGTGTGTGTGTGTGTCCTGTGATGGGTTGGCATTCCATCCAGGGTGTATCCTGCCTTAATGCCCATAGACGCCCGAGATAGACACAGAGAGAAGATCGGATGAAGCGAATGAATGAATGAATGAATGAATATTCTTGCCATATACCATGTTTTTCACTATGGGGGTTTTCATGCTACCAAGAATGTGATTTCCCCAGGGTTAAAGCCTTCCTTCCGCTTTACCTGTAGCGTCAACAGCGCTTTGTACTTCTCCGCTTCTTCCTGATACGCCTGGTGGATTTTCTCCCACTCGGTCCGTGTAGAACGTCTTCAGTCGTTCCTCAAGGTCGGCCAGGTCCAGCCGGTGTTTCTCCTGCACTTTCTCCAGCACTTTATCGTAGGCCACGTGCAACTCTTCCTTCTCCTTCGCCAGGCGCTCACACGACTGCTCCGAGTTCACTACGGGGTTATGAAATGCACTTTACGCCGCATGCAGCAGGTAAAACGCATGTAAACGCTGTACGGTAAATACACAACACGCGGAGGATTAAAAAAAAAAAGGGAGTATTTGTTCTAACCTTTGTTCTACGCGTAAATCTCTTTAAAAGGACGAGTTGCTGGCGCTAAAAGCACATTTGCTGTCTTGACATAAGGCTCTGCCAATACTCTGGTGTGTGTGTGTGTGTGTGTGTGTGTGTGTGTGTGTGATTCATTTGAAAAGCATTCTTCCTGGCACACAGCTGCTACTGCATCTTTGACAGCACTACACATTTTTAGCTAGAACAGTACATGAAATATCATGCAAGAATAATCATTCAGTAAAAAAATAAATAAAAATAAATAAGTAAGTAAATAAATAATAAATAAAAATACTATCAACATTAGAGGAAAGAGGGAGAATAATGAATAACGTCTTTTAGTTCAAACAACACATGCCTCTTAACTCAGGCCTAGAATGAGTCACCCATAGACACACACACACAAACATATACACACA
>JACRUU010000027.1:24692313-24713735 GCA_030449085.1 Kryptopterus vitreolus | reverse complement strand
TACACCGAGTTCCAGGAAGGGAGGTGGCGGTAGTGCAACACTATTGAGTATATAAAGTAATAACGTCTCTGTGGTTATAATCGGGTACAAAAGCAACCTTTTATTGCCTTTTATTTGCTGCCGTGACTAAGGCAAAAACCGTTTCGTTAATACAACCAGATATGTTCTCAGGACCCGTGCATGTGCTTCAGTGTAGTATGTAGAATGTCGCCGTTCCTCTGTTCTGTTGCCTTTTTACTCGAAAACCATTCATGTGTAACAACTGCCCTCGCTTCAGTACAATGAATGACATTTAATGCTGACTGGTTCTTAATTGAAGTCTGTCACATATAAATCTGTGTGTGTGTGTGTGGTGTGTGTGTATATATATATATATATAATATATATATATATATATATATATATATATATAAAGAATGTTCAGTACATCATCACACATCCTAAATTCCCCGATACACTACTAGCTGCGCATTCACAACAGGTTCGATCTCCTCACTATATTAGCGTATATTACCGTATGGAACCTTACAGCAAGCGCATCGCATTCCCAAATCCGTATTACGCAATAAAGCGCATTTTTCTGAACGCAATAAAGCGCTTCCGTATAACCTAAACACCGTATCACCAGTTTATATGGAAAACAACCGGAACACAATTCTTAAAGGAGCCACGTCCCATATTTTACACTTAAAACAAACACTAAAAAAAACCATTAAAATTAACATGAAATTTATATTTTATATATATATATATATATATATTCTAATATATATATATATTATTAGTAAAAATAAATATAAGCAATATGTTTATTAAAGGGAGAGATTTTAACATCTGTTTATAGTATTATAAATATGAAAAGCATTCTCTATTCATCTATACATACATATATAATTTAAATTTGTATTTTTTATTTTTTTTTAATTATTAAATAAAAGCCCTAGTTGTACTAATGTAGATTGCTCTGGATGATTTCTGTAAACTCTTGTCGCTGCATTAGCTTTGGCGTGTCCGTTACGAAACCATTTATCAGGGTAACGCTGATTATAGCTCATGAGGGAAATGTTGCCCACACAACACTTAAAAGCTTTGAGAATTGTATGTCATTTCCCCTCCAATGTCACGTTCATAACGTCTTCATTACAAAAGAGCCCTGTAATTTAACGCCATGCAGGGATTCTCGATTTCAGTCCGAGCTGCATTGTCTCGCATTGTTAAACGCTGTTTTTTTTTTTCCCCTCCTATTTCTAACATACCTGATCTAGTCGGCAAAAAAAGGACATTACCAAGGCGTCACTATCCGTTTTATTTGTCCAATAGATCTCACCAAAACATGTCTGTTGTGATATCTTCAGGAATGACTATTAGTGTAACTTGCATGCTTTATATCCACCCTTATAACCCCCCCCCCCCCACACACCACAAACACACACATCCCCTTTTTCCCCAAGTGACAAACATTCCTGATCTGTGTATCAGTTACGTTTCCATTCGCTCACATTTATTTGGATTATTTATAGGCACGTGTAATCTGAGATATGCAGCATAACCCCCCCCCCCACCCCCCCCCACCCCATAATAGAATTATACCGCCCATTTATGTAATGCCATCCAGCCATTAGTTATTAATGGCTTTCTCTGTTGTCCTTCTGTTTTTTGTTGTTGTTTGTTTTGTTTGTGTTTTTTTTTGGCGTAGTTTGTGCTCAGGACTACTTTCTGATCGCTCCTAGTATAAACATGAACTGATTAAGATATTTACACAAGGCGTGACCGTTTCGGCCCAAGGGTTGTTGATGTGTGTTACAGGAACATATCGACTGAACACAAGGAACCTCCTCTGTATTTCTGATTAGATTCAGATGAGAGACTCATTCTGTCCTGTGGATAAACAGCCTACAAGGTTTTTATTACAGGGTCGTCGTCGTCCCCCCCGTCCCCCGTCCCCCGTCCCCCCTTGGTTTTGTTTGAGATACTGATATCAGGTCGTACAAGCAGAATGAGTTTAATTGTAAAGGTTACAGCTGTCTGTCGTCTTTTTTTTTCTTTTTTTTTGGGACACTGCTGCAGGCTGGCAAATGCCAAAGGATTCGTGCACTAGTTTCAGATGGAGGAATGGGATTTACATGTAGGCTGCTGTTTTCTGATATTGGTGACTGCGCCGCCTCACACACGTCTCACAGCACAACACCATGCAGCTGTGATTCCAGCAGTCACTTAAGATTGTGGATAAAGAACAGCAGCGGTGTGTGTGAGTGTGTGTTTGTGTGTGTGTGTGAGTGTGTGTGTGTGGTGGTGTGTTTGTGTGTGTGTGTTTTGTTTGTGTGTGTGTGTGTTTGTTTGTGTGAGTGTGTTGTGTGTGTGTGTGTGTTAGTGTGTTTGTGTGTGTATGTTTGGTGTGTCTGTGTGAGTGTTTGTGTGTCTGTGTGAGAGTGTGTTTGTGTGTGGTGAGAGTGTTGTTTTGTGTTCTTGTGGAGTGTTTGTGTCTGTGTGAGAGTCTTGTTGTTTGTGTGTGTCTGTGTGTCTGTGTGAGAGTGTTTGTTTGTGTGTCTGTGTGAGAGTGTTTGTG
The DNA here is from genome assembly GCA_030449085.1 of Kryptopterus vitreolus. NCBI lineage: Eukaryota > Metazoa > Chordata > Actinopteri > Siluriformes > Siluridae > Kryptopterus > Kryptopterus vitreolus. Next base: position 24,711,169 of record JACRUU010000027.1, on the reverse strand, counting down.
TGTCTGTGTGTTTGTTGTGTGTGTTGTGTGTGAGAGTTTGTTGTGGGGTGTGTGGGTGGTGTTGGTGTGGTTGGGTTTGGTGGTGTGAGTGTGTGTGTGGGTGGTGTGTTGTGTGTGTGTGTGTCTGTGTGAGTGTGTTGTGTGTTGTCTGTGTGAGAGTGTGTGTTGTGTGTTGTTGAGTGTTTTTGTGTGTTTGTGTTTGTGTGTGTGTGTTTTGTGTGTCTGTGTGAGTCTTTGTTTGTGTTGTGTGTGTCTGTGTGAGTGTTTGTGTGTGTGTGTTGTGTCTGTGTGAGAGTGTGTGAGAGTGTTTGTTTGTGTGTGTTGTGTGTCTGTGTGAGTGTTTGTTTGTGTGTGTTTGTGTGTCTGTGTGAGTGTTTGTGTGTCTGTGTGAGAGTGTGTGTTTGTGTGTGTCTGTGTGAGTCTTTGTTTGTGTGTGTGTTGTGTGTGTGTCGTGTGAGAGTGTGTTTGTGTGTCTGTGTGAGTGTTTGTTTGTGTGTGTTTGTGTGTTTGTGTGAGAGTTGTTTGTGTGTGTTGAGTCTTTGTGTGTGTGTGTGAGAGAGTGGTGTTTGGTGTCTGTGTGAGGTGTTGTTTGTGTTGTGTGATGTTTTTTGTGTGTCTGTGTGTGGGTTTGGTGTTTCTTGTTTGAGGAGGAGTCTTGTGTGTGTGTTGAGTCTTTGTTGTGTGTGTGTGTGTCTGTGTGAGTTTTTTTGTGTTGTGTGAGAGTGTGTGTGTGTGTGTCTGTGTGAGAGTGTTTTTTGTGTGTGTTTGTGTGTGTGTGTGTGTTGTGTGAGAGAGTGTGTGTGTGTGAGAGTCTTGTTTGTGTGTGTTGTGTGTCTGTTGTGAGTGTTTGTTTGTGTTTGTGTGTCTGTGTGAGTGTTTGTTTGTGTGTGTGTGTGTTTTGTGTGTGTTTTTGTGAGGTGTGTGTTGTGTTTGTGTTTGTGTGTGTGTTGTGTGTCTGTGTGAGTGTTGTGTGTGTGTGTGTGTTTGTGTGTCTGTGTGAGTTGTGTTGTTTGTGTGTTGGTTGTGTGTCTGTGTGAGTGTTTGTTTGTGTGTGTTGTGTCTGTGTGAGTGTTTGTGTGTGTGTTTAGTGTGTTTGTGTGTGTTTGTGTTTTGTGGAGTGTTTGTTTGTGTGTGGGGTTTGTTTGTTTGTGTGTGTGTGGGTTTGTGTGTTTTTGTGTGTGTTTGTTTTGTGTGTGTGTTGTGTGTCTGTGTGTGTGTTGTGTGTTTTGTGGTGTGTGTGTGTGTGTTGTGTGTGTTGTTTGTGTGTTTGTGTGTGTGTGTTTGTGTGTGTGTCTATGGGTGACTCATTCTAGGCCTGTGTTAAGAGGCATGTGCTGTTTGAACTAAAAGACGTTATTCATTATTCTCCCTCTTTCCTCTAATGTTGATAGTATTTTTATTTATTATTTATTTACTTACTTACTTATTTATTTTTATTTATTTTTTTACTGAATGATTATTCTTGCATGATATTTCATGTACTGTTCTAGCTAAAAATGTGTAGTGCTGTCAAAGATGCAGTAGCAGCTGTGTGCCAGGAAGAATGCTTTTCAAATGAATCCACCCACACACCACAACACACACACACACACACACACACACACACACCAGAGTATTGGCAGAGCCTTATGTCAAGACAGCAAATGTGCTTTTAGCGCCAGCAACTCGTCCTTTTAAAGAGATTTACGCGTAGAACAAAGGTTAGAACAAATACTCCCTTTTTTTTTTTAATCCTCCGCGTGTTGTGTATTTACCGTACAGCGTTTACATGCGTTTTACCTGCTGCATGCGGCGTAAAGTGCATTTCATAACCCCGTAGTGAACTCGGAGCAGTCGTGTGAGCGCCTGGCGAAGGAGAAGGAAGAGTTGCACGTGGCCTACGATAAAGTGCTGGAGAAAGTGCAGGAGAAACACCGGCTGGACCTGGCCGACCTTGAGGAACGACTGAAGACGTTCTACACGACCGAGTGGGAGAAAATCCACCAGGCGTATCAGGAAGAAGCGGAGAAGTACAAAGCGCTGTTGACGCTACAGGTAAAGCGGAAGGAAGGCTTTAACCCTGGGGAAATCACATTCTTGGTAGCATGAAAACCCCCATAGTGAAAAACATGGTATATGGCAAGAATATTCATTCATTCATTCATTCATTCATTCGCTTCATCCGATCTTCCCTCTGTGTCTATCTCGGGCGTCTATGGGCATTAAGGCAGGATACACCCTGGATGGAATGCCAACCCATCACAGGACACACACACACACACAATTCATACACTAGGGACAATTTTCCAATCCAGGTTTTTTGGGGTGCCAAACACTTCCTTGGTGCAATCAACCTACCGTGCATGTTTTTGGACCGGGGTGGAAACCGGAAACCGGAGAAAAAAACCCCCTGAGGCACGGGGAGAACATGCAAACTCACAAACAACACAGTGGCCGAGGCGGGAATCGAACCCGGACCCTGGCTTATTTTTGGTGTGAGGCGAACGTGCTAACCGCTAAGCCACCGTAGCCCCCATGACAAGAATAGCATCGCTTTATTACAATGATCTGGTTTTCCTTGATATTATATTATCCCAATGTGTTATAAAATCCCAATAACGTTGTGCAACACTTCATGTGCGAGTTACTATACTAAAAACTAAAAATGTTACTATTCGCATTGGTTGCGCAACCGTTTCGGTTTGGCCTTCGCACACAAATCTATTACAGACTCATTTGGTTTTCTTGTCACATGATCTGGGAGAAATATCCTGGATGACTCTGGGTGGCGCTCGGGGCTGGTGGGGATGCGTCTTCTGCAATGGCGCGACTGAGAACGACCATATTTCGCCGTCTGACGCGCGTACAATCGTGGAGCGTGCGGAGCAATCAAGAACTTTTGTCGTCCGTATGTTCGGCCACAAAAATAACGAACGCTTTGACGGTTGCGCCGTCAAGCGTCCCATACAAGACCCTCATCGTTTTGCCATCGTTTTGCGACGGAATCTGGAAAAATAGGAAATGTTACATTGAAGGTACTATGGGGTCGACATGACCGCCAGCGAATGTAAAAGAGGGCTGGGGTCACATAGACCCCGTGGTACCAGAGCAGGGTTAATGTAAAAGCTTTCTGTGTTAATTTTCTGGGGACCGCTGTACTTTTATAAGGTCCTTTTGTATTCCTGTTTGAATGCACTGTTCAGGCTCATCATCGCTTGAGCGCTCCTGAGCGTTGTTTTGTGTTCTTTGACCCTCGTGTAGCTTGACGAATTGAGTTCCAAACACGAGGCACTGCAGAAAGGACTGGAACAAAGCCATGAGGAGAAGGTTAAAGGCCTTAAACAGCACTACGAAGAAACTTTTGCAGGTGACGAAAATGACTGATACAGTTAGCAAAATGCTCATTTTGGACAAGGTGGGGGAAGGAAAGTGAGATTTTCGGTTCTCTTTCAGAACTCCGTAAGTCTCATGAGCAGGAGATGCAGGCCTTGGAGAAAAGGCAAAAAGACACCGAAGCAACGTTATCTGTAAGAAGTCATTTCGTCATTTCATCAAATCGAGTTTTTGAGCCTCACTTTTAGCGCGTTCCCATTAAAACCCTTAAAAATGCGCAATTCTATATTGAAAATATAACAATATTGTTTTTTAAATACGCCTAATGGAAACGTGTGAAATTTGCAAAAAAAAAACACGTCGCAAAAAAAGTTTTTAACCACGTTAAAAGTTAACGTGATTTTTTTTTTTTTAGAAGATGCGAAAAAGGAATAAATTACGCGAAAACTGTAATAGGAAATGTTTTTTGTTTTCCACGCATTCCCAGGTCACATGACCTACATGAACAGGCTGCGATATAAGTAAGCCTGCCGACATCCATCACCGTTGCTTTTTGTCTTTTCGAATTATTATTCTTTCAACTTGTCATGAAAGGACGACAATTTTTTTGGACGGGAATATTAAATTCCCAGCAACGGAGAAATTCCACCATTGATCAAGAATTAATCCGGAATTTCTGTCGCCATTTTTTTTTTTTTCCCCCCGAATGACTTATCAAAGGAGGACGAGTTTTAGTCACATGATGTGGTTAAACGGAAACACCGTCACTTCGTTTTTTTTTTTTACGAGATTTAGAAAATAGCGCAAAATTTTTCCGCAAATTTGCACTGGAAATGTAACTAAATGCCACGTTTTGCCTTCGTCAGAGTCAAATCGAGGAGCTCACGACGGAAAACAGCTGCTTCGGTGAGAGGCTGAAAGCGGAGGAGGAACGCAGGAAAGAGCTGGCTGAGAAATGTCAGGTACACGCCATCGCCTCGCCTCGCCTCGCCTCGCCTCGCCCCTCCAACATTCAACCTTATCCTGTCCTGTTTATATACGTTATCAGAGTAAACAGGAATAGCTCCCGCTGATAGCAAACCCGCAGAACACTTTCCATTTAAGGTCTATCATTTAAGTATCAGCACCGTGTGGCGTGGCAGGTTACTGTTAGTCACGTCAAGTGTCGCCCCCTAGCCTTCTGAAAAGAAAAGAACCTTCCACTGCTCTGCCAAAGTGTCTGTATATAGATATCATATCAACCAAACCCGGTCTCTGTTGCCTTTCTGTCACTACATAATGACTTATTACATGGCGTTGTGCTTTTAATCCACAAGATCACATGCAAGGTGTTTAAAGAAAGGTTACTCTCTGCTTTTTAGACCTTCTATTCAACACACACACACACACACACACACACACATATTATATATATATATGTGCATGTATGTGTATGTATGTGTGTGTGTATATATATATATATATATATATATATATATATATATATCTATATATATATATCTATATATAATATATATAATGTAGGTCTGTATGTGTGTATATGTATGTATGTATATGTATATATATATATATATATATATCTATATATATATATATATATATATAATTTTTTTTAGTTCTTATTTTTATGTATGTATCTACATAACAGCAACCAAAACTGGAAACATATGCTTAAAGGAGCCCGTACCATAATAATTGAAACAACCACACACAAAAAAAAATGAATATTAAAAGAATAATAATTTCCACAGTAAAATAAATATTTATCAATAATTTTATTAAAGCGAGAGATTAGGAGTGGAATTGATCAACTGATATATAATTGGACGTGCGGATTGTGTCGAGTACATTTTACTTTTGATCTTTCCAGAAGGACACACACACGCTGTATCTGGAGCAAGAGCTCGAAAGTCTGAAAGTGGTTTTGGACATCAAGAACAAGCAAATTCACCAACAAGACAAGAAACTGATGCAATTAGACAAACTGGCGAGTTCAACTTTCATTCTGACCCGTTTTTTTACTCGAGATGCGAAGAACGTGATACAATGTCTGTGTTTTATTTCTCCTAGATGGAGAAAAATGTGAAGATTGACGAATGCCTTAAGAAAGTCCAGCAAGAAAACGAAGATCTAAAAGCCAGGATGGACAAACATGCTGCATTATCAAGGTTTGGTTTGGTTTCTTTGGGTCTGTTTTGGGGTTCTCTTTATATTTGAACGAATTCTGCATTACTGGCAAAAACAAACAAACAAACAAACCTTGGCCTGGTCCAAAAAGAATAGGATTTTTAATGGTTGTGATTACCATTAATTCTGGACTATAAGCCGCTACTTTTTTCATAGGTTTTGAACCATGCGGCTAATAATAAGGTGCGGCTATTCTGCAGATTTTTTCCCGACCGCTAGGGGCTCTAACCGGAATTAGAATCAAAACTAACACAAAATAAATGCAAAGAAGAAGAATGCGCTAGTTCCTCTTTAGCAGATATAAGTGGGTAGAAGCGGATAGAAGGAGGACAAACTCTATCTTTACAAGGTTAAGGTGACGTGATTTCACACACAGGAGAAATGAAGATAAATACTGTAAATAGCGCTTAATTTTCTCTTCGTTCTGTCCCGTTTTAATCAGCAAAGTTGCTGCTCAGTGCTCTCTCTCTCTCTCTCTCTCTCTCTCCTGCTCTTTTCCCCACCACACACACACACACACACACACACACACCACACACACACACACACGCACGCACACAGACACACACACGCACAAATCAGCCAAAGTTGTTCTTGATTTTCCCTCTCCCGATATAAGCCCGGTTCACTCCTACAATCCCCGTCCGGGCTCGTAGCACATACCTAGTGTCGCGGACACGGACGCTCGATATATGTTTATGCCTAACCTTTTGTCTGTTCCCGATTCACGGACTCCTGCTCTCCGGTACTCCCGGTACCACGGCGCGCAGAGCGCAAGGCTCCCTAGCCTGTCTGGCCGCTCCGTATGAGCGGCGTCTCCTGAGTTCTTTATTCTAATAAATCCTGTTTTGTATGAATTCCGGATCTCCGCGTCTCTGTGCAGCGTCCACCGTTACACCGTGTTAAAATACAGGTTAGGAAAGGATCTATTTAGGTACATACATGTACATTTACCAATTCAAAAGCGGATGCGGCTTGTATGCAGGTGCGGCTTATTTATTATTTTTTTGGTTTTTTTTTTTCAAAATAGAGCGGATGCGGCTTATATGCAGGTGCGCTTTATAGTCCAGAATTTACGGTACAAATCATTGACGACACTATTTACATTTCCGTTACAAATTTGCATAACGTGCGACTAAAACTCGTCTTTCGATTAAAAAAAAAAAAATGGCGACAGAAATTCCAGTTCTTGATGAATGGCGGCGTTTCTCTGTAGCTGGGAATCGAATATTCCCGAGATGTTTTTGTCTAAATAACACTCTCATCTTCAGTCCACACATTTGATCACGTGACTGTTCACGTATATCATGTGACCTGGAAATACGGGGGGGGAAAAAAACGTTACAGTGAGTGTTCAAACTTTTTTGCGATTACATGTTGGGCGTATTTTCAATTCGCTATTTAAATTTAATGGAAACGCACTAAATTATTGTAGTGTTGAATTGTTTGGGAGGGAAACGCGGACGTTTGCTTTTATAGTGTTTTTTGCACACAAATGGAAAATATTCATTCATTCATTCATTCATCTTCTACCGCTTTATCCGATCTTCCCTCGGGTCACGGGGAGTCTGTGTCTATCTCAGGCGTCTATGGGCATTAAGGCAGGATACAACCCTGGATGGAATACCAACCCATCGCAGGGCACACACACACACACACACATTCATACACTAGGGACAATTTTCCAAGGTGCCAATCAACCTACCGTGCATGTTTTTGGACCGGTGGGGAGGAACGGAAACCGGAGAACCCGGAGAAAAAAGAAAAAGAGGGAAAAAAAAAAAACCCCCCTGAGGCACGGGGAGAACATGCACAAACTCCACACACACATGGCCGAGACGGGAATCGAACCCGGACCCTGGCGGTGTGAGGCGAACGTGCTAACCACTAAACCACCGTGCCCCCTGTTATTATTATTATTATTTATTATTATTATTATTATTATTATTATTATTTCTTCATTATACATTCATTCATTCATCTTCTACCGCTTTATATGATCTTCCTCGGGTCACGGGGGGAGTCTGTGCCTATTCTCAGGCGTCTATGGGCATTAAGGCAGGATTACACCCTGGATGGAATGCCAGCCCATCGCAGGGACACACACACACACACACACACACACACACACACCACACATTCATACACTAGGGACAATTTTCCAAGGTGCCAATCAACCTACTGTGCATGTTTTTGGACCGGGGGAGGAAACCGGGAAAAGAGGGATAGAAGAGAGGAGTGTAAGACTTGCAGTTAAATTAAGGGTCCGTGTGTCTTTTTTATTTTATTTATTTGTGTATTTATTTATTTGCCCCCACTAGGCAACTGTCCTCCGAGCAGGCGGTCCTTCAGGAATCGCTTCAGAAAGAGACGAAAGTGAACAAGCGCCTGTCGATGGAAAACGAGGAGCTGCTGTGGAAACTGCAGAACGGGGACTTGAGCAGTCCTCGCAAAATCTCCCCCTCGTCCACCTCCGTGAGCCTGCAGTCCCCTCGGCACTCGGGCCTTTTCTCCAGCCCCCCTCTTTCCCCAAGATAACACTGGTTATCAGCTTCGAGGAAGCAGATTCACGGACCCTCGGACGCCCCCGAGGGGGGGGGTTATAGAATTCTACGTCTACACTGAAGGCTATATTAGTCGCGTGGCTCGACAAACCTGTCAACCCCCGAAGGACACTTCGATCCAAAACGGATCTTCTCTCAGGTGAACTTTTGTACAGACTTGAAGCCGATTTGAAGGATTGCACACGAGCACTTAAAATCAACACGGCCACCTTTTTTTTTTTTTTTTTGTACTTGGAAGATTAAATCTAAATCTCAGGGTTTATTATTATATAATTTCTTTCTTTTTTTTGTCACTAGATCTTCATACGACTGCCTGGGGTTTGAATCGTGTCTTTAGTTTCTATGCATATGACCTGTGTGTTGTCTAAATAAGTGACACGGTTTGCCTTTTATTTTTCTTTCCCCTCTTCTCCTTTATCACTACCAGCCTTTTTTAACCAGGATTGTATTGCATCACTATTGAAAACCAAATTCCAGATGCGTCTTTAGCATTTAAAGATAAGTAACGCCCCCCCCCCCCCCCCCGCCCCTTTTTCCGTCTATTTGAATAGTGAGGGGGGAAATATTTAATATATATATATATATATATATTTTTTTTTTTTTTTTAATATTTTTTTTTTTTTTTTTTTGTTTTTTTTTTTTTATGGATAAATACACACAAAGGAATAAAAAAAAAAAGCCCTGTGTAGTTGCTTGGAAAAAAATGCTTTTGAAACGCATATTTAATCGCTGAATGCATGTTTGAATTGCGTATTTGTTTTCAATGCAGCATCCGAACGGTTTATTTGATATTTCCCGCGAATTATACGGAATTAAACACGAATACGGGTTTAGGATCGTTCACTACTTGTCGCTTTTTTTTTTTTTTTTTTTTCTTGCTGTCCCTTTTTCCTTACTCATACTTTATGGACCATGGACCAACATATACGACTGTTTGTGCATGTTCAAATGGCCTCAATAAGCAACCCCAAGCCCCTCACCCCCCCTCCCTCGCCTTGTGAAGCTTTACGTGTTGACTATATCATGTGTGAATATGGTTGTGAAAGCTAAAAGAAACGATGCGCTAATGTGGATTGTGTGTGTGTGTGTGTGTGTGTGTGTGTGTGTGTGTGTGTGTTTGTGAAAGATATTTGTGTGAGTATTAATTTCTTGGTGTGAGCCTGAATTTTTTTTTTTTTTTTCTTTTTTTTTTTGGAATTTTCAATTAAAATAAAGTCATTAAAAGTCGTTTGTTTGTTTTGATCGTTTTGGAAGGAAATGTCGGGACGAGTACGGAATGAAATCGGTGGAAGCGAAGAGTGTATATAACACCGAACCTAAAAATAAGCACAGGCTCCCACTCCGCACTCCACATTCCACATACGGAGTCCATTAGAGGCTTAGCGCACTTTCCACCACACGCTCCACCGTCAGCTTCTTTTATTTTCACTTCACAGCAATGCAAGACCATGTTAATATTGGGAAACAGATGATAATTGTAGCATTAGAAGAAAAAAAAAACGTTCCCAGTGCTATTTGGAAGTGTACGAAGCGTTTGCAGATATTGGGAATGATTGGCATTTTATATTAGCTTGCATTGTTTATTTATTTATTTATTTTTCCTCCTCCATTGCCATGAAAAGTCCCCTCTTTTCTTCTTCCCCCCCCCCTCCCCTCTTTTCTTCTTTTTTTTTTTTTTTCCCCTACCCTCTTCATCAAGGCTTGATGCAAGCAAGCAAAGCAGCCAGATACCTAATGCATACCTCCTATTTTCGCCTCCTAATGGCTTTATAAGGAGTTCACTTGTGTGGCCACTGAGGTTTCCCCATAGGAATTTTTAGCTGTGCATATGTACGTCCCAAAGTCGATCGTCTCCACGTCGTCCACCATCATGACGCTCTGGGAGATGCGCATGATTTGGCCCGCACCCCTGTTGATCAGCCGCCGAGAGTCGTGAATGTTCACAGGCCGCTGGTCCTTGATTGGGAAAAGAAGAAAAGGAGTTCAGGGTGAGTTTGTGTGCGTTTATTTCATTCATCACTAATCTGCAAATACGAGCTTTTTTGTATCGTATAACTTATTATAAGGATGTACTGTTTTCCTTGCTATGTTTATGCATGCATGTGTGTGTGTGTGTGTGTGTGTGTACATATATATATATATATATGTGTGGTGTGTGTGTGTGTGTGTGTATATATATATATATATGTGTATGTGTGTGTATAGATATAGACCGAGATATAGAGACGGAGAGACAGAGAGAGATGGAGAGACGGGTGGAGAGATAGATAGATATATATATATATATGTATATATATATATATATATATATATATATATAATAAATAAATTAAAAAAAACTTTATATATGTGTATATATATGGTATATGTATATGTGTGTGTGTGTGGTGTGTATGTATATATATATATATATATATATATATATATATATATACACCACACACACAGGCAGACAGACAGATAGTAAATGGGTTAATGTTTACCTGTCCTGGAAAGGTCCAGGTGAATTTAACATCGTTGTCAGGTTCCCCCAGAACAGTGCAGGTGATATTGAACACGTCCCCTCCTGTCACTTCATTTGAGGAGGCTTTAATATTTGCAAATGGGGGGCCACTGGGTACTAGATTAAGAGGGGGGGAAGGGGGGGGGGGGGGCACACACCAGTTTGTTTGTTTTCATCCATATTATTCATGTTTAGTGTTTCCTATACTTAATGCTTAGCCATTAATTTAAACATTTCGTATGTATTATTCATATGTGTGTATATATATACAAACCGGAATTCCAAAAAAGTTGGGACACTATACGAATCGTGAATAAAAACTGAATGCAATGATGTGTAGGTGCCAACTTCTAATATTTTATTCAGAATAGAACATAACACACGAAACAAACGTTTAATTTTTTTGTTTTTTTTTAAACTGAGAAAATGTACCATTTTAAGGGAAAAATATGTTGATTCAGAATTTCATGGTGTCAACAAATCCCAAAAAAGTTGGACAAAGGACATTTTCACCACTGTGTGCACCCCCCCTTCCATTTCCCCCTCTTAATTCTAGTACCCAGTGGCCCCCCATTTGCAAATATTAAAGCCTCCTCAAATGAAGTGACAGGAGGGGACGTGTTCAATATCACCTGCACTGTTCTGGGGGAACCTGACAACGATGTTAAATTCACCTGGACCTTTCCAGGACAGGTAAACATTAACCCTTACTATCTGTCTGTCTGCCTGGGTGTGTGTGTACTATATATATATAGATATAGATGTGATAGATATATATATAATACACACCATACACCCACACACATACATTACATATATAGACACCTATAAAAGTTTTTTAATTATTTTCGGATATTATATATATACTATATATATAATATATATAATATAATATATCTATCTATCTCTCCACCCGTCTCTCCATCTCTGTCTCTCCGTCTCTAATATCTCGGTCTATATCATACAACCACATACAAATATATATGATATATACACAACACACACACATGTACACCATAATATATATAATATATATATGTACACACAAACAAAACAAACACACATGCATGCATAAACATAGCAAGGAAAACAGTACATCCTTATAATAAGTTATACGATACAAAAAAGCTCGTATTTGCAGATTAGTGATGAATGAAATAAACGCACACAAACTCACCCTGAACTCCTTTTCTTCTTTTCCCAATCAAGGACCAGCGGCCTGTGAACATTCACGACTCTCGGCGGCTGATCAACAGGGGTGCGGGCCAAATCATGCGCATCTCCCAGAGCGTCATGATGGTGGACGACGTGGAGACGATCGACTTTGGGACGTACATATGCACAGCTAAAAATTCCTATGGAGAAACCTCAGTGGCCACACAAGTGAACTCCTTATAAAGCCATTAGGAGGCGAAAATAGGAGGTATGCATTAGGTATCTGGCTGCTTTGCTTGCTTGCATCAAGCCTTGATGAAGAGGGTAGGGAAAAAAAAAAGAAGAAAAGAGGGGAGGGGGGGGGGGGGGGGGGAAGAAGAAAAGAGGGGACTTTTCATGGCAATGGAGGAGGAAAAATAAATAAATAAATAAATAATAATGCAAGCTAATATAAAATGCCAATCATTCCCAATATCTGCAAACGCTTCGTACACTTCCAAATAGCACTGGGAACGTTTTTTTTTTTCTTCTAATGCTACAATTATCATCTGTATCCCAATATTAACATGGTCTTGCATTGCTGTGTGAAGTGAAAATAAAAGAAGCTGATGGTGGAGCGTGTGGTGGAAAGTGCGCTAAGCCTCTAATGGACTCCGTATGTGGAATGTGGAGTGCGGAGTGGGAGCCTGTGCTTATTTTTAGGTTCGGTGTTATATACACTCTTCGCTTCCACCGATTTCATTCCGTACTCGTCCCGACATTTCCTTCCAAAACGATCAAACAAACAACGACTTTTAATGACTTTATTTTAATTGAAAATTCCAAAAAAAAAAGAAAAAAAAAAAAAAAAAAAAAAAATTCAGGCTCACACCAAGAAATTAATACTCACACAAATATCTTTCACAAACACACACACACACACACACACACACACACACACACCACACATTTGCGCATAGTTTCTTTTAGCTTTCACAACCATATTCACACATGATATAGTCAACACGTAAAGGATGACACGAGCGGGAAAGGGGAGGGGGGTGATGAGGGGGCTTGGGGTTGCTTATTGAGGGCCCATTTGAACATGCACAACAGTCGTATATGTTGGTCATGGTCATAAAGTATGAGTAAGGAAAAAGGGACAGGCAAGAAAAAAAAAAAAAAAAGCGACAAGTAGTGAACGATCCTAAACCCGTATTCGTGTTTAATTCCGTATAATTCGCGGGAAATATCAAATAAACCGTTCGGATGCTGCATTGAAAACAAATACGCAATTCAAACATGCATTCAGCGATTAAATATGCGTTTCAAAAGCATTTTTCCAAGCAACTACACAGGGCTTTTTTTTTTATTCCTTTGTGTGTATTTATCCATAAAAAAAAAAAAAAAAAAAAAAAAAAAATATATATATATATATATATGTATATATATAATATATATATATATATAATATATATTATATATTCCCCCCTCACTATTCAAATAGACGGAAAAAAAAGAAAAGGGGGGGGGGGGCGTTACTTATCTTTAAATGCTAAAGACGCATCTGGAATTTGGTTTTCAATAGTGATGCAATACAATCCTGGTTAAAAAAGGCTGGTAGTGATAAAGGAGAAGAGGGGAAAGAAAAATAAAAGGCAAACCGTGTCACTTATTTAGACAACACACAGGTCATATGCATAGAAACTAAAGACACGATTCAAACCCCAGGCAGTCGTATGAAGATCTAGTGACAAAAAAAGAAAGAAATTATATAATAATAAACCCTGAGATTTAGATTTAATCTTCCAAGTACAAAAAAAAACAAAAACAAAACAAAAACAAAAAAAAAAGGTGGCCGTGTTGATTTTAAGTGCTCGTGTGCAATCCTTCAAATCGGCTTCAAGTCTGTACAAAAGTTCACCTGAGAAGATCCGTTTTGGATCGAAGTGTCCTTCGGGGGTTGACAGGTTTGTCGAGCCACGCGACTAATATAGCCTTCAGTGTAATCGTAGAATTCTATAACCCCCCCCTCGGGGGCGTCCGAGGGTCCGTGAATCTGCTTCCTCGAAGCTGATGACCAGTGTTATCTTGGGGAAAGAGGGGGGCTGGAGAAAAGGCCAGAGTGCCGAGGGGACTGCAGGCTCACGGAGGTGGACGAGGGGGAGATTTTGCGAGGACTGCTCAAGTCCCCGTTCTGCAGTTTCCACAGCAGCTCCTCGTTTTCCATCGACAGGCGCTTGTTCACTTTCGTCTCTTTCTGAAGCGATTCCTGAAGGACCGCCTGCTCGGTGGGACAGTTGCCTAGTGGGGGCAAATAAATAAATACACAAATAAATAAAATTAAAAAATGACACACGGACCCTTAATTTAACTGCAAGTCTTATACTCCTCTCTTCTATCCCTCTTTTCCCGGTTTCCTCCCCCGGTCCAAAAACATGCACGGTAGGTTGATTGGCACCTTGGAAAATTGTCCCTAGTGTATGAATGTGTGTGTGTGTGTGTGTGTGTGTGTGTGTCCCTGCGATGGGCTGGCATTCCATCCAGGGTGTATCCTGCTTAATGCCCATAGACGCCTGAGATAGGCACAGACTCCCCGTGACCCGAGGGAAGATCGGATATAAAGCGGTAAAGAGATGAATGAATGAATGTATATAATAATACTATAATAATAATAAAATAGGGGGCACGGTGGTTTAGTGGTTACCATGTTCGCCTCACACCGCCAGGGTCTGGGTTCGATTCCTGTCTCGGCCATGTGTGTGTGGAGTTTGTGCATGTTCTCCCCGTGCCTCAGGGGGTTTTTTTCTCCGGGTTCTCCGGTTTCCTTTCCCCCGGTCCAAAAACATGCACGGTAGGTTGATTGGCACCTTGGAAAATTGTCCCTAGTGTATGAATGTGTGTGAATGTGTGTGTGTGTGTGTGATGGGTTGGTATTCCATCCAGGGTGTATCCTGCCTTAATGACCCATAGACGCCTGAGATAGGCACAGACTCCCCGTGACCCGAGGGAAGATCGGATAAAGCGGTAGAAGATGAATGAATGAATGAATGAATATTTTCCATTTGTGTGCAAAAACACTATAAAAGCAAACGTCCGCGTTTCCCTCCCAAACAATTCAACACTACAATAATTTAGTGCGTTTCCATTAAATTTAAATAGCGAATTGAAAATACGCCCAACATGTATCGCAAAAAAGTTTGAACACTCACTGTAACGTTTTTTTCCCCCCGTATTTCCAGGTCACATGATATACGTGAACAGTCACGTGATCAAATGTGTGGACTGAAGATGAGAGTGTTATTTAGACAAAAACATCTCGGGAATATTCGATTCCCAGCTACAGAGAAACGCCGCCATTCATCAAGAACTGGAATTTCTGTCGCCATTTTTTTTTTTTTAATCGAAAGACGAGTTTTAGTCGCACGTTATGCAAATTTGTAACGGAAATGTAAATAGTGTCGTCAATGATTTGTACCGTAAATTCTGGACTATAAAGCGCACCTGCATATAAGCCGCATCCGCTCTATTTGAAAAAAAAAAACAAAAAAATTCATAAATAAGCCGCACCTGCATACAAGCCGCATCCGCTTTTGAATTGTAAATGTACATGTATGTACCTAAATAGATCCTTTCCAGACCTGTATTTTAACACGGTGTAACGGTGGACGCTGCACAGAGACGCGGAGATCCGGAATTCATACAAAACAGGATTTATTAGAATAAAGAACTCAGGAGACGCCGCTCATACGGAGCGGCCAGACAGGCTAGGGAGCCTTGCGCTCTGCGCGCCGTGGTACCGGGAGTACCGGAGAGCAGGAGCGGTGGTGGACTTGGAAGTCCGGGAATCGGGAACAGACAAAGGTTAGGCATAAACATATATCGAGCGTCCGTGTCCGCGACACTAGGTATGTGCTACGAGCCCGGACGGGGATTGTAGGGTGAACCGGGCTTATATCGGGAGAGGGAAAATCAAGAACAACTTTGGCTGATTTGTGCGTAGTGTGTGTGTGTGTGTGTGTGTGTGTGTTGTGTGTGTGTGTGTGTGTGTGTGGTTTGTGTGGGTGTGGTGGTGTGGGGAAAAGAGCAGGGAGGAGAGAGAGAGAGAGAGCAGAGCACTGAGCAGCAACTTTGCTGATTAAAACGGGACAGAACCAAGAGAAAATAAGCGCTATTTACAGTATTTATCTTCATTTCTCCTGTGTGTGAAATGACGTCACCTTAACCTTGTAAAGATAGAGTTTGTCCTCCTTCTATCCGCTTCTACCCACTTATATCTGCTAAAGAGGAACTAGCGCATTCTTCTTCTTTGCATTTATTTTGTCTTAGTTTTGATTCTAATTCCGGTTAGAGCCCCTAGCGGTCGGGAAAAAATCTGCAGAATAGCCGCACCTTATTATTAGCCGCATGGTTCAAAACCTAGGAAAAAAGTAGCGGCTTATAGTCCAGAATTTACGGTAATCACAACCATTAAAATCCTATTCTTTTTGGACCAGGCCAAGGTTTGTTTGTTTGTTTGTTTTTGCCAGTAATGCAGAATTCGTTCAAATATAAAGAGAACCCCAAAACAGACCCAAAGAAACCAAACCAAACCTTGATAATGCGGCATGTTTGTCCATCCTGGCTTTTAGATCTTCGTTTTCTTGCTGGACTTTCTTAAGGCATTCGTCAATCTTCACATTTTTCTCCATCTAGGAGAAATAAAACACAGACATTGTATCACGTTCTTCGCATCTCGAGTAAAAAAACGGGTCAGAATGAAAGTTGAACTCGCCAGTTTGTCTAATTGCATCAGTTTCTTGTCTTGTTGGTGAATTTGCTTGTTCTTGATGTCCAAAACCACTTTCAGACTTTCGAGCTCTTGCTCCAGATACAGCGTGTGTGTGTCCTTCTGGAAAGATCAAAAGTAAAATGTACTCGACACAATCCGCACGTCCAATTATATATCAGTTGATCAATTCCACTCCTAATCTCTCGCTTTAATAAAATTATTGATAAATATTTATTTTACTGTGGAAATTATTCTTTTAATATTCATTTTTTTTGTTGTGTGTGGTTGCTTCAATTATTATGGTACGGGGCTCCTTTAAGCATTATGTTCCAGTTTTGGTTGCTTTATGTATGTGTACATATAAGTATATAACATACATAAATATATATAATATAAATAATAATATAATATATATATATACATATACTATATATACCCACATATATACACATATATATATATATATATATATATATATATATATATATATATATATATATATATATATATATATATATATATATATACACACATACATATACACATACACACATACATGCACATATATATATATATATATATAGTGTATGTGTGTGTGTGTGTGTGTGTGTGTTGTTGTTGATAGAAGGTCTAAAAAGCAGAGAGTAACCTTTCTTTAAACACCTTGCATGTGATCTTGTGGATTAAAAGCACAACGCCATGTAATAAGTCATTATGTAGTGACAGAAAGGCAACAGAGACCGGGTTTGGTTGATATGATATCTATATACAGACACTTTGGCAGAGCAGTGGAAGGTTCTTATTCTTTTCAGAAGGCTAGGGGGCGACACTTGACGTGACTAACAGTAACCTGCCACGCCACACGGTGCACTGATAGACCTTAAATGGAAAGTGTTCTGCGGGTTTGCTATCAGCGGGAGCTATTCCTGTTTACTCTGATAACGTATATAAACAGGACAGGATAAGGTTGAATGTTGGAGGGGCGGGGCGAGGCGAGGCGAGGCGAGGCGATGGCGTGTACCTGACATTTCTCAGCCAGCTCTTTCCTGCGTTCCTCCTCCGCTTTCAGCCTCTCACCGAAGCAGCTGTTTTCCGTCGTGAGCTCCTCGATTTGACTCTGACGAAGGCAAAACGTGGCATTTAGTTACATTTCCAGTGCAAATTTGCGGAAAAATTTTGCGCTATTTTCTAAATCTCGTAAAAAAAAAAAACGAAGTGACGGTGTTTCCGTTTAACCACATCATGTGACTAAAACTCGTCCTCCTTTGATAAGTCACTTCGGGGGGAAAAAAAAAAAAATGGCGACAGAAATTCCGGATTAATTCTTGATCAATGGTGGAATTTCTCCGTTGCTGGGAATTTAATATTCCCGTCCAAAAAAATTGTCGTCCTTTCATGACAAAGTTGAAAGAATAATAATTCGAAAAGACAAAAAGCAACGGTGACGGATGTCGGCAGGCTTACTTATATCGCAGCCTGTTCATGTAGGTCATGTGACCTGGGAATGCGTGGAAAACAAAAAACATTTCTATTACAGTTATTCCGAATTATTCCTTTTTCGCATCGTCTAAAAAAAAAAAAAACACGTTAACTTTTAACGTGGTTAAAAACTTTTTTTGCGACCTGTTTTTTTTTGCAAATTTCACACGTTTCCATTAGGCGTATTTAAAAAAAAAAAATTCAATATAGAATTGCGCATTTTTAGGGTTTTAATGGGAACGCGCTAAAAGTGAGGCTCAAAAACTCGATTTGATGAAATGACGAAATGACTTCTTACAGATAACGTTGCTTCGGTGTCTTTTTGCCTTTTCTCCAAGGCCTGCATCTCCTGCTCATGAGACTTACGGAGTTCTGAAAGAGAACCGAAAATCTCACTTTCCTTCCCCCACCTTGTCCAAAATGAGCATTTTGCTAACTGTATCAGTCATTTTCGTCACCTGCAAAAGTTTCTTCGTAGTGCTGTTTAAGGCCTTTAACCTTCTCCTCATGGCTTTGTTCCAGTCCTTTCTGCAGTGCCTCGTGTTTGGAACTCAATTCGTCAAGCTACACGAGGGTCAAAGAACACAAAACAACACTCTCGATATTTTCCTGAACAGATGAGCCTGAATCCAGTGCATTCGAACAGGAATACAAAAGGACCTTATAAAGTACAGCGGTCCCCAGAAAATTAACACAGGAAAGCTTTTACATTAACCCTGCTCTGGTACCACGGGGTCTGTGTGACCCCAGCCCTCTTTTACATTCGCTGGCGGTCATGTCGACCCCATAGTACCTTCAATGTAACATTTCCTATTTTTCCACATTCCGTCGCAAAACGATGGCTAAACGATGAGGGTCTTGTATGTGACGCTTGACGGCGCAAGCGTCAAAGCGTTCGTTATTTTT
>JACRUU010000027.1:24672313-24679813 GCA_030449085.1 Kryptopterus vitreolus | reverse complement strand
GCGTGTGCGTGTGTGTGACCCAGAGGTCAATGAGGTGGGAATCTGGACGGTCAGTCAGATTGAATTTCAAACACATAAATAAAAATACATATAAAAGCGCACACACACACACACACACACACACACACACAAAAAAGAGATATATTTTAATAACCAACCCATTCATTTAATTAACGGATTAAATCGCTTCAAACTGATATGGATGTGTATCTGAAGCCTCTCCTGTTAATTCTACCTTCGGGAGCAATAAACAAACAAACAAACAAATAAAAATTCAGGACCTTGTGTATGTATAGTCTGGGATATCTGATGTAAAGGTTAGCTCCATCGGTGCTCAGGGGAATCTGAAAGCAGGTCTTGCATGTGTGGGCTGACCTTCTTGTTCACAACCCAACGATCTGCGTAAACACACCCTTTTTCTGGAGACCAACAGCTTGATTCCAGGTGCTTCTAACGTCATGCATCGTGAGCGGATCACGCGTGGGGGAATGAATGGACACGCTGATGTTCAACAAGCGTTATGGATTGAACGCAGTGAGTGGATTTCTCTCCCCTCCCCCTCAAGAACAGGTCTGCAAGGTTCACACCATGCCACACCACTGGAACCGCAGCCCCCGGGTCAATGCCAAGAGGACCTAAACTCACCCTGGGTGTATTACTTGCGGCCTTGACAATCAAGTTATTGGATGGATTTGGCATCCAAAGCATAATTAGTGGAATTAGAAGCACACAGTGACGCCTGTAAAGGATCACAGGATCACCCACACAGAAGCAGATCCGTCTGTTCATCACAAAGCTTGTCGGTCCCACAACATTCTCCTCCTTCCTTCCTGCAACAGCCAATTAACACTGATTTTTACTATTACGAACGCTGAATTTACTGTTTTACTATTTCTGTACCGTCAAGTACAGAATACAAACAAGTGCATTTCGAATAACGGCCTCCAGAGGTCGCTATTCCCTCCCCCAAAAAAATAAACAAAAAAAACTAGGTCAAGAATCTTTATCTTTCAATTGACCTCAATGTAGATTAATTCTACGCTGTTTACCATGCCGGAGCAGGGCGTTGCAGTTACGCCTGTAAAAACAATCAAATAAAATAATATGTTACTAAAATACCACGTGAAAAGAATAAAGAAATCCGACTCTATTAATGGTTCTATACAAAACGGGGGACATTAATTGAAGCATTTAGTTAATTGCTTTTGGTATAGAAACTTTAACCTCAATTATCTGAGAAGCATCAGGCAATTTTAATTAAATTCAGTCGTCTTAAATTACACTCCGTCATGGCTCCCTGACGGCTCATAGACCACACACACACACACACACACACCAGTCTCGTCAATACAATTGTCCTTAGTTTTTTTGCTATTGGTGTCCAAGTTCATAAGAGAGAGTCAGAGTACTAAATCTAGAGCAGTCAAAAATAAATAATCGCAATGCAGATGTTCTAAATAACTCGAGCTGATGTCACAAATGTGAATTATTCATACAAGGCCTGAAAAGCAGATCCACTTAGAACTCTCGGCGTGCGCTGCTATTCCTGTCGGCGTCGAGACTACCATGGAAACTGGGTTTCTAAAACTCCCTCTCCCTGCCACTACATACGGCCCGTATTTACAAATAAACATATCTTAAATAAATATTAAATGTTCTAAGAAGCAGTAAAAAGACAGGTTTGTAATGTTAGGATGGGATAGAAAAGGTGTTTTATTCCTAAATTTCCCCGAATTACGCCGACTGCAGGTGTGAACTCCTTACTACACTGTATATAACCTAAACGCATCACCAGTTTATATGGAAAGCAAAGCTGGAACGGAATTCTTAAAGGAGACACGTACCATAATAAAATCACAACAAAAAAAAAAATCACCATGGTAATAAAAAACAAATTAATATTAAAATCATTTCTAGAGTGACAAATATTTAAAATAATAATAAGAGAGTTTGAGTAAAATTATACCAAAAGTATTAATTTATGGTACATTGAAACCATAAAAAAATGTGTGGATAATCACACAATTAACTCATGACAAATAGTGCATTATATTAATATATATTAATCTAACGACAGCCCCTCCTTAATATAAATAACTAGGATTAGAGAGAGATAGATATGAGCATATATATATAGATATAGATAGTATATAAGATATAGATATATCATATATATATATATAAATAATAAACACACACACACACACACACATATATATATATATATATATATATATATATATATATATATATATATAATATATATATATATAAGCGTATTAAAATAAAGCGTATCTAGCGTGTTAAAGAGGGTTTTATATGCGTCACAGAATGAATGTCGAAAACAATTCCTCTTTGACACTTGGGGATTGCTCTACCAGTCTGAATGTTGTTTATTCAAAACAGATGTGCCCTTTTTATTTTTTTTTAATTAAATACAGTAAACACAGTGTTCAGAGTGAGAGTACTTATTCAAGTGGAGAGAGAGAGAGAGAGAGAGAGAGAGAGAGAGAGGAGAGAGATGAGAGAGAGAGAGAGAGAGAGAGAGAGGGGCGAGAGGAGAGAGAGAGAGAGAAAAAGCTCCTTTTATATGAAACTAATTTGTTTTAAAATATAAACATGTCGCCATTAATAAACCTTCCCACAAAAAAAAAAATAATCCTTATTCGAGACCTGAAAATAATAAAAGAAGAAAAAAAAAGAGGAGAGAAAAAGAGAGAGGAAAAAAAAAAAATAGAGAGATAGAGATACATGCAACATACAACACACATGAGGTAAGATAGATATATACAAAACGATTAGAGAGAGATGACAGACAAATGAGAAAAACTAGAAGAAAAAAAATATAGAGAGATATATAATCTATAGAGAGAGAGAGAGAGGAGAGAGAGAGAGAGAGAGAGAGAGAAGAGAGAGATAGAGAGAGAGAGATAATATATAGTATACACCAAGACATAGATCATATAGACACACTAATTGGGGATAGATAGAGATATATATAAGATAGATAGAGATAGAGAGATATCTATAGACATATACATATACACCAGACAATTATACACAATACATACACATACACACCACACACCACAATATATATATATTAGAATATATATATATATATATATATATATATATATATATATATATATATATATATATATATATATATATATATAATATATATATACACCCATACACACACACACACACACACACACTACACACACACACACACAATATATATATATATACACACATACACACATACACACACACACGTATATATATATATATAATATATATATATATATATATATATATATATATATATTATATATCATATATATAGATACACACACATATACACACATACACACACACACACACATATATATATATATATATATATATATATATATATATATATATATATATATATATATATATATATATATATATCCAGGAATATAACCTTCCCACAAATGGAAAAACTAGATAATTATACTTCTAGACCTGTAAAAATATAATATATTATATAAAATAATATAATGTGTATGTGTATCTATATATATATATATATATATATATACACATTCAACAATCTTAAGGAAAACAAAACCCAAAAACATCACATTTACGATGGATGATATGGTATGTATGTTGCAATTTAAAAGTATGTAAGGTGAGAAAACACTTGTATGAAGTGCTCCAGAGTGTGAGTGGATTCACTCGTGCTTAGCAGTAAAGATGACGCGCCGAGACAGCGAGAGCAAAGTGCGAGGATAAAAATAGGCGCCTTGCAAGCAGCGTGCAAAAGCAATACATAAATCAACATAAACACCATGTTTTTTGGGTGGAATTACTGTAAACACACACACACACACACACACACACCCACACACACCTGCTTGAAACACCACCGTGTTCTTCTTGAAGCCTGAAAGCAGCTGCAGGCGCCGGAGTAAACCTTTCGCAGTCAGTTTCACATGGATGTTAGACAGGGAAAATTTGGGAGAGAACAACATTGTGACACACACACACTGACACTGACACACACACACACACACACACACACCTAACACAACCCAATTTAAAACTGGGTGAATCCACGAGGCTCAAAAATGCCTCAGGAGGAAAAAGTTCACTGAGGAACGTCAAAAACGCACATTTTGAAGAAAATATGGGGAAAAATAAAATTGCTGTTTTACTACAGTCGCTAACTGTAGCTTTAGCCAAAAACGATAAGCCGGAGATTGATATTCGGCCGACGTCGCTCCTCAGACGGACGCACGGACCTACAGCAAGCAGACGAACCAAATCCCCCCAGAAAACAGGCGTTTATCCGTCTGCGTTCCGACAAAGCTCCAGCCGCATCTCTCCAAGGCACCGCCGCTGTGGAGGATGCTGGAGGAGAGATGTGGGAGGGGTCGACACAGCACAGCATTAAGCCGTGACGTAGGCCTCCCTCTCCCCCTCGCTCGCTCTCTCTCTCTCTCTTCCCCTCCCCACCCCTTTCATACGCTCTTCTCTTGCTTCTCCGAACTAGAGCGAGGAGTGGGAGGATAAAAATGGCGGGGGGGTCAAAAGCACCAGCGCACAGCACGCCTGAGAGCGGAAACCAGTGCATAAACATGCCTGGCTTTTATAACACAAAGCAGAGGGTCAAGCAATGAAATCTTCATCAATACAAGGCATTTAGCCGTGGATTAGAAAGAATAAACCCTCGTTGATATTAATGTGGTGTCTTTTTTTGTTTTTTAAAAAATAAATATAAAAAGTAAAGTAAAAAAATAAATAAATAAAAAAAAAATAAATAAAATAAATAAAAAAATTAAATTCTTGGCCTATTGCAACATTATTAACACAGTCCTCACTAGGGTTGCACGATTAATCGCGCGTGGGGGGGGGGAATATACCACGATCTCGATCCATACACACACGATCTCATCACTAAAATCACGTCGACGCAGAGCGCGAGGTCTGTGATTGGTCGGCTCGGCGGCGCATTTCTGGTGTAGCGCCGTTACGTATTCCGTCGTAGCGCCATATTTGAAATGAAGAAACAAAGCATGGACAGGGGAAAAAGAAAAAAATATATACCTCTATCATTCTTCATCGCCATTTTTAGCGAATTCCTGCATGAATTGACGACGCAGAGCGACGCGGAAGTATAAACGCTCACTACGGCGTCGCAGAAGTACACGTCATGCTACGTTCACGCGCTATTGCTATTTTTTTTAAAAATAGGTATCGGTAGACTTTTTTTTTTTTACGCTAACGGATGTTTTTTTTTAGTGCGATAAATTTCCCCCCAAAAATTCTAAGTATCGTTCAGGACTTTTCCCAACACGATCTACCGTGCACGTCAAATCCTTCTGCGGCATCCTGCCTGCTGCAGTCATAATCACACGTGCTCAGTGGTTTCAGGATGAACGTGCGGCTAGTTGCTGACGCCAGCAAAGTCTCGAACGCTTAAGAAACAGGCGCATAACGTCGCACACTAGAACACGATCACTGCCTGCAACGGCTGGAGTAAAGGACCGGCACTGGGTCACACTGGGACTGGGCCAGGATTGCCCAACTTCTGAGGAACGGATGGACCGGAGATAAACGCACAGCAATGCAAGCTAAATTTTAATACGATTATTACAAACCTATTTTATTATATATTGCAATAGGGCGTTTATGAAAATGCACATAAAGTGCGACAGGCGGTGCAGCTCGTCTCAGCTGGGTCACATGGATTTGGCTGCAGAACACAGGCTTCACACTGCTGACACGACACGACAGTGGAGCGCAAACAGTGAAAATCATCTGCCCCTATAATTCCTAGGAATAACCCATGACTAGGAGGCACGGTGGCGTAGTGGTTAGCACATTCGCCTCACACCGCCAGGATCCGGGTTCGATTCCCGTCTCGGTCATGTGTGTGTGGAGTTTGCATGTTCTCCCCGTGCCTCAGGAGGTTTTTCTCCGGGTTCTCCGGTTTCCTCCCGGTCCAAAAACATGCACAGTAGGTTGATTGGCACCTTGGAAAATTGTCCCTAGTGTGTGAATGTGTGTGTGTGTGTGTGCCCTGCGATGGGTTGGCATTCCGTCCAGGGTGTATCCTGCCTTAATGCCCATAGACACCTGAGATAGGCACAGGCTCCCCGTGACCCGAGTGAACATCGGATAAAGCGGTAGAAGATGAATGAATGAATGAACCCATGACTACAGAGGGATTTTACTGCACATGCTGCATTTAACCACAGTGCACAACACACACACACACACACACACACGCACACGCACAGCTTTTCCTCACTGCTCTTAGACATAGAATGAATTGCAGGGCTTTTGGTGTGTAATTTAAGTGATGTAAATGTTGTCTAGATGAAAGCCGGTGTGTACTTAATAAAGGATCATGTAATACCGAGACAGAAATGACCATATTTAGCGCTTTCACTTAATCCTACATAAATGTTAAATAAAACAGCAAGTCCAAAAACACCAAGGGATTTAAACGCTCAATGTTTGGCTGACCCACCTGGAACAGCAGCAGGAATGCGAGCGGGTCGTGATGGAGTAGGGGGTTTGGAGAGGCCCGGTGCGGATCTCGAAGACAATTGTAGTGGCGTAGATGTGGGTTTGTTTCCTGCAGAATCAACAACAGCACACAACAAATTTCACGGTCTGTATTACGTATATATATATATATATATATGTGGATATAACGCGATAACGCAATGGAAATAACGCGATAACGCAATAAAATTATTTCCTAAAATACCTTGCGATCAAATTTCAGATGCAACCCTTTTCTTAATACCAAAATAAAAGCAAAATTCATCAATATATTCAAGTCATCATTATATATATATATATATCTATATATATATATATATATATATATAAAAAATAACATACACACATATCTATTACAATACATACATACATACATCAAATATATTCAAGTTATCATATATATATATATATATATATATATATACATATATACATATATACATACATACACACACACACACACACATATATATATACATATCTACATATCTACATACATACACACACATCTATCTACATACATACATATACATATATATATATATAGTTGCTCTACATAAAGATGGCTGCTGCAGCACGATGGCCAAAACAATACAATGATTGAGTAGGACGGGATCCCCTCAGAAAAGGCCTCGCCACGGCCGACCTTACAAGTCTAGTAAACGTGTTCAGCGTCATATCCAGCAGTTGTGCGTGGGAAACAGCATCGCAACAGTGGTTGAAGTCGTTGGGAAGGAGGTCATGGCGAGTCAGTGTTCGGCCCATACGCCGCCCACTGCATCTGCGTCCCAGAAGCAAGTCTCTTCTAAAGATGATGCGCAAGAAAGCACTCAAAGAGTTTGCTGAAGACAAACAGACTGAGGATGTGGATTATTGGATTATTATGTCTTGTGGTCTGACGAGACCAGGATAAACTGATTTGGTTCAGAT
>JACRUU010000027.1:24659813-24669813 GCA_030449085.1 Kryptopterus vitreolus | reverse complement strand
CGCTCTGACGATTCCGAAGAGCTCGTTTCCAAGAGGGGGCGGGGCTTCATCCGTCGTATTGTAATGCTTCGGGTTTGCAACTTCAGGCGTTCCCCCTGGCTAAAGTACAGGTACAACCACAGCACAGCATGAACCATTGATTCCAGCACCTTAAACAGAACCACATTGTTGAATGGGGAGGTGTGTGTGTATGTGTGTGTGCTTGTGGCGCTGCGGGATAAACATGACGGCGGCTAAACGGCAAAATACCCACTACAAACAGGTACCAACAGCAACACATTTTCCCTCCACTGTATCCAAAATCGAATTAATATAACGTATCGCTCAGCGGTATGTTCTATAAATCCTATAATAAAAAACCTTTTACATTAAAAAGTGGGTCAAACGCTGAACTTTGTGACTAGGTACATATTAACACTACCATTTTAGCAGAAACACATTTCCCCCACGGGTCGTCACACACACACACAGTCAGTCGATTGTCCATCATACGGTGTGTATGAGGCACCCGAGGAGCGATCCCAAACGGAGAACTGGAGCACATTTCACGCATCCACAAGCGGAAGGAACTATGAGTGCACTACTAGTCTATTTTTAACCACTAAAAGTTAGCATATATTCAAAATGACTTCAAAAAACACTATAAGCTATAATAATTGGCTTTATTCTAAACCCTGTACTCTTCCAAAATACACAAATTAAGGCTTATTTTACCTTAAGAAACACGTGATCTCACAAAACTCCATAAGAGCGAGAAAATAAAGCAGGTCTCTTAAAATTCATCATTCATTCATCTTCTAGCGCTTTATCCGATCTTCCCTCGGGTCACGGGGAGTCTGTGTCTATCTCAGGCGTCTATGGGCATTAAGGCAGGATACACCCTGGATGGAATGCCAACACATCGCAGGGCACACACACACACGTTCATACACTAGGGACAAATTTTTCCAAGGTGCCAATCAACCTACCGTGCATGTTTTTTGGACCGGGGGGGAAACCGGAGAACCCGGAGAAAACCCCCCCTGAGGCACGGGGAGAACATCCACACACACACATGGCCGAGACGGGAATCAAACCCGGACCCTGGCGGTGTGAGGTAAACATGCCAACCACTAAACCACCGTGCCCCTGGTCTCTTAAAATTGAAAACATCATTTGTTTTGTGCATTTTAAGTGTTGAAACTGCATACAAGAATATTAGTGCAAACTAAAGCCATTTAAATGTACTTAATTTCCATATTACATCAAAATACAGGAATCTATACAGGAAATACGGTGCGTTCGAAAAGTTTCTCCGCAGTGTCATGGGACGCTCTCAACGAAACCTTTTAAATGCACTGCATATACTAAAAACTCTCTCATTAAGACGTCCGCAGATTATTTGAGAAAATATATGGTATTTAATGATCGAAGAATGAAATATACCTTTTTTTTGTCCTGCCGATATTGCTTTTTAAGCAACTACACGGGGAAGTCACGTGATTAACACGCTCACGTGATCAGT
Organism: Kryptopterus vitreolus; assembly: GCA_030449085.1. Lineage (NCBI taxonomy): Eukaryota > Metazoa > Chordata > Actinopteri > Siluriformes > Siluridae > Kryptopterus > Kryptopterus vitreolus. The sequence continues at coordinate 24,668,309 of JACRUU010000027.1, read as the reverse complement.
CAACAACAGCGGCTAGCTAGGAGGACTTAAAAATGCATTGCGCATCATTTATACCTTATGTATGGGAGCGTTTACTTACGGTAACTTTGCTTCTTAGAAATAGAAAGCAAATTATTTGTCTCCTCCCCCTTTTTTTTTGCTGATCCGATAAAATGATCCGATCGGTGACTCAAAACCCTTTATAACCTTTTATTACTTTAGAAATGCTAACGGCATTTTATAAAATATTATTTATATTATATTTATTTATATATATATATATTTAAAAATATTTATTTAATTATATTCATTATTTATTTATATTCATTTATATTATATTTATTTATATATTATTCATTCATTCATTCATCTTTTACCGCTTTATCCGATCTTCCCTCGGGTCACGGGGAGTCTGTGTCTATCTCAGGCGTCTATGGGCATTAAGGCAGGATACACCTGGATGGAATGCCAACCCATTGCACAGGGCACACACACACACACTCACACACACACACACACACACACATTCATACACTAGGGACAATTTTCCAAGGTGCCAATCAACCTACCGTGCATGTTTTTGGACCGGGGGGAAACCGGAGAACCCGGAGAAAAACCCCCTGAGGCACGGGGAGAACATGCAAACTTCACACACACATGGCCGAGACGGGAATCGAACCCGGATCCTGGCGGTGTGAGACGAACGTGCTAACCACTAAACCACCGTGCCCCTTCTATTTATTTATATTTTAATATTTACAAATTTTTGATCTACTTTTTCATTCTTTTCCACAGCAAATTTAACAAATGCTTATTAATAATAATGGTCGGTGGGAAATCCGTGGTTTAGTTCAAAGCACTAAACAAATCAAGGCACCTTAATTTACCTCTATGGACTTGTTGTTCGTACAGGTCAATTACTCGAGGAATCGTTTCAGCCCCATACAGAAATATACTTTACACACCGAACATAATTATTTATATTATTTAAAAAAATGATTTTCACCAGGTTTTGTTTGTCCACTGGAGGCACTCGGGCTTTTAAGTTGGGTCCTCGTCTTCATGGGCAGTTTGGATGTCGATGAATGTGGGTGTCCAGCAGAGAGACACAGTCTGGAATCGGTTCCCCCTGAACCCACGGTTCCGGTACCTTCAGCAACACGCATGCTTGGATTACCTACATCCCCAAAAAATGATGTATATAAAAATAAATCAATAAAATGGGAGGGGAGGGGCGATATGTTGTCGTAAATCAATAAAGAATGCAAGTAAAGCAAAGCAAACGGCAGCTGCTAAAATATAGACAAAATGATGAATATTCTGAAAACGGTTCAATGATCAATGCCAACCAACTCGGCCGTCTCCTACAACTACAGAAAGAATGCCAAAAATTACATACATACATATTCAATCATCTTCTAGCGCTTTATCCGATCTATATCTATATCTCGGGTCACGGGGAGTCTGTGTCTATCTCAGGCGTTTATGGGTATTAAGGCAGGATACACCCTGGATGGAATGCCAATACCCATTGCAGGACACACACACACACACACACACACACACACACACACAAATACACAATCAACCTACCGGTGCCACACACCGCTGCACACACAAACACATTCATATATAATATTATAGTCACTACACACCAACAACACAATAATATATATATAGGACCAATTTTCCAAGGTGCCAATCAACCTACACACTGTGCATGTTTTTGGACCGGGGAGGAAACCGGAGAACCCGGAGAAAAACCCCCTGAGGCACGGGGAGAACATGCACAAACTCCACACACACACACGGCCAAGATGAGAATCGAACCCGGACCCTGGCGGTGTGAGGCGAACGTGCTAACCACTAAACTACATACATTATATATATACATTATATTTATATATATACACATTATTATCTCCATCCACATCAGGGTGAGGCACGGTGGCGTAGTGGTTAGCACATTCGCCTCACACCACCAGGATCCGGGTTCGATTCCCGTCTCGGCCATGTGTGTGTGTGCATGTTCTCCCCGTGCCTCAAGGAGGCTTTTCTCCGGGTTCTCCGGTTTCCTCCCGGTCCAAAAACATGCACAGTAGGTTGATTGGCACCTTGGAAAAAATTGTGAGAACCTGGTGTATGAATGTGTGGAAACCATGTGTGTGTGTGTCCTGCGGTGGGTTGGCATTCCATCCAGGGTGTATCCTGCCTTAATGCCCATAGACACCTGAGATAGGCACAGGTTCCCCGTGACCCGAGTGAAGATCGGATAAAGCGGTAGATAGATATATGAAGATGAATGAATGAATGAATGATATCCACATCAAGGAATGATCGAACACACTACTCTTCCCCCCCTCCCCTTAGCACTACTACTTTCCAGCCTCAGCACAGTGACCTCTCAGTGGGCCTCCAATTCTCGTCTGCAAGTACGAGCATGGTCAGGGAGGACAGGAAGGGTTGTGTTTACATAATCGCCAATAAAGGTACAGAAAGCACATCTGTATCCTCTGCTGGTCCTTTGGGAACATGACACAAGATCGGTTCATCAGAAACAGGAAAGTCTGCTCTCAATAAGTGCCTTCGCTTCCCTACAAACCTCTTTAAACTAAAATAAACTTTACAGTATTAGGATTAAACATATAAACATATGCATACTTTTATTCTAAAATCTATTAAACTAATCTTATACCCAATGTATCATTAACAATGGCATTAAAACACACAAAACAACTGATGTTCAGCAAACATTATTTGAAAGAAATAAAGTAAAAAAAAAATAAAAAATACATTTAGTATGAGAACCATAATTTGCTAATAATTATTATTATTATTGCTCAATTATTTCAGGTGTAGGTCACAAAACTTTACACGCCATTTAAAAATCTTTTAAATGCTCCTTTACTACAAAACCGCCCACATTAATAAGGCAAAAACAAAAACAGTCCTCACGTAAATAAGCTATTTTCCATACCAGATGTGCTTAGTTTGCTCCTCGGAGAAGCCATTTCAGTGTTGCAGCCATTGTTGCGCACATCGCCAGGTTTAAGCTTTGGCGCAGACGGCGGGCGAACGCTTGCAGCTGGGATCTGCGCAGGGGAAGCGCCTCCTGCCCTGGATGACGACGGTGGCGGCGGTTGAGAGCCAGGCTGGGACGGGTCCGCCTGCAAGAGTAACGTCCTTTCTTTCACGTGAGTAATGACTAAAGTCTGTGCGCCCCACACTCGCTACAGAGATGAAGAATGCAAGTTGTGGTGGGGAACATGTGCACCATCGCAACTTTTATTGTACTACAAGGATCTCCTGGGAATTTTAAAAGCCCTGTTAAGTAACAAAAGCATGACATGTTGAGCAGATGTTATATATACACCAGATTAGCAAGACCATACTACAACACAACATGGTAGTGTTTTAATATAAACCCTTTTTTTTTTTTTTTTTTTTTTTTTTAAATATTAACTTTTTTATTAATTGTTAAGATAAAGGAGTAACACCCCAAGTTTATTCATTGAGACATAATGAGGGCCGTCAATCGATTCAAACATTTAATAGTGACTAATCGAGTCAACTCGTGATTAATCGCATGTTTTCAATGTACCATCTATTATTTTTTAGATAGATAGAATTATATACATTTCTCTCAAAATCTCTCCCTTTTATAAAATGATTGATTCTTTAATATTTATTTTACTCTGGAAATTATTCTTTTAATATTACATTTTAATAAAAAATTTTAATAAAATATTCTTTTAATATTAACGTTACTTTGTTTAGTGGTGGTTTGAAGTGTAAAATATGGGACGTGGCTCCTTTAAGAATTGTGTTCCGGTTGCTTTTCCCATATAAACTGGTGATACGGTGTTTAGGTTATACGGAAGCGCTTTATTGCGTTCAGTAAAAATGCGCTTTATTGCAGTAATACGGATTTGGGAATGCGATGCGCTTGCGTACGGTTCCATACGGTAATATACGCTAATATAGTGAGGAGATCGTACCTGCTGTGAATGCGCAGCTAGGGGGCGTAATTCGGTGGAAATTTAGGAAGTGTGAGTGGGTGCACTGAACGTTTCTTTATTCGTTTGTTTGTTGTTCGGGTTTCGTTCATTCCCCAACTCGACATTTAATCGCGCGTTAATAACATTAGCGGAGTCAATTTGCTTTAACGCGTTCACTTTGACGGCGCTAGACAGAATACATTACTATATATACACACTTTGGTTGGCGTCTACATTAATCCAAATCTATAATATTTAAATACATCACAAGTTCTACTGATTTCCAACTCGCGCATTAAACTTGACGCATGTTGCTACTCACTTTTGCACTGGTTTTCTGCGGTTTCTTGAGACATTTCTCCTCCCGGGCGGAAGCGTGTTTATCTCCGGGTTTGTTCCGACTCAGAATGCCGCCTACAAATGAGCTTTTCGGCCGAGCGAAGCCGCGTGCATTAGTGGCGATCTGCGCCTCCTTTACGCCGGTGTCTCCTGCGATAGTTTTCGCCGAGCATGACGTCTCGGAGCAGGTGCGAGGCCGGGACTTTGGAGCCGGCGCTGCATCTTGACAAGTGGATGAGCGAGCTCTTTTAACCACAGCGTTCTGAACCCTGGTAAAGGGACCCCTGGAAGAACCTGCAGATGTTGAACAGGACGGTCTAGCCGGGGTTTTGCTCCGTGTCGTGTTGACCACCGTCGAGATTGACGGATTGATGGCAGCGGTGGCTCGACACATGATTTTGGATTTGATATTACTAAAGTCAAGCTTGGAATACTTCTTCGTTTCGACGTTATTACTTTTACCGGATGTGGTCACGGATGCTTTCGCTTTATACGAGACGGATCGTTGCGGTTCCTTCGTGTCCGGGGCCGACGGACTCCCGAAATCAGTCTTGCTCTTGTTAAAAGGGGAGTCCGAATAACAAAACGTTTTCGAGTTCACAGCCTGAACAGGAGTGGAGGTCTTAGCACTACCACTGATGTCTAGCTCCTCACTGGCTGGCATTTGGAATGTTTTTCCTTCGGCCGATGCAGGCCGAGTCGACCTTCCAGCTCCAAGGTGACTTTTTTTCAGCTGAACCGGTGTGATGCATTCAGCGTGATGAAGAGCCGCGAACAAATACGACGCTTTGTTTTCCCCGGGCAAGCTTCCATTGTGAGGAATCGCTTGAAAGACCTCTTCTTCCATTGTAAATGTCTGATTGCTTGGCTGGATGAAGGTCAAGCCGAAGTCCGGACGCTTGACGCTTTGCCCTGGAGCATTCAGCGTGTTGTTAACAAGACCCTCACAGACGTCGGGCAGCAAGCCAGGCATCAGACCACCATCTGAAGATTCTTCCAACGCCGAGGCACTGAGCTGCTCACCCGACTCGTGAATGATAAAACTGTTGCCTCTAATTAGCATCTCGCCGGAGCTCACGGAGCTGCGGTCCTCGCCGGAGCGAGAGCCCGATGGAGCGGCGGATCGAATGACAATGGCCTGTTGTGCGCCAGGGTCGGGGAGCGTCTGGAAAATACCACCAGATTTCTTCACGAGGAGACCGCAGGCGTCTTTCACAGCCGTTTCACGACCGCTACTGGCGTTTTGCAGGCCTGAGATCAGGAACGGTACATTCTGGTTCGAGTTGTCGTCTGCGCTTTGCTTACGGCTGCTTGGTTGTATGCCTGGAGTTGAAATCGATTCACACTCCTCCAGCATCTCTACATCGGCAGGGCTGTTGGTCATGCCAGAACGTTGGTCTCCGGATGAATCTGACCGAGGCTCGTCGCTGAAGCGGGTAACGCCGTTTCCGTTTTGGTCCTCTGAGAATAAGGAAAGGCGCGCAGGGCCGAGGGGAACCTCCGGCGCTTTGGTTGCCGAGGTCATTGCAAGGATAGCGGCGCTGACTTCGATGTCCAAAGATCTTTGGCTTGACTGCATAGTTGTGGTGAGTCTTTACATGTCAGGCACGGAAAAGAACCTACAAAAAGAGAAAAGACATTTTAATATAATAAAAGTGCATTTCAGATAATACGCAAATATACCTGTAATCTAATCTTATATTAAGGTGCTATTAGTTTACTTAATCTTAGTAGAGACTATTGGTTTTTTTTAGGTCTATGCATGCCATACTCGGCATGTATAGGCCTAAATTCATACACTAAATATTAGAAATACATATGCGAGCCAAAAAAATATATTTCGTATATATATTTCATTCATCTTCTACAGCTTTATCCGATCTTCCCTCGGGTCACGGGGAGTCTGTGCCTATCTCAGGCGTCCATGGGCATTAAGGCAGGATACACCCTGGATCGCAGGGCACAAACACACTCACATACACTAGCGACAATTTTCCAAGGTGCCAATCAACCTACCGTGCATGTTTTTGGACCGGGGGAGGAAACCGGAGAACCCAGAGGAAAAACCCCCTGAGGCACGGGGAGAACATGCACAAACTCCACACACACATGGCCGAGACGGGAATCGAACCCGGATCCTGGCGGTGTGAGGCGAACGTGCTAACCACTAAACCACCATGCCCCATTATATATATATATATATATATATATATATATATATATATATATATATATATATATATATATATATATATATAATATATATTATATTTATTGCCCTTGAAACTCATTTTGCTAATTAAGCAACACAATCTCTCACGGTTTTAATGTTGTTATAATCAATCTACTGAACGGACTTCTCTTGCAGGGAACATACGATACCCTATTCATATTTTATATCTCCAAGGACACCTTTGCATAAGTAATAACGTTTGGACTGCGTCTCTAACCTCCACTGTCAACTCGTCTTCAATGACTTCCGAGGGTCACTAGTCTCCGGGAGAACATAATCCACTACGTTTATTCTTAGAACTCAAAAACCCTTAAATATTAACCAAATTGCCGTTTAAGGGGAAAGTGTAGAACAATAATTAAATAAAGAAAAAAATGGGGGCGAAAAAACAAAAACAAACATCAGTTCAGATCAAGTCCAAGCCTTCTATATTTACAATAGAAAACGCTATTCAAATAATGATGTATACAAATGGATAAAATAAAGAGCTATAAAAAGTTAATTTCTAAAATAAAAATAAAGACATTAAATAATGGAGTAAAAATAAAGAGGGGAAAACAAAGGAGGACATAATGTACTTTCCATTTATACGAAGAAAAAGGGTCTAAGAAGTGTAAAGCAATATCGGCGGGACAAAAAGAGACTTTTATTCTGCAATTGTTTAAAATGTAAGAGTTTAAGTTTTGTAAAAAATGTAGGTCAGGTGCGTCCCGAACCGCGAGTCGTGATCCGTGCGGATCGGGGCTCGATCGTGTGCCGTTACACTGCTATTATTTCTATACGCTAGGTTCAGAAAGTCCCTCGGCAGTGGCGTGTAGAGCAGGTAGTGGAGACGCTTTTCTAACGCACTGTATTTGTATTTTGAAGGGTTATCGAAATACTTCAGGAATTAATTTTTTTTTTTCAAGATAAACAAATGTTAATAAACAATTTGTTTATTTGAAGACGCCTTATTTTCTCTCTCTCTCTGTGTGTAGCATTGCCCTTTAATAAACGAAATGTATTTCTTATCCGATTACTCGATTAATCGATGGTATAATTATTAGAATGGACTGATAATACACTCAAAAGTAGATAAAGTGGAGGATATTTTTATTACATTCACATTTGGCAGACGCCCTTTTATCCAGAGCGACTTACAACTGAGCAATTGAGGGTTAAGGGCCTGGCTCAAGGGGCCCACTAGTGGCAGCTTGATGGTGGTGGGGTTTGAACCCGTGATCTTCCGGTCCAGAGTCCAACACCTTAACCACTGGGCTACACACTTATTATTTAGGGGTTTGATGGAGGAGTATTCAGCATGATCTTAGACTATATTATTTAATAATTTACCAGCTTTAATTGAAAATACAGGCCACAATTGGGGGATATTTTTTTAACCTACATTTTTTTTTAACCTCTTTTCAGCCTATAGAGCAGGGGTGGGCAATTATATTTACCAAAGGGCCACATGAGAAACCTGAGGGGTGTTCGTGGGCCGAACCAACAATAACGTTGAACATAACTTATGTTCAATATTATTTTTTTTCCACTTGTAAAGAGCGGTAAATGATATCATGTTCATTATGCTACCAAAAGATTAAGGATATTCTATTTAAGGAAATAAATAAATAAATAAAACAATAAATCGCTGTATTTTTCCTTCATTTTTTTTCACTGAGCATACTCCAACAATGTCAGCCCTGCTGTGCGGTTATACTTTCTTCTGGTGCGGCAAAGAAGCCGAAGCAGTTCAGTGGGCCGGATTAAAAGGACCAAGGGGACGGATGTGGCCCCTGGGCCGTAGTTTGCCCACCCCTGCTATAGAGGTATCATTATACACAGTGTCACATACAGTAAAGGAAGGCGGGGGAAGAGGGGGGGTTGCGATAGAAAGACATAATTTATAATTTTTTTAATTGTGACCATCTACAAATCAATTCTACTGAAATGCTTAGACTGGGGGGG
>JACRUU010000027.1:24642313-24652313 GCA_030449085.1 Kryptopterus vitreolus | reverse complement strand
ACACGCTTCTAATTAACAGCTTGTATTTGATAGACTCTAAATGAGAAACATTTACACACACACACACACATATCTATATATATATATATATATATATATATATATATATATATATATATATATATATCATTTTGAGGTTATCAAATAGAAGCTGTTAATGAATATTTATTTGTTATTTAAACAATATCGCCAATTTTAAAAGAATAATACAGATTACGCTTCTATAAGCAGGAAAAAGGCCCGTTTAACTCTATATAAATGATTCTTAAGTGTAAACATATATAATAATGCGCACATACAGAACCTGTTAAAGGATTCATTTCCATTCGAGCGTCGTTGTAAAACCGTCCATCCGCCCCCGTCTGTCATGTCACAGTACACTCTGATCTGAGAACGGCTCTTTTCAGGTTTAACGATATAAAATCCACTCTTTTTATAACCATTACTGAAAATCTGAGCGCAGTCTGAGAGTGACATCATAATGAGAGGAAGAAAAACAAACAAACAAACAGATCCATTACTCAATTTCAGCAAACAGGATATTAATTAGTCAGGTAAATCCAGGTAAACATGATTGACCTTTATATTGTTTATCCTCTAAATCAAAAAAGATACTGTCATTCAGAGGAAGTGGAGGCTGAAGGAAGTGCTGGATCATCTCCTGTCGCTTCACAGCAAGAACCTCCAAACTCCTCAAGTGTGCCTGGAGCTTTTCTCGCTCCTGATGGCAATCATCAGACGACTACATATATATATATATAAATAGATATAAATAAATATTTTTTAACAAACAAACAAAATGATTTCCAGGCACTGTATGGATATTTCTAGAATTGATTAGATCTTAATCATGCAGTTCCTTTGAAATGTAAATATTGCGAGCTCAGAAAAGTTAATAATACTTACAGAATCCACCAAGTTAAACCAGAAAACCATCCAAATCACAACATAATGTCGGTTTGCCATCGTAGCAACCAACCAACCAAACAAACAAACAAACGAAAAGGAGAGCAAACTTAAGAAAAGGAATCACTGCACTGCTTTTTTTCCTCTCCTTCTTTCTAACACATATTTCACCTGTCTGGCCCGCCTTTTAACATCTGCACGAGGAGCTGTCAGGGTTGCTTTATGGGCAGTGCAGTGCAAACGGACAACGATCTCTATAACATTTAAAATACGCATTTGTTCAAACTTCACGCCTTATTTTTTTAAAGAAATAAAGAAATAAATGATGCAATTACACAACACAGACAATCCAAACACTGAATTCAAAAAATATTCAAGCAAAGATTCTGGATTGCTTTCGGAGGCGAATTCCTGATTTGATACACACATGTGGATGTTGATCACATGCGGATCACATTGCGCAGTAATGCAACCTCCGAGCCAAGCGCATCTTTTAGAAATGATGCAGAGACTTGCGTTGTATAAACACACACCTTTTTGTGCTATAGATCAGAGGCAGCAATAATAATAATAATAATAATAATAATAATAATAATAATAATAATAGGGGGTTTGCACGGGGTTCGATTCCCGTCTAGGAAATGTGTGTGTGTGGAGGGTTTTTCTCCGGGTTCTCCGGTTTCCTCCCCCGGTCCAAAAACATGCACGGTAGGTTGATTGGCACCTTTGGAAAATTGTCCCTAGTGTATGAATGTGTGTGTGTGTGTGTGTGTGTGTGTGTGTGTGTGAGGTGTGTGATGTGTTGGTATTCCATCCAGGGTGTATCCTGCCTTAATGCCCAGACGCCTGAGATAGACACAGACTCCCCGTGACGCGAGGGAAGATCGGATATAGCGGTAGAAGATGAATGAATGTATACACACACGCACACACATATAACAACAAAAACACACATAACACAAACAACAAACAATAAGGGGGGGGGGGTCCCAGGACCAGTTATAAGTATATTATGATACAGACTGGTATATTAATGTCGATTTTATTATCCTTCCTACCCATAGTTGAACGTACAAATTATGCTAAAATATCAAGATATACAATTTCCTCTTATAAACAATATCAAAAGCACTAGATATTGCATTAATCAGGTGCTTAATAGATGACAAAATAAACAAAAAGTAAAAAACACACAATGTAGTGTTTTCCTGAAGAAAAATTCATATGAAAACCAAAAATTTGAGAAAAAAAAAAAAAAAAAAAAAACAATATTACATATAAATGACTGACTTAAGAGGTAAACTTTGGTTAAATCATTAAAGTGTGTTAGCTCTAATCAGGTAAAAGTGCTCATAGAAAAGACGATAAAAAATTCCGAGCCTGAGACGGTGTTGCTTTAAAAAAAACACAAACACAAACACAAACACAGCTTTATCATACGGTTCAGTCCCAAAGTGGCATCACCAGGGGGTGCACGGACTCGGACAGTCCCTGGTGTAAGACTCCAGTCTCCCGGTTGATACTTCCATCAGTGTGGTATATGTCGTCAGCTAGAGCGAAAAAATCATAATACGCATTATAAAAGTAATATGGAGCATGAATAATTCAACGTTCCAGGAGTGATAAACACGACTTACTTTATTAAGTACGGGTTTTGTTGACAACACGTCATATATCGTTGGCAAAGAAATGTTCTGGCGGGAAAAAAATAATAATAATTTGTGGATAATCAAAATTGTTAAACAGTTTTTGTTCCAAACATCTCTTTTATTTTAATTGAATAATATTATAACATTAACTGGGGGCTACGGTGGTTTAGTGGTTAGCACGGGTCGGGTTCGATTCCCGTCTCGGCCATGTGTGTGTGGAGTTTGTGCATGTTCTCCCCCCTCCCCGTGCCTCGGGGGGGGGGTTTTTCTTCCGGGTTCTACCGGTTTCCTCCCCCGGTCCAAAAAACATGCACGGTAGGTTGATTGGCACATTGGGGTCAAGGTGCGAATCCAAGGTGCCGATCAGCCTACCGTGCATGTTTTTGGACCGGGGGAGGAAACCGGAGAACCCGGAGAAAAACCCCCGTGAGGCACGGCCGAGACGGGAATCGAACCCAGGTGAACGTTCTAACCACTAAGCCACCGTGCCCGATCTTCTATCTTCTACCGCTTTATCCGATCTTCCCTCGGGTCACGGGGAGTCTGTGTCTATCTCAGGCGTCTATGGGCATTAAGGCAGGATACACCCTGGATGGAATGCCAACCCATCGCAGGACACACACACACACACACACACCACACACACACACACACACACACACACACACACACACACACACACACACACACACACACACACACACACCACACACACACACACTAGGGACAATTTTCCAAGGTGCCAATCAACCTACCGTGCATGTTTTTTGGACCGGGGTGGGGAAACCGGAGGACCCGGAGGAAAACCCCCTGAGGCACGGGGAGAACATGCAAACTCCACACAACACATGGCTGAGACGGGAATCGAACCCCGACCCTGGCGGTGTGAGGCGAACGTGCTGACCACTAAGCCACCGTGCCATTAGTAAGCGCTTATAACGACCTGCATTGTGTCTTGTCTGTGTATTTAGGTGCCTATTGTTTACTCTTTGTTTACTCTTGATGAAGAACATCAAAGAACTAAAATTTCAACCAAATAAGAAGAACAGGCAATGAGTGTGGAGAACATGGAAAACATGGAGAACATGGAGAATGTGGATAATGTGGAGAACAGGCAGTGAGTGTGGAGAACAATGTGAGAACATGGAGAATGTGGAGAACATGGAGAACATGGAGAAAGTGAGAACAGGCAGTGAGTGTGGAGAACTGTCAGAATGTGGAGAACATGTGGAGAACATGGAGAATGTGGAGAACAGGCAGTGAGTGTGGAGTGTGGAGAACATGGAGAACATGGAGAATGTGGAGAACAGGCAGTGAGTGTGGAGAACATGGAGAACATGGAGAACATGGAGAACTGGAGAATGGAGGAACAGGCAGTGTGGAGAACGTGGAGAATGTGGAGAACAGGCGGTGAGTGTGGAGAACATGGAGAATGTGGAGAACAGGTGGAGAAGAGGCAGTGAGTGTGGAGAACATGGAGAATGTGGAGAACAGGCAGTGAGTGTGGAGAACATGGAGAACATGGAGAATGGAGAACAGTGGTGTGAGAACATGGAGAACATGGAGAATGTGGAGAACAGGCAGTGAGTGTGGAGAACGTGGAGAACATGGAGAATGTGGAGAACAGGCAGTGAGGGTGGAGAACGTGGAGAACGTGGAGAATGTGGAGAACAGGCAGTGAGTGTGGAGAACGTGGAGAACGTGGAGAACAGGCAGTGAGTGTGGAGAACATGGAGAAAGTGGAGAACAGGCAGGTGAGTGGAGAACATGGAGAACGTGGAGAACAGGCAGTGAGTGGGAGAACATGTGGAGAACAGGCAGTGAGTGTGGAGAACATGGAGAACATGTGGAGAACAGGATAATGTGGAGAACAGGCAGTGAGTGGAGAGAACATGGAGAACATGGAGAATGTGGAGAACAGGCAGTGAGTGTGGAGAACATGGAGAACATGGAGAGTGGAGAACAGGCAGTGAGTGTGGAGAATGTGGAGAATGTGGAGAACAGGAGGCAGGCAGTGAGTGTGGAGAACGTGGAGAACGTGGAGAACAGGCAGTGAGTGTGGAGAACGTGGAGAACGTGGAGAACGTGGAGAAAGTGGAGAATGTGGAGGCAGGCAGTGAGAACGTGTGGAGTGAGGTAGAACGTGGAGAACAGAATGGGAGAACAGAACGTGGAGAACATGGAGAACAGGCAGTGAGGGTGGAGAATGTGGAGAACAGGCAGTGAGTGTGGAGAACGTGGAGAAAGTGGAGAACAGGCAGTGAGTGTGGAGAACGTGGAGAACGTGGAGAATGTGGAGAACAGGCAGTGAGGGTGGAGAATGTGGAGAACATGGAGAACAGGCAGTGAGTGTGGAGAACGTGGAGAACGTGGATGGAGAACATGGAGAACAGGCAGTGGAGAACATGGAGAACATGGAGAACATGGAGAACAGGCAGTGAGTGTGGAGAACGTGGAGAACATGGAGAACATGGAGAACAGGCAGTGAGAACGTGGAGAACGTGGAGAATGTGGAGAACAGGCAGTGAGTGTGGAGAACGTGGAGAACATGGAGAATGTGGAGAACAGGCAGAAATGTGGAGAACGTGGAGTGGAGAACAGTGGAGAACATGGAGAACATGGAGAATGTGGAGAACAGGCAGTGAGGGTGGAGAACGTGTGGAGAACGTGGAGAATGTGGAGAACAGGCGGTGAGTGTGGAGAACGTGGAGAACGTGGAGAACAGGCAGAAGTGGTGTGGAGAATGTGGAGAACGTGGAGAACATGGAGAGTGTGGAGAACGTGGAGAATGTGGAGAACAGGTGGAGAACAGTGAGGGTGGAGAACTGGAGAACATGGAGAACATGGAGAATGTGGAGAATGTGGAGAACAGGCAGTGAGTGTGGAGAACGTGGAGAACGTGGAGAGAACAGTGGAGAACAGGCGGTGAGTGTGGAGAACATGGAGAATGTGGAGAACAGGTGGAGTGTGGAGAACATGGAGAACATGGAGAATGTGGATGTGGAGAACAGGCAGTGAGTGGTGGAGAACATGGAGAACATGGAGAAAGTGGAGAACAGGCAGTGAGTGTGGAGAACATGGAGAACATGGAGAATGGAGAACAGGCAGTGAGTGTGGAGAACATGGAGAACGTGGATGGAGAAAGGCAGTGGAGAACGTGGAGAACAGGCAGTGAGTGTGGAGAACAGGTGAGGGTGGAGAACGTGGAGAACAGGCAGTGGGGTGGAGAACAGAATGGAGAACATGGAGAATGTGGAGAACAGGCAGTGTGTGGAGAACAGTGGAGAACGTGTGGAGAACAGGCAGTGGAGAACGGGGAGTGGAGAACAGGCAGTGAGTGTGGAGAACATGGAGAACAGTGGAGAACAGGCAGTGAGAACAGGCATGTGGAGAACATGGAGAAAGTGGAGAACAGGCAGTGAGGGTGGAGAACAGGCAGTGTGGAGAACAGGGAGAACAGGCAGTGAGTGTGGAGAACGTGGAGAACATGGAGAATGTGGAGAACAGGCATGGTGAGAACGTGGAGAACGTGGAGAACGTGGAGAATGTGGAGAACAGGCGGTGAGTGTGGAGAACATGGAGAACGTGGAGAACGTGGAGAACAGGCAGTGGTGGAGAACGTGGAGAACATGGAGAATGTGGAGAACAGGCAGTGAGTGTGGAGAACATGGAGAACATGGAGAACGTGGAGAACAGGAGTGTGGAGAACAGTGAGTGTGGAGAACATGGAGAAAGTGGAGAACAGGCAGTGAGTGTGGAGAACATGGAGAAAGTGGAGAATGTGGAGAACAGGCAGTGTGGAGAACATGGAGAACAGTGGAGAACAGGCAGTGGAGTGTGGTGAGAACGTGTGGAGAACAGGAGAAAGTGGAGAACAGGCAGTGAGTGGAGAACATGGAGAACATGGAGAACGTGGAGAATGTGGAGAACAGGCAGTGAGTGTGGAGAACGTGGAGAATGGAGAATGGAGAACAGGCAGTGAGTGTGGAGAACGTGGAGACATGGAGAATGTGGAGAACAGGCAGTGAGGGTGGAGAACGTGGAGAACAGTGGAGAACGTGAGAACGTGGAGAACATGGAGAACATGGAGAACATGTGGAGAACAGGCAGGTGAGTGTGGAGAACGTGGAGAACATGTGGAGAACAGGCAGGTGAGAATGTGGAGAACGTGGAGAATGTGGAGAACAGGCGGTGAGTGTGGAGAACGTGGAGAATGTGGAGAACAGGCGGTGAGTGTGGAGAACGTGGAGAATGGAGAATGTGGAGAACAGGCGGTGAGTGTGGAGAACGTGGAGAACATGGAGAATGGAGAACAGGCGGTGAGTGTGGAGAACGTGGAGAATGTGGAGAACGGCGGTGGTGTGGAGAACAGTGGAGAACGTGTGGAGAACAGGCGGATGAGTGTGGAGAACAGGCAGTGAGTGTGTGGAGAATGTGGAGAATGTGGAGAACAGGGCAGTGAGTGTGGAGAACGTGGAGAACGGAATGGAGAACAGTGGAGAACAGGAGAACAGCAGTGAGTGGAGAACATGGAGAACATGGAGAATGTGGAGAACAGGCAGTGAGTGTGGAGAACAGTGGAGAACAGTGGAGAACAGTGGAGAACAGTGAGTGTGGAGAACATGGAGAAAGTGGAGAACAGGCAGTGAGTGTGGAGAACATGGAGAACATGGAGAATGGGAGAACAGGCAGTGAGTGGAGAACATGGAGAACGGAGAACGTGGAGAACGTGGAGAACAGGCAGTGAGTGTGGAGAACGTGGAGAACGTGGAGAATGTGGAGAACAGGCAGTGAGGGTGGAGAACGTGGAGAACATGGAGAATGTGGAGAACAGGCAGTGAGGGTGGAGAACGTGGAGAACGTGGAGATGTGGAGAACAGGCAGTGAGGGTGGAGAATGTGGAGTGGAAATGTGGAGAACGTGGAGTGGAGAACGTGGAGAACGTGGAGAACATGGAGAATGTGGAGAACAGGTAGTGAGTGGAGAACATGGAGAACATGGAGAATGTGGAGAACAGGCAGTGAGTGTGGAGAACGTGGAGAAAGTGGAGAACAGGCAGTGAGTGTGGAGAACATGGAGAAAGTGGAGAACAGGCAGTGAGTGTGGAGAACATGGAGAAAGTGGAGAACAGGCAGTGAGTGTGGAGAACATGGAGAACGTGGAGAATGAGAGACATGGCAGTGGAGAAACATGGAGAACAGGCAGTGAGTGTGGAGAACGTGGATGGAGAACGTGGAGAACGTGGAGAAGAGGGTGGAGAACGTGGAGAACGTGGAGAAAGTGGAGAACAGTGGAGAACAGGCAGTGAGTGTGGAGAACATGGAGAATGTGGAGAACAGGCAGTGGGTGGAGAACGGGAGAACATGGAGAAAGTGGAGAACAGGCAGTGAGTGTGGAGAACATGGAGAACATGGAGAATGTGGAGAACAGGCAGTGTGAGAACGTGGAGAATGGAGAACAGGCGGTGAGTGTGGAGAACATGGAGAACAGTGTGGAGAACAGGCAGTGAGTGTGGAGAATGTGGAGAACATGGAGAATGTGGAGAACAGGCAATGAGTGTGGAGAACATGGAGAACATGGAGAATGTGGAGAACAGGCAGTGAGTGTGGAGAACGTGGAGAACGTGGAGAATGTGGAGAACAGGCAGTGAGTGTGGAGAACGTGGAGAATGTGGAGAACAGGCAGTGAGTGTGGAGAACATGGAGAACATGGAGAATGTGGAGAACAGGCAGTGAGTGGAGAACATGGAGAACATGGAGAATGTGGAGAACAGGCAGTGAGTGTGGAGAATTGCTTAGAACTCATTGCTTAGAATTCTTAACTGCGAACACTTACTGCTTGTGTTGTTTTGTTGAGGCATTTCATAGCTGGCGTCCGTCGATCGTCCAAAAAGAACGGTTTGTCCCAGTGGTCATAGTTCGTTTCAAGCACATACCATCTCCCAAGTCTCGCATTAATCCTACAACATGAAAGTTCTATCAGCTTCAAAACAAAGTGACCCAACCTCCGAGTGGGGATATAATACATATGATCATGTGTACTTACTCCCACACGTCCAGTGCATTGACACGGGTTCTGGTTATTACGCACCCCTGACCCGTCTGGTTCCCACCCAGGATAAAGTACGCTGGTGCAAGCAACTTGGTCAGAGCCAGACGTTTTTTGGCGTCTGCATAACTGGTAGAATAACAAGCAGGTCATTAGGCGTGACGTCGGCCAATTAATATCTTTAATTAAATACGCGAAGGTTCTTTTGGTTTTAAGAACGAGTTCAACCTGGTTGCATTTTCCAACACCTTGCGAGTCAGAAAGCTCATCCACATTCCGTCTCTCCTGCCAAGAATCCATTCCAGGATACCTGGGGGGAAAAAAAAGCACAAGTGCTAACCATTTATCATTCACTCATTCATCTTCTACCGCTTTATATCCGATCTTCCCTCGGGTCACGGGGAGTCTGTGCCTATCTCAGGCGTCTATGGGCATTAAGGCAGGATACACCCTGGATGGAATGCCAACTTTTTTCCACACACACTCGCACACTCCACTCACACACTCACACTCCCACACTCACACACATTCACACACTAGGGACATTTTTCCAAGGTGCCAATCAAACCTAACGTGCATGTTTCTTTTGGACACACCGCCAGGATCCGGGTTCGATTCCCGTCTCGGCCATGTGTGTGTGGAGTTTTGCATGTTCTCCCTGTGCCTCAGGGGGTTTTTCTCCGGGTTTTCCGGTTTCCTCCCGGTCCAAAAACATGCACGGTAGGTTGATTGGCACCTTGGAAAATTGTCCCGGAGTATATGAATGTGTGTGTGTCCTGCGATGGGTTGGCATTCCATCCAGGGTGTATCCTGCCTTAATGCCCATAGACGCCTGAGATAGACACAGACTCCCCGTGACCCGAGGGAAGACCGGATAAAGCGGTAGAAGATGAATGAATGAATATATGTATATATATATATATATTTTTTTTTTACCTAAATTATATCCCATAATAGGTATTGTAGAACCGTGCACGAATTCTATGATATAATATTTTTGTCATGTTTTAGATGTGTAGTTATCGGTAAATATTCTATTCTATTCTATATGCACCGTTGGATGTTGTTTGTGGTCGCGTTTCTGAACACAGTACAGTGTTTACAAACCCGACCATAACCGTGTGCACTTTCACCAGTGCAATCTCTCACTCCACGTTAAACACCGCCCATGTGACTATTCAGTGGTGATTCTATAGTGGACTCTTTCTATTGATTTAGGCGGTAAGACAAACTGAGCATTTCTAAAGCAACACATGATCTGCAATCAATAAACGTTAACCTAAAAAGCACCGTTTAATCTGACATAGCCGAAAAAACAAACAAACAAACAAAAAAAAAACGACATCTTACCTATATATCCTCCATCAACGTTAAACCGTTCGTTCATAGTGAGAGTG
>JACRUU010000027.1:24622390-24641813 GCA_030449085.1 Kryptopterus vitreolus | reverse complement strand
CCAACCCATCGCAGGCACCACACACACACACACACACACACACACACACACACACACACACACACACACACACACACACACACACACACACACACACACTAGGGACAATTTTCCAAGGTGCCAATCAACCTACCGTGCATGTTTTTTGGACCGGGGGGGGGGAAACCGGAGGAACCCGGAGGAAAACCCCCTGAGGCACGGGGAGAACACACAAACTCCACACACACATGGCTGAGACGGGAATCGAACCCCGACCCTGGCGGTGTGAGGCGAACGTGCTGACCACTAAGCCACCGTGCCCCATTAGTAAGCGCTTATAACGACCTGCATTGTGTCTTGTCTGTGTATTTAGGTGCCTATTGTTTACTCTTTGTTTACTCTTGATGAAGAACATCAAAGAACTAAAATTTCAACCAAATAAGAAGAACAGGCAATGAGTGTGGAGAACATGGAAAACATGGAGAACATGGAGAATGTGGATAATGTGGAGAACATGGAGAACATGGAGAATGTGGATAATGTGGAGAACAGGCAGTGAGGGTGGAGAACGTGGAGACGTGGAGAATGTGGAGAACAGGCAGTGAGTGTGGAGAATGTGGAGAACATGGAGAATGTGGAGAACAGGCAGTGAGTGTGGAGAACATGGAGAATGTGGAGAGAACAGGCAGTGAGAACATGGAGAGTGAGTGTGGAGAACATGGAGAATGTGGAGAACAGGCAGTGAGTGTGGAGAACGTGGAGACAGGCATGAGTGTGAGAATGTGGAGAACATGGAGAATGTGGAGAACAGGCAGTGAGTGTGGAGAACATGGAGAACATGGAGAATGTGGAGAACAGGCAGTGAGTGTGGAGAACAGGAGTGAGTGTGGAGAACGTGGAGAATGTGGAGAACAGGCGGTGAGTGTGGAGAACGTGGAGAATGTGGAGAACAGGCGGTGAGTGTGGAGAACGTGGAGAATGTGGAGAACAGGCAGTGAGTGTGGAGAACGTGGAGAACGTGGAGAACAGGCAGTGAGTGTGGAGAACGTGGAGAATGTGGAGAACAGTGAGTGTGGAGAATGTGGAGAATGTGGAGAACAGGCAGTGAGTGTGGAGAACGTGGAGAATGTGGAGAACAGGCGGTGAGTGTGGAGAACGTGGAGAATGTGGAGAACAGGCGGTGAGTGGAGAACGTGGAGAACATGGAGAATGTGGAGAACAGGCAGTGAGTGTGGAGAACATGGAGAACATGGAGAATGTGGAGAACAGGCAGTGAGTGTGGAGAACATGGAGAACATGGAGAAAGTGGAGAACAGGCAGTGAGTGTGGAGAACATGGAGAAAGTGGAGAACAGGCAGTGAGTGTGGAGAACATGGAGAAAGTGGAGAACAGGCAGTGAGTGTGGAGAACGTGGAGAACGTGGAGAACAGGGAGTGAGAGTGGAGAACGTGGAGAACGTGGAGAACAGAGGCAGTGAGTGTGGAGAACGTGGAGAACATGGAGAGTGTGGAGAACAGGCAGTGAGTGTGGAGAATGTGGAGAATGTGGAGAACAGGCAGTGAGTGTGGAGAACGTGGAGAACATGGAGAAAGTGGAGAACAGGCAGTGAGTGTGGAGAACATGGAGAAAGTGGAGAACAGGCAGTGAGTGTGGAGAACAGGTAACAAGATGGAGTGAACAAGTGTGGAGAACATGGAGAAAGTGGAGAACAGGCAGAGAGTGAGTGTGGAGAACATGGAGAACATGGAGAAGGCAGTGAGGAACGGAGAACATGAGAATGTGGAGAACATGGAGAACGTGGAGTGGAGAACAGGCAGGGAGTGGAGACGTGGATAACATGGAGAATGTGGAGAACACAGTGAGGGTGGAGACAGTGAGAACATGGAGAATGTGGGAAAAAGGCAGTGAGTGAAGTGGAGGTGGAGAACGTGGAGAACATGGAGAATGTGGAGAACAGGCAGTGAGTGTGGAGAACAGTGTGGAGAACGTGGAGAATGTGGAGAACAGGCGGTGAGTGTGGAGAACGTGGAGAACATGGAGATGTGGAGAACAGGCAGTGAGTGTGGAGAACGTGGAGAAATGTGGAGAACAGGCAGTGAGTGTGGAGAACATGGAGAAAGTGGAGAACAGGCAGTGAGTGAGTGTGGAGAACATGGAGAAAGTGGAGAACAGGCAGTGAGTGTGGAGAACATGGAGAACATGGAGAATGTGGAGAACATGGAGAATGTGGAGAACAGGCAGTGAGTGTGGAGAACGTGGAGAAACTTGGAGAACAGTGAGTGTGGAGAACGTGGAGAATGTGGAGAACAGGCGGTGAGTGTGGAGAACGTGGAGAATGTGGAGAACAGGCGGTGAGTGTGGAGAACGTGGAGAATGGAGAATGTGGAGAACAGGCAGTGAGTGTGGAGAACATGGAGAACATGGAGAATGTGGAGAACAGGCAGTGAGTGTGGAGAACGTGGAGAACGTGGAGAACAGGCAGTGAGTGTGGAGAACGTGGAGAACGTGGAGAATGTGGAGAATGTGGAGAACGGAGAACAGTGAGTGTGGAGAACGTGGAGAACAGGCAGTGAGTGTGGAGAACGTGGAGAACAGTGAGGGTGAGAATGTGGAGAACGTGGAGAACAGGCAGTGAGGGTGAGTGGAGAACAGTTGGAGAAAGCGTGAACAGTGGAGAACATGGAGAATGTGGAGAACAGGCAGTGAGTGTGGGAACATGGAGAACATGGAGAATGTGGAGAACAGGCAGTGAGTGTGGAGAACATGGAGAAAGTGGAGAACAGGCAGTGAGTGTGGAGAACATGGAGAAAGTGGAGAACAGGCAGTGAGTGTGGAGAACGTGGAGAATGTGGAGAACATGGAGAATGTGGAGAACAGGCAGTGAGTGTGGAGAACGTGGAGAACATGGAGAATGTGGAGAACAGGCAGTGAGTGTGGAGAACGTGGAGAATGTGGAGAACAGGGGAAGAGGAGTGGAGAACGTGGAGAACGTGGAGAAGGCAGTGTGGAGAACAGGCAGTGAGGTGTGGAGAACGTGGAGAATGTGGAGAATGTGGAGAACAGGCAGTGAGTGTGGAGAAGTGGGAAGTGGAGAATGGGGTGGAGAACGTGGAACGTGGAGAACAGGCAGTGAGGAATGTGGAGAACATGGAGAATGTGGAGAACAGGCAGTGAGTGTGGAGAACGTGGAGAACGTGGAGAATGTGGAGAACAGGCAGTGAGTGTGGAGAACGTGGAGAATGTGGAGAACAGGCGGTGAGTGTGGAGAACGTGGAGAATGTGGAGAACAGGCAGTGAGTGTGGAGAACGTGGAGAACGTGGAGAAAGTGGAGAACAGGCAGTGAGTGTGGAGAACATGGAGAAAGTGGAGAACAGGCAGTGAGTGTGGAGAACATGGAGAAAGTGGAGAACAGGCAGTGAGTGTGGAGAACATGGAGAAATGTGGAGAACAGGCAGTGAGTGTGGAGAACGTGGAGAACAGGCAGTGAGTGAGTGTGGAGAACGTGGAGAATGTGGAGAACAGGCGGTGAGTGTGGAGAACGTGGAGAATGTGGAGAACAGGCGGTGAGGTGTGGAGAACGTGGAGAACGTGGAGAATGTGGAGAACAGGCAGTGAGTGTGGAGAACATGGAGAATGTGGAGAACAGGCAGTGAGTGTGGAGAACGTGGAGAACATGGAGAAGTGTGGAGAACAGGCAGTGAGTGTGGAGAACATGGAGAACATGGAGAATGTGGAGAACAGGCAGTGAGTGTGGAGAACGTGGAGAATGTGGAGAACAGGCAGTGAGAACGGTGGAGAATGTGGAGAACGTGGAGAATGAGGGTGGAGAACAGGCGGTGAGTGTGGAGAACGTGGAGAATGTGGAGAACAGGCGGTGAGTGTGGAGAACGTGGAGAATGTGGAGAACAGGCGGTGAGTGTGGAGAACGTGGAGAATGTGGAGAACAGGCAGTGAGTGTGGAGAACGTGGAGAACGTGGAGAAGTGTGGAGAACATGGAGAAAGTGGAGAACAGGCAGTGAGTGTGGAGAACATGGAGAACTTTGAGAATGGGGGAGAACGTGGAGAACAGAATGTGGAGAACAGGCGAGTGAGTGGTGGAGAACATGGAGAACGTGGAGAATGTGGAGAACAGGCAGTGAGTGTGGAGAATGTGGAGAACGTGGAGAATGTGGAGAACAGGCGGTGAGTGTGGAGAACGTGGAGAATGTGGAGAACAGGCGGTGAGTGGAGAACGTGGAGAACGTGGAGAACATGGAGAGTGTGGAGAACAGGCAGTGAGTGTGGAGAACATGGAGAATGGAGAAAGTGGAGAACAGGCAGTGAGTGTGGAGAACATGGAGAACATGGAGAAAGTGGAGAACAGGCAGTGAGTGTGGAGAACATGGAGAAAGTGGAGAAGGCAGTGGAGAATGTGGAGAACGGGCAGTGAGTGTGGAGAACGTGGAGAACGTGGAGAACAGGCAGTGAGTGGAGAACGTGGAGAACATGGAGAGTGTGGAGAACAGGCAGTGAGTGTGGAGAACGTGGAGAATGTGGAGAACAGGCGGTGAGTGGAGAACGTGGAGAACATGGAGAATGTGGAGAACAGGCGGTGAGTGTGGAGAACGTGGAGAATGTGGAGAACAGGCAGTGAGTGTGGAGAACATGGAGAATGTGGAGAACAGGCAGTGAGTGTGGAGAACGTGGAGAATGTGGAGAACAGTGAGTGTGGAGAATGGAGGTGGAGAACAGGCAGTGAGTGTGGAGAACGTGGAGAACGTGGAGAATGTGGAGAACAGGCAGTGAGTGTGGAGAACATGGAGAACATGGAGAATGTGGATAATGTGGAGAACAGGAGTGTGGAGAACGTGGGCGTGGAGAGTGAGTGTGGAGAACGTGGAGAAAGGCAGTGGTGTGGAGAACAGGCAGTGAGTGGGAACGTGGAGAATGTGGAGAAAGGCGTGGAGAACGTGGAGAATGTGGAGAACAGGCGGTGAGTGTGGAGAACGTGGAGAACATGGAATGTGGAGAACAGGCAGTGAGTGTGGAGAATGTGAGAATGTGGAGAACGGGCAGTGTGGAGAACATGGAGAATGTGGAGAAAGGCAGGAGTGTGAACAATGAGAACATGGAGAAATGTGGAGAACATGGAGAGGCAGTGAGTGTGGAGAAGTGAGGCAGTGTGGAGAACGTGGAGGAGTGTGGAGAACAGTGTGAGAACAGGCAGTGAGTGTGGAGAACATTGAGTGGAGACAGGCAGTGATGGCGAACGTGGAGAACAGTGGAGAACGTGAGAATGGAGAACAAGAATGTGTGGCAGAACATGAGCATGTGGAGAACATGTGTGGAGAACATGGAGAATGTGGAGAACAGGCAGTGAGTGTGGAGAACATGGAGAATGTGGAGAACAGGCAGTGCAGTGAGTGTGGAGAACATGGAGAACATGGAGAATGTGGAGAACAGGCAGTGAGTGTGGAGAACATGGAGAACATGGAGAATGTGGAGAACAGGCATTGAGTGTGGAGAACGTGGAGAACATGGAGAATGTGGAGAACAGGCAGTGAGTGTGGAGAACGTGGAGAACGTGGAGAACAGGCAGTGAGGGTGGAGAACGTGGAGAACGTGGAGAATGTGGAGAACAGGCAGTGAGTGTGGAGAACATGGAGAAATGTGGAGAGGCAGTGATGTGGAGAATGTGGAGAACAGGCAGTGAGTGTGGAGAAATGGAGTGGAGAATGTGGAGAACAGGCATGGAGAAGTGAGTGTGGAGAATGTGGAGAACATGGAGAATGTGGAGAACAGGCAGTGAGTGTGGAGAACGTGGAGAATGTGGAGAACAGGCGGTGAGTGTGGAGAACGTGGAGAATGGAGAAAGTGGAGAACAGGCAGTGAGTGTGGAGAACGTGGAGAACGTGGAGAATGTGGAGAACAGGCAGTGAGTGTGGAGAACATGGAGAATGTGGAGAACAGGCAGTGAGTGTGGAGATGGATGTGGAGAATGTGGAGAACAGGCAGTGAGTGTGGAGAATTGCTTAGAACTCATTGCTTAGAATTCTTAACTGCGAACACTTACTGCTTGTGTTGTTTTGTTGAGGCATTTCATAGCTGGCGTCCGTCGATCGTCCAAAAAGAACGGTTTGTCCCAGTGGTCATAGTTCGTTTCAAGCACATACCATCTCCCAAGTCTCGCATTAATCCTACAACATGAAAGTTCTATCAGCTTCAAAACAAAGTGCACCAAAGTGCACCCAACCTCCGAGTGGGGATATAATACATATGATCATGTGTACTTACTCCCACACGTCCAGTGCATTGACACGGGTTCTGGTTATTACGCACCCCTGACCCGTCTGGTTCCCACCCAGGATAAAGTACGCTGGTGCAAGCAACTTGGTCAGAGCCAGATGTTTTTTGGCGTCTGCATAACTGGTAGAATAACAAGCAGGTCATTAGGCGTGACGTCGGCCAATTAATATCTTTAATTAAATACGCAAAGGTTCTTTTGGTTTTAAGAACGAGTTCAACCTGGTTGCATTTTCCAACACCTTGCGAGTCAGAAAGCTCATCCACATTCCGTCTCTCCTGCCAAGAATCCATTCCAGGATACCTGGGGGGAAAAAAAAAGCACAAGTGCTAACCATTTATCATTCACTCATTCATCTTCTAACCCCTCTTTACCGCTTTATATCCGATCTTCCCTCGGGTCACGGGGAGTCTGTGCCTATCTCAGGCGTCTATGGGCATTAAGGCAGGATACACCCTGGATGGAATGCCGACGCAAATCGCACACTCACACACTCACACACACACACACACATTCACACACTAGGGACAATTTTCCAAGGTGCCAATCAAACCTAACCGTGCATGTTTTCTTTTGGACACACCGCCAGGATCCGGGTTCGATTCCCGTCTCGGCCATGTGTGTGTGGAGTTTGTGCATGTTCTCCCTGTGCCTCAGGGGGTTTTTCTCCGGGTTTTCCGGTTTCCTCCCCCGGTCCAAAAACATGCACGGGAGGTTGATTGGCACCTTGGAAAATTGTCCCTGGTGTATGAATGTGTGTGTGTGTGTCCTGCGATGGGTTGGCATTCCATCCAGGGTGTATCCTGCCTTAATGCCCATAGACGCCTGAGATAGACACAGACTCCCCGTGACCCGAGGGAAGACCGGATAAAGCGGTAGAAGATGAATGAATGAATATATGTATATATATATATATTTTTTTTTTTGACCTAAATTATATCCCATAATAGGTATTGTAGAACCGTGCACGAATTCTATGATATAATATTTTTGTCATGTTTTAGATGTGTAGTTATCGGTAAATATTCTATTCTATTCTATGTGCACCGTTGGATGTTGTTTGTGGTCGCGTTTCTGAACACAGTACAGTGTTTACAAACCCGACCATAACCGTGTGCACTTTCACCAGTGCAATCTCTCACTCCACGTTAAACACCGCCCATGTGACTATTCAGTGGTGATTCTATAGTGGACTCTTTCTATTGATTTAGGCGGTAAGACAAACTGAGCATTTCTAAAGCAACACATGATCTGCAATCAATAAACGTTAACCTAAAAAGCACCGTTTAATCTGACATAGCCGAAAAAACAAACAAACAAACAAACAAAAAAAAAACGACATCTTACCTATATATCCTCCATCGACGTTAAACCGTTCGTTCATAGTGAGAGTGAATTCTTTCTACAAGCAAACACAAATAACAGAAAAAGAAAGAGAGAAAGAAAGAAAAAAGAATAAGGTGAGAAAGAGAAAGAAAAAGAGAAGAAAGAAAGAAAGAAGAAAGAAAGAGAGAGAAAAAGAAAGGAATAACAGAAGAGAAAGAAAGAAAGACAAGAAAGACAGAAAGAAGCGAAAGAAAGAAGATAGAGAGAAAAGAAATGCAGAAGAAAGAAAGAAAGAAAGAAAGAAATAGAGAAGAAAAGAGAAAGAAAGAAAGAAGAAAGAGATAAAAGAAAGAAAAAGAAAAGAAAGAAAGAAAGAAAGAAAGAAAGAAAGGAGAAGAAAAGAAAAAAAGAGAGAAGAAAGAAGAAAGAGAGAAAGAAAGAAGAAAAAGAAGAAAAGAAGAAAGAAAGAGAAAGAAAGAAAGAAAGAGAATAAAGAAAATAAGAAATAGAGAGAGAAAGAAAGAAAGAGAGAGAAGAGAGCTCCGAAAGAAAAAAAAAAACTACTTCAAAGCAGAGAGAAAGGAAAGAACGAAGAGAGAGAGAGAGAAAGAAAGAAGAATAAAGAAAAGAAAAAAGAAAGGAAGAAAAGAAAGAAAGAAAGGAAGAAAAAAAGAAAGAAAGAAGAAAAAGAAGGAAAAAAAAAGGAAGAAAGAAAGGGAGAGAGAAAGAGAGAAAGAGAAAGAAAGAGAGGAAGGAGAAGAAAGAAAGAAAGAGAAAAAGAGAGAAAAAAAGAGGGAGAGAACGAAGAAGAAGAAAGAAGAAAGAAGAAGAAGAAAGAAGAAAAAGAAAAGAGAGAGAGAAGAGAAGGAGAAAAAGAAAAAAAGAGAAGAGAGAGAGAAAGAAAGAAAGAAGAAAGAGAGAAAGAAAGAAGAAAGAAAGAGAGAAAGAAAGAAAAAAAGAAAGAAAGAAAGAAGAAGAAAGAAAGAAAGAAAGAAAGAAAGAGAGAAAGAAAGAAAGAAAGAAAGAAAACAGAAGAAACTGAAGAAAGAAAGAAGGAAAGAAAGGAGAGAAAGAAAGAAGAAGAGAAAGAAAGAAAGAAAAAGAGAAAGAAGAAAGAAAGAAAGAAGAAAGAAAGAAAGAGAAAGAGAAAGAAAGAAAGAAAGAAAGAGAAAGAAGAAAGAAAAGAGAAAGAAAGAAAGAAAGAAAAAGAAAGAAAGAAAAAAGAAAGGAGAGAAGAGAGAACAGAAAGAAGAAAGAGAAAAAGAAGAGAGAGAGAACAAGAGAAAGAGAAGAGAGAAAGAAGAGAAGAAAGAAAAAGAAAGAAGAAAGAAGAAAGAAAGAAAGAAAGAAAGAATGGTAGAAGAAAGAAAGAAAAGAGAAAGAAAAAAAGGAAGGAAGGGAGGAAAGAAAAGCATCTCGGCGCCTCGGCGCTAAACACTTACGGGTTTAATGCCGGTGAGCATTCCAACATATCCTGCGAAGCTGGTCGATTTAAACACCGTCTTGTTGTTTCGCCTGAAGTCGACATTCACCACAAGCGGCTTCAGCTTCTCGGTTATAGTCCAAGTTTGGTTTTTCATATCCCATCTACGAGTATCGAAAACAAACACAGTAAATAAACTCAAACTCCAAAAAACACATACAAAACAACGACAACAAATCGTACCCCATGAACAATCCGAAGTCCAGATTCCGAGCATGGTATATATTTCCTGGCAAAAACAAACAAACAAACAAACAAACAAATAAATAACATGTTATATAAGTATAATAGGGGGGCACGGTGCAGTTTAGTGGTTAGCACGTTCGCCTCACACCGCCAGGGTCCGGGTTCGATTCCCGTCTCGGCCATGTGTGTGTGGAGTTTGTGCATGTTCTCCCCGTCTCCTCGTGCCTCAGGGGGTTTTTTTTTTTCTCCGGGTTCTCCGGTTTCCTCCCCCCGGTCCAAAAACATGCACGGTAGGTTGATTGGCACCTTGGAAAGAAAAATTGTCCCTAGTGTATGAATGTGTGTGTTGTGTGTGTGTGTGTGTCCTGCGATGGGTTGGCATTCCATCCAGGGTGTATCCTGCCTTAATACCCATAGACGCCTGAGATAGACACAGACTCCCCGTGACCCGAGGGAAGATCGGATAAAGCGGTAGAAGATGAATGAATGAATATAAGTATAATGGGAAAAGTTTTGCATTTATTGTATACACAAACAAACGAATTTAAATCACCGTTTAAGTCCTCGGTCACCAGCGATGTGCACACTGTGAAAACTTCGTAGAAGATATTAAACAGCACAACTTCTCCTAAAAAACAAAGAGGAAACAGTCGAACGAAAGGCGTGAAATTGTTATCTCTATTGGAATTTCTCATAATCCGATCGAACAAATGTAAAAATAAATAAATAAATAAATAAAATAAAATAAAATGTGAATGGACCCTTACCTAAAGGGACACCAGAGACGGAAGCAATCCCTTTAATTTCCTCATTAAACGGGTACGGGAGTGTGTCCACAATCAAAGGCTATTGCAAATAAATAAATAAAATAAATATAAACACGTCACATGTTCATCGTCTATTTATTAATAATACACAGGGCCAGAGCACATGTATAAATACTGTATAATTGTACTCACCAGCTCTGTATCCACCAAATAAATTAATTTCCCATGGAAGAAAGTATTGGCTAAATCTTTTATTGCCTGCATCATCGCCGCCAACTGAAAAGCAAAGCACGTGTGTGTGTGTGTGTGTGTGTTAATATCGAGTTTCATTCTCACCAGGTTAACCTTTTTAAGCTTGTTGTTTCGGTTACCAAAGAATTCCACAAGAATATGGACCTGAGAATCTCAGTAATTATAATTCATGTACAGCTTCATTTAGCCGAGAAAAATGTGTGTTATAACTTAAATACTTAACACTTAAATTCCACATCGTATAAATATGTAAATATTAGGGCTCTCCATGTTAGGACCGGAACAGAATTCTTAAAGGAGCCACGCACCATTTTTACCAAATTAAAACCAACGAAAATTAGCAATGAAATGAACAAGATTAAATAATTAACAAGACAAATATTATTAAAAGAATCATTTCCAGAGTAAAAAACATTCATTAAAGGGAGAGATTTTGAGTGTAATATATACACCATTACAACATCCGAGTATTAGAAACAAGAAAACAGTTCATTTATGACACACTGGAAAGTGTAAAAAGAGTAAAAATATCGCGATTAATCGCAAGATTGCCGTGAGTTGACTCGTGATTGATCGCAATATTTTTATTTCATTTAATAAAAAATAAACCTGATTTAAATGCGCAATAAACTAAGTATAGTAGTAATAAATAAAGTAAATATATAATATATAAGGAGGCACGGTGGCTTAGTGGTTAGCATGTTCGCCTCACACCGCCAGGGTCCGGGTTCGAGTCCCGTCTCGGCCATGTGTGTGTGGAGTTTGTGCATGTTCTCCCCGTGCCTCAGGGGTTTTTCTCCGGGTTCTCCGGTTTCCTCCCTCCGGTCCAAAAACATGCACGGTAGGTTGATTGGCACCTTGGAAAATTGTCCCTAGTGTATGAATGTGTGTGTGTTTGTGAATGTGTGTGTGTGTGTGTGTGTGTCCTGCGATGGGTTGGCATTCCATCCAAGGTGTATCCTGCCTTAATGCCCATAGATACCTGAGATAGACACAGACTCCCCGTGACCCGAGAAGATCGGATAAAGCGGTAGAAGATGAATGAATGAATGAATGAATAAGCGCTTACTTCAGCTGTTTTCTCCTTAATCACATGAGTCCACCTCTGGTTAGGGGGTAAGTCAAGGTTCAGCGTGTACCAAGTAACATTACTTCTAAACCTGGACGAGAAAATATGTTTATGTTTCAGATATTCTCTATATATATATATATATATATATATATATATATATATATATATATATATATATATATATATATATATATATATACACGTATCATTGGTAACAAATAAACACAAAGAAAAGAGTTCCCATATGCAAAATACAACGTACGTTGGCCCCTTCGGAGGAAACATTTGCGTCCTGCATTCTTCAGCATGCTGTAAAGTCCACAAACAAACAAACAAACAAACAAACAAACAAAAACAAAAACATTCAATATTGCACTTGTCAGTCTCTGAAGTGGTCTTTAACCCTATAATGCCAACGAATACCATTATAAATAAAACTATTACTTACCATGCATGCAAAAAGAGCGCAAAAACCGAGGCATGTAAACAAAATACATGTTAATTTCGTCATCATTGGTTTACAAAGCGTCAGAGAGCAGAACGCACTTCCTACGCTACTGCACGACCTGGAATGTACCATAAATCACGGGGAGAAACGTCAATATGTATTTTATTTTTGATTGAAAAAAAAACATGTACCTAAGCAATATATTCAAATAGCGGATATATCGTGTATGATTTTATCATTCGATAATACGTGTGTTGTTTTTTTCTTTTGTAATTCGCATTGAATGGTCGACACATGTAAACAGACCCCCCCCCCACACACACTTTTTTTTCTGCGATGTTTTGTTCCGCTGATAAACAAGGAAATTCTCAGCGTTGCACATTTTTAAAAGTGTTTACATAAGATTTTTCTGTTTTCAATAAATAAATAAAACAAATAGGGATATTTGTTCTGTTTTATCTTGTTTGTTTGTTTACATACTTGTGCATTAACTACTTTACTGTGCATACGAGATTTGGGAGATGACAAACAAGAACACGTGGTACAGTGGCGCTCCTTTGAAGTTTGTACAGAAATGCTTATTTCCTATTGTTTGTGCGTTATACAGCGCTATAACGCGTTAAGGCGTCCAAATAAATCTCATTCGATATGGATATGAGCAAAAAGCACGTGATTCATTCTGTTATAATAAGTTTTTTGTATCTCCAGTAGGGGGCAGTACAAGCTTCTTTATATATAGAATATATATATATATATATATATAATATATATATATATATATATATATATATATATATATATATATATACACATATACATATACACACACACATCACACATCCCACACACACATCCCACACACACATATATAGAGAGACTTTGATGACCTCCAATATAATTCATGATTATTTCACTTTCAGTATTTGATATAATAAAAAAGCCAAAGGGAAATAGCACCAAATAGCTTCAGTTGACCTATAAAAGACCTATAAACACATGATGCGCACATCACGAGACACATGACGAGAACGTACCAGTTTACACACGTTCATACACAGTGACAGTCCATCATAGCCAGTCCTGTCAGTGGCATGGGATTGGGAAGTGGGACAAACCAGTAGAGTTACTTGCTCATGCAGAAGCGAATCTCCAAAATAAAAACAGTAACCTGAGAACGAATCAAAGCGAAGGGCCTAAATCTGAAAAATGATTAAAAACGGATTATAAACAAATCGAACAAAAATGCACAAAACAAAACGGTTCCCACAAAAGGCACAGCTATTGTAGTGCACTCAAAACTGTATGACTGTATGATAATTACAGTGAAGGTACACTTATGGGCACTTGTAGTCTAAAATGGCAATTCATGCTTACTTGTTTACTTTTTGCTGGAGCATACTGTTAATCAAAAGCTTAAAAAGAGCATTTTATATACATATATATATGCATATATATATATATATATATATATATATATATATATATATATATATATATATATATATACTACATATAGGAATCCTCTATATTCTCCAATAGTAGGAATCTAACTGTATGCAAAGATAAAAGAATGATATTATTTTTACTGAAAAATGACAAGTGTTTAACATAATATTTCCCAGAAAAGGAATGTAGAAACTGGAATTTGTTTTGGGGCACGGTGGTTTAGTGGTTAGCACGTTCGCCTCACACCGCCAGGGTCCGGGTTCGATTCCCGTCTCGGCCATGTGTGTGTGGAGTTTGTGCATGTTCTCCCCGTGCCTCAGGGGGTTTTTTCTCCGGGTTCTCCGGTTTCCTCCCCCGGTCCAAAAACATGCACGGTAGGTTGATTGGCACCTTGGAAAATTGTCCCTAGTGTATGAATGTGTGTGTGTGTGATGGGTTGGCATTCCATCCAGGGTGTATCCTGCCTTAATGCCCATAGATCGGATAAAGCGGTAGAAGATGAATGAAATTTGTTTTTATCTGTATTTGATTTTTTTTCAGTCAGGCATACGTCGTCTAATAACAAGCTCATAAGCGATCTGGTAGAGTGATCTACTTAATTCTTTTCATTTTTCCATTCTTGCTTAAGTTTGGACAAAAGCATTAGTCACTGATTCAGTATAAGTAACTGTAAATACAGTATAAGTAGCAATAGCGACGTGTTTTCGTCCCTTTTCCGTTCGACCGAACATCAGCACTTTTGATCAGTCACTTGTCCAATCAAAATTCCGAGTGCCAGAACGCCTTGTATAAATAGAAACGAAGCATGCAGGAATTGGGTTAAAAACAGGGGCAAAATCTAAAGTTTTGGCTTTATGCACTGGTGAAAGATGAATCAACTGGAAATGACTATGTAAATCAAAATCGTTAAATAAGTATAAATAAATACAATATTGAATAATATTAATTCAATATTGCATTTATTCGTACCTATTTAATTAAATTAAATGTATTATTGATTTAATAGTAAACACTTATATGTATTACTATTATATCATATCTATATAATATGGTGCAATATGATAGAATATTTATATATATATATATATATATATATATATATATATATATATTATATATATATATATATGCATAATATTAATGCATATATAAATTTATTTATTTATTTATTTATTAATATCGTATCATATTGCACCATATAACATAGGTAGGACATAATAGTAATACATATAAGCGTAAGTAATGACCCAAAAAAAAAACATTAAATGTTCAGTAATGTATTTAGATGAGATTATTGTTTACTTTATTGTTATTGTGCAAGGTATATATACACACACTGTATATATAATATTGATATTGAGATATTGGTTCGAAAGTCACTCTATTTAGTGTCTTTGATATATAATCAAGAATAGTAAAAAAATAATGGGCTATAAATAATAATAATAATAATAATAATAATAATAATAATAATAATAATAATAATAGGGGCACGGTGGTTTAGTGGTTAGCACGTTCGCCTCACACCGCCAGGGTCCGGGTTCGAGTCCCGTCTCGGCCATGTGTGTGTGTGGAGTTTGCATGTTCTCCCCGTGCCTCAGGGGGTTTTTTCTCTCCGGGTTCTCCGGTTTTCCTCCCCCGGTCCAAAAACATGCACGGTAGGTTGATTGGCACCTTGGAAAATTGTCCCTAGTGTGTGAATGTGTGTGTGTGTGTGTGTGTGTGTCCTGTGTTGGGTTGGCATTCCATCCAGGGTGTATCCTGCCTTAATGCCCATAGACGCCTGAGATAGGCACAGACTCCCCGTGACCCGAGGGAAGACCGGATAAAGCGGTAGAAGAGAATGAATGAATGAATGAATAATAATGAATAATAATATACTAATAATAATAATGAATAAAAAACTGGGATAAATTCTGAATAAAAACAAAGAAAATCAAAGAAGAAATCATGTATTATTTAATGTTTACTGTATTTATGTTAACTACTGCGTTCCCTTTTTTCTGTTTGGTGTAAGAACATTATCACACACACACACACACACACACACACACACACACACACACACACACACACACACACACACACACACACACAGTGCCAAAGCAGACGCACTGCACTCTGAAGTAGAAAAAGTACAGAGATAAAACAAGATAGATATTGCACACACACACACACATCACACACACACACACACACACACACACACACACACACACACAAGCAAGAGATAAAATTTGTCTAGCTGGTCATCCAGATGAGGATAATTCCATTAATTAAACTCTCTCAGTGATTATCTGCTGTGATTGCACTTATCTCCTGAATCCTAGAAGCCCTAGTGCAGAACTATAAACTGATATTTACACATGCCTTTGTCTGTCCATCACTTATCTACTGAAAGGAACATTATCATCGCATTCCTGAAAGACGTATTTTTTTAACCATATACTAATTAATTAAAATTACAGAGTGATATTCATTCATTCATCTCTCTTCTACCGCTTTATCCGATCTTCCCCTCGGGTCACGGGGAGTCTGTGCCTATCTCAGGCGTCTATGGGCATTAAGGCAGGAAACACCCTGGATGGAATGCCAACCCATCGCAGGACACACACACACACACACACACCACACACCATCACACAACACACACACACAGCAACACACACACACACACACACACACACACACACACACACACACACACGCACCCACACACATTAATACACTAGAGACAATTTTCCAAGGTGCCAATCAACCTACCGTGCATGTTTTTGTTTTTGGACCGGGGGAGGAAACCGGAGAACCCGGAGAAAAAACCCCTGAGGCACACGGGGAGAACATGCACAAACTCCACACACACATGGCCGAGACGGGAATCGAACCCGGACCCTGGTCCGTGGTCCGAACACAACTTTGGAAGCAAAAAAATTATAATATATATATATATATATATATATATATATATATATCCGGGATATATTTGTATCTACGGTGGCTTAGTGGTTATACGGAACAGGCAACGGTTCAGGGATCCCGGTCTCAACCATGTGTGTGATAATAAATATCTATATATATATATATCCGGGTTCTCCGGTTTCCTCTATGGTTCACACGCACGGTAGTTTGATTGCACCTTGGAAAATTGTCCCCAGTATATATGTGTGTGTGTGTGTGGTGTGTGTGGCCCTGCGATGGGTTGGCATTATCCAGGTGTATATATAGACGCCTGAGATAGTATATAGATCGGATATAGGGAATAGATAGATGAATATGAATATTTGTACTGTATCTGTTTTCCAAGACAGAAATAATAATGCATCTTTATTTTCATTTACGAATGATTGAAACAATTGTAGAAATTCCCTTTCTTTACTTTAGTAACTCTCTATACCATTAACATGCCTGTGTGTATTATATTCCACTTTAGGTCTCAAGAATTGATCCAAACACAAAATTCCTAATCCACATGATATTATTCTGAGCCTGATCACATGCTTACACAGCTCAGTGAACACTGATTTCTTT
The DNA here is from genome assembly GCA_030449085.1 of Kryptopterus vitreolus. Classification (NCBI taxonomy): domain Eukaryota; kingdom Metazoa; phylum Chordata; class Actinopteri; order Siluriformes; family Siluridae; genus Kryptopterus; species Kryptopterus vitreolus. The sequence goes on along the minus strand of JACRUU010000027.1, from coordinate 24,625,041 downwards.
TTTTCCTGTCAATAGATTTTATTTGTTTTGTTTTGCGCTGCTTGAAATGTCTAAAAACAAAAATGCCGGAGCAAATTCCTACGTGTTTAATTACCAGAACATTTCTAAAGGTTGTTTTTTTATTTATTTTTTTTTTTAATGTTTTTAATTTTTTTTTAGTAACTGAACAAAGGAGAAAATTAACAAATACTATTAACAGCACTTCATTTATTACTGAGCCCAGCTGCGTAATGACACTGCTGCTACAAAGCTTTGTGGCTTGTCTAAAAATCAACAAATTAGATTTGGTGAAACCACACATAATATATATATATATATTTGTATATATATGCGGCCATCCAGGGATATATATATATATATATATAATCTATATATATATATATATATATACTTCCTCTGGTCCATATACACACCATATGGAACAAGATTATATATCACAATATATCCTGACAATATATATATATTATATATATATATATTATATATATATATATATAAGGGGATTTCTGTGACGGTGGCGTAGTGGTTAGCACGTTCGCCTCACACCGCCAGGATCCGGGTTCGATTCCCGTCTCGGCCATGTGTGTGTGGAGTTTGTGCATGTTCTCCCCGTGCCTCAAGGGGTTTTTTTTTCTCCGGGTTCTCCGGTTTCCTCCTCCCGGTCCAAAAACATGCACGGTAGGTTTTGTCAACAGGTAATTGGCACCTTGGAAAATTGTCCCTAGTTGTGTGAATGTGTGTGTGTGTGTGTGTGTCCTGTCCTGCGATGGGTTGGCATTCCGTCCAGGGTGTATCCTGCCTTAACGCCCATAGACGCCTGAGATAGACACACAGACTCCCCGTGACCCGAGAAGATCGGATATAGCGGTAGAAGATGAATGAATGAATGAATAAATATATACTTGGAGATATATATATATAAATATATATATATATATATATATATATATATATAATAAACACATAATTTATATAATTATAATTTATTATAATTTATATAATTCTTTCCTTTTATTTTTTCCTTTATATATATATATATATATATATAGTTATATATATATATATATATATATACCATATATATAAAGAAAAAAATTAAGGAAAACGGTAGAAGAAGATGAATGTTTATAATAATTTATAATATAATAATAATAATAATGTATAATATGGAATATATATATGTATATTTTTTTAACTATTTATTTATTTATTTATTTTAAGGTAGATCTGTAATTGGCAAAATGTTGACTTGGCATCGGTGAAAACGTCCACCTGGTCGTTGCCAAACCTTCTCCAGAGAAAGCTGTTCTGCCCTCGTGCCACCCTGCTGACGCTCGATGTAGCTGACAGTCAGGAAATGGTGACATCGTGATGTCAGAACCAGGTGGAAGACCCAGTGGACCAGATGGACCACCCACACATCCAGAGAGTTGATGTGCTCTAATCTTTGGCACGCCGCTTCTTCCTAGTCTGATGAGACGCCAAAACCGGACCTCTTTTTTTATTTTATTTGTTCTAACCCCTGCTGAAGGGCGACGTTCTACACCTCTGTTTGGTACGCCGTATTTATACGCTATGGCTAAATTGTGTGCGAAAGAGAAGCAAAAAAGCACAGAGAAATATTCCTTATTAAAGCATTATAAAGCATTATATGCTTTATATAAGAACATATTCATTATGCCCTATATGTACATTACAGCACGGTGAATTTCTTTCTTCAAATATCCCAGATTGTTATAGAAGAGTCGGAGCTCAGGATCAGCCAATGATACGGCGCCTCCTGGAGCACAGAGCGTGAAGGGCCTTGCACAAGGGCCGAAGAGTGGCAGTTTGGTGTTTGGCAGGATACACCCTGGATGGAATGCCAACCCATCGCAGGACACACACACGATCACATTCACACATTCACACACACACATTCACACACTAGGGACAATTTTCCAAGGTGCCAATCAACCTACCGTGCATGTTTTTGGACCGGGGGAGGAAACCGGAGAACCAGGAGAAAAACCCCCGGAGAGGCACGGGGAGAACATGCACAAACTCCACACACACACATGGCCGAGACGGGAATCGAACCCGGACCCTGACAAGATAGAAAGATGGATGGATGGATGATAGATGGATGGATGGACGATGGACGGACTGACTGACGGACGGACAGACGGACAGACAAGATAGATAGAATAGATAGATAGATTAGACAGACAAAGATAGATGAGATAGAGAGATAGATAGATAGATAGATGATGGATAGATGATAGATGGACGGATGGACGGACGGATGGACAGACAGACGGACAGACAGATAAGATAGACAGACAAGATAGATAGATAGATAGATAGATAGATAGATAGATAGATAGATAGATAGATAGATAGATAGATAGATAGTTTGATGGATGGACTGACGCTGGATGGATGGACTGACGGACAGACGGACGGATGATTGGATGGACTATCGGACAGACAGACAGACAGACAGACAGATAGACATGATAGACAGACTAACAGCAGGAGAAGATGAATGGATGATAGAATGACCATCAGCTGAAAAGACGCAAACTTTCCGGTTTGTATTCTCACCTTTATTTGAAGGTTCCGGTCTGTGTGTGTGTGTGTGTGTGTGTGTGTGTGTGTGTGTGTGTGTG
>JACRUU010000027.1:24602390-24604890 GCA_030449085.1 Kryptopterus vitreolus | reverse complement strand
CATGAACTTTAACATTCAACATGCCAACTGAAGCCTGCAGCTGTAACTATTGGGTCTTATTTATTTATTTATTTATTTATTTATTTATTTATTGGGTGAATTCTCTGAGCATCGCACGGTCTGACCTTAGGATGAAATTGCAGGGACGTCTGTCTTGAATGCTTTCCACTTGTGAGTAATATCGTCTAATGTAGAATGATGTATTGTAATGTAGAGTAATGTTTGGATATGGCCTTATAACCCTTGGAGGGACAATCTTATGGAAGCAATGAAGGTGTACATGGAACAGTGTCCATGTGAGGTTTATATATATAATGGATAGTATAATATATATATATATATATATAATATATATATATATATATATATATATATATTATATAAAATGTTTGGACATGGCCTTATAACCCTTGGGGGACAATCCTATGGAAGCAATGAAGGTCTACATGGTATGGTGTTCATGTGAGGTTATATATATATATATATATATATATATATATATATATATATATATATATATATAATATATAAATATATATAATCAATAGACTTTTAGTTTTTTTCTTATATGGAAACTTAAAGCACTTTTTGTACGTTGCTCTGGATAAGGGCGTCTGCTAATTCTAATGCTGTTCATGTAAATGTAAACAATGTTAACAATGTAAACAAACAGCATTGGCTTTTCCTATAATATTTTTCCTGTATATCCTTTATACTTTTCTTATATATCCTCTCTCTCTCTCTCTCTCTCTCTCTATATATATATATATATATATATATATAAAAAGGGGCGATAGCAACCGAAGCCGGAACATAGTTCTTAAAGGGGCCACGTACCGTATTTAACCAATAAAAGAAAAATCCACTACAAAATGAACACTAGAATAAAAAAATAAACATGGGATAATCGATGGTTTTATTAAAGGGAGAGATTTTGAGAGAAATGTTTATAATTTGTTTACAGAATGAAAAAAACAATTATAAATTTGGTAATTTTTTTTCGGAAACATGAAAAAAACAATTATATCACAATATTTTAATCTATTGACAGTACCACACACACCACGAGAGCGAGGAGAGGCGACAACACACACAGACACCTAACACACACACACACACATAGAGAGAGATATATATATATATATATATATATATATATATATATATATAGACGATATAGATATATTATCTATCATTTTAAATCTCAATATTAAAAAACGCTTGCATGATAATTGCGGAATGCTTGAAAGCTCGTGTTCCTGCGTTGCCTCTCAGCAGTACGATGCCGACTCGGGCCGGCTTTGGTGCTAATGAGGGAAGACAGATGGGCGAAAGGGTCTCGAACCCCTACATTTTACATCTCGATATTAAAAATAAACCATTTCTTCTAATCCGACGAACTTGTGTAAAAAGCACGAGTGATTTTTTTTTTGTTTGTTTGTTTTGAACGCCCTGGCGTTCCTCGGTCGCCTCTCGGGCAGTACGGCGGCGCACACAGAGGACGGGCAGAGAGCCGCGCCGGCTTTGGTGCTAATGAGGGAAGACAGATGGGAGAAAGGGTTCCGTGTCACTACGGCTCAGGTCACGCTGTATGATTCTCAGTCGTACGAGTAGCACATCTGACCCGAATGCATGACGCAAAAACAAATATCGCCGTTTTTAAAGGGGTCGGGAATTTGCCGAGGAGGGCAGAGCTGCGGCTACAGTTACGTTACGAAATGAACCACAGCGCAACTCTCTCCTGAGATGGGCGGCGAAGTACAGAACGCTTCTCGGAGGAGAGAGAGAGAGAGAGAGAGATAGAGAGTGAGAGAAACGTCACATGACAAAAAAGCAGGTGCAACCCAAATGCTTTTAATAGAGAAAGCAGCTGGCAGACTTAGGAAAGGTATGACTTAATTAAAAACGGCGAAGGTCATTCTATTAAAATACATTGGCATCATTGATGAAAAAGACATCTATAACAAGTCCTAACCTTGAGTTTTGAAAGATGTCAGATAGGAGGGGGGGGGTAAAAAATACAAAATTCTTTTGCTAGCGTTATATGACGCACGCAGTCCTAATTTAATACGGCCGTCATTCTTTTACATTTTTTCCCCCAAAGATTTACTTATTTATTTATTTATTCCCTTCCAAGTTGTGGTGAGAAGGTGCAAGAACGCAATAAAGAAACGCTGAATTAATGCACTTTTAAGTTAATAAACAGTTAGCGTTAATTAGTGCGATCATTAGATAGTCTTTGTTTATGTTCGGGAATCATTTAAAATATGCTTTTCGCACTATTATTATTTACGGGATTTGGCAGACGCTCTTATCCAGAGAGACCTGCAAGCGAGCGATTTTGAAGGTTAAGGGTCTTGCTCGAGGGCTCCCACTAGTGGCAGTTTGGTGGTAGTGTCGAGTCCAGTGCCTGAAGCGCCACACCTCGCTATTTTATTAGCGAGGTTTTTTTTAAAGGTTTTTGGTATATTGGTAATATGATAACGACATCTTTTTTGCT
>JACRUU010000027.1:24589890-24592390 GCA_030449085.1 Kryptopterus vitreolus | reverse complement strand
GGTTTAATAGATGATTATTAGTCGTGTGTTGTGATACGCTGGTGGTGATTTGGGGCGGAGACTGTTGTGCGTTGGAAGGCGCTCTGTGTACATTAGATGTGAACATGGCTTAACAGGACAGAACAGCAACAAACACACTACTAGATATATATATATATATGATGATAGATGGATAGATGGATGATAGATGATAGATGGATAGATGGATGGATGGATAGAGGATAGATAGATAGATAGATAGATAGATAGATAGATAGATAGATAGATAGATAGATAGATAGGATGGACGGACAGCTATAGATCTATAGATGGATGGATGGATAGATGGATAGATGGACGGACGGACAGATATAGATATATAGATGGACGGACGGACAGACAGACAGACAGACAGACAGATAGATAGACAGATAGATAGACAGATAGATCGACAGACAGATAGATAGATAGATACAGACAGACAGATAGATAGATAGATAGATAGATAGATAGATAGATAGATAGATAGATAGATAGATAGATAGATAGATAGATAGATAGATAGATAGATAGATAGATAGATAGATAGATAGAGATAGATAGATAGATGGATGGATGGATAGATAGATGGATGGCACTGGGCACAGATATAAATATAGGACGGACGGACAGACAGACAGACAGACATAGATAGATAGAATATATAGATAGATAGATAGATAGATAGATAGATAGATAGATAGATAGACTAGATAGATAGATAGATAAGATAGATAGACATAGATGATAGATAGATAGATAGATAGATAGATAGATAGATAGATAGATAGATAGATAGATAGATAGATAGATAGATAGGATGGGCAGATATATATATATAGATGGATGGATGGATAGATAGATAGATGGACGGACAGATAGATAGATAGATAGATAGATAGATAGATAGATAGATAGATAGATAGATAGATAGATAGATAGATAGATCGATAGGATGCCTGATGGATGAGATGGATGGATGAACAGCTAATGGATGGATGGATGGATGGATGGATGGATGGATATAGATAGATAGATAGATAGATAGATAGATAGATAGATAGATAGATAGATAGATAGATAGATAGATAGATAGATAATAGATCAGATGATATATATAGATGGATGATAGATGAGATAGATGGACGGACACAGGACATATATAGATAGATATAGGATGGATGGATGGATGGATGGATGGATGGATAGATGGATGGATCACAGACAGGACAGACAGGACAGACAGACAGACAGACAGACAGACAGATAGATAGATAGATAGATAGATAGATAGATAGATAGATAGATAGATAGTAGCTAGAATGGTAGATATAGATTATATTATATATATATATATATATATATATATATATATATATATATATATATATATATATATATATATAATATATAAATATATATATATAAACACACACACAGACATACAGGCACACACATATATATATATAAATGTAGTAAGGCACAGTATATGTAAGGAGTATATGAATATGAATATATGATAATGGGTGCATATAATATGTAAAAAGTCTTAAATTGAATGTACATGGAAGTACAGTATTAGTGCTGTGTTGGATTAAAATGTAAACATATTTAAATGTATGCTTTTAATAGAATTTTACATCAAATTGAAGGTTCCTTGTCATATAGATCTTTGGAATTACAACACACTGCCAGATGTGGATTAATACCCGAGATCGCACTTTCACCCACGTGGATTTAGCATTTTACTTCCAGTCTTTCAAATTACAATATGCGAGCGATTCTATTTATAGCCACGCTGTCCATGGGATGCGGTGAAGGGACTCGCGAGGCTTGTATGTTTTGCCGGAGAGAATGAAATGTCAGTCGTGATGAACCGCTTCCATAATTATAAAAAAAAAAAAAAAAAAAAAAAATTAAATATCCAGTTTCATTTAAGCTCTTTTTAATATACAAGAATGATCAAATTGGAAATTATTAATCTGCAAAATTGTGAGTGGATTAATTAATGATAAAACGATCGGGAGGGGCGTGGCTCAGCGATCGGAGCGGGAGGGTTGGGGGGGGGGGGGGTTCGAGTCCCGGAATCGCTGTGCAACTCTTGGGTCCCTGAGCAAGGTCGCCTTAACCCTATGTGCTCCAGGGGGCGCTGTTTCATGTCTGACCCCAGCTTCCAAACAAGAATTTTAATGTACATATGACAAATAAAATCGTTGGAGCTTATGGTGTACTTGGCAGAAAGATAAGTGCTCCGTGTGATTACTGAAGCGCACTTCGGAAAAGATTTTAATTATAGATCAGAAATAGCATCGCACCGATATTAAAGATGGAGGTTAAACGGGCACGCCTTCTCTTTCATCAATCATTGAAACGAGGGTGTCACGGGGTTGACCCTGAGATATCACTCTTTGCTTGGCCATAATGAGGCGAACCGAATCCGCACTCGGCTAACTGGGGCAAAACAAAGTATCAGGGACAAAAC
>JACRUU010000027.1:24577390-24582390 GCA_030449085.1 Kryptopterus vitreolus | reverse complement strand
TCTAGAAACATTGCAATTAGACATATTACAGTGACATTTACTATCAATATGTGGGTTTTTAATATATAATTAAAAACATTCCTAGACAGACACTGCCATTAAAGTACTTTTATTCGTATTAAACTCGGCCTCGGGGATCGTCCCGGGTTTGCAAATATGACATTTACATTTATGGTGTTTGTCAGATGCCCTTATCCAGAGAGACTTACAACTGAGCCATTGAGGGTTAAGGGTCTTGCTCAAGGGCCCCTAGTGGCAGCATGGTGGTGGTGCTTTTTAAACCTACAATCTCCTACAATCCCCTCCCTTGGTGTCTAAACACTGGTCTCTCCGAAAGTCAACGCTAAATATTAAAGGGACCAGGCTGTCGCACCCGGATCTGCGGTTTGCACCGGCAAACATCGCTGGCATTTTCCTCAGGAAATGTCCCATGTCTAGTTATAATATTATATTACCGGGACAACTTGTGCTGTGGGACACGGTGGCTTAGTGGTTAGCATGTTTGCCTCACACCGCCAGGGTCCGGGTTCGATTCCCGTCTCGGTCATGTGTGTGTGGAGTTTGTGCATGTTCTCCCTGTGCCTCAGGGGGTTTTTCTCTGGGTTCTCCGGTTTCCTCCCCCTGTCCAAAAACATACACGGTAGGTTGATTGGCACCTAGGAAAATTGTCCCTAGTGTATGAGTGTGTGTGGGTGTGTGTGTGTGTGTGTGTGTGTGTGTGTCCTGCGATGGGTTGGCATTCCATGCTCGGTGTATCCTGCCTTAATGCCCATAGACACCTGAGATAGACACAGACTGACCCGAGGGAAGATCGGATAAAGCGGTAGAAGATGAATGAATGAATAAACATAACTGGGGCACAGTGGATTAGAGGTTACCGCACACATCCAGGGTTCGAATCCCGCCTCCACCATATGTGTGTTTCTGTGTGGAGTTTGCATGTTCTCCCTGTGGCTCAGGGGAGTTTTTCTCGGGGTTCTCTGGTTTCCTCCACGGGGTCCAAAAACATACACGGTACGTTGGGAAAAATGTACCTTGGAAAATTGTCCCTAGTGTGTAAATGTGTGTGTGTGTGTGTGTGTGTGTGTGATGGGTTGGCATTCCATACCTGGTGTATCCTGGCTTGATGCCCATAGACGCCCGAGGTTCCCCCACGACCTGAGAGAGAAGATCGGAATGAAAGAACTGGCCAAAGTATAATGTGCATATAAAATGTAATAAGTGTAATAATGGTATTATAAGTGTGTAATAAAGCCCATACTGTCATTATGACCTACAATCTTCCTGAGGAGGCATTCTAAATTTTGCCGTGTAGTGGTAGGGATTTGCGCGTTCATTAGCAGTCTTAAGCACTAATGTCATTTGAGAAGGTCTGGCGTGCAGCTCTGCGTTCCTGAATGTATGAAACGTCATTTGGTTCGGGGTCGAGGTCAGAGCTCTGTGCGGCGTCCATCAGTTTCCTCCAACTACCAGCTTTGGCAAAAGGACGTCTTCATGGAGCTTTGTGCATGGGAGCGTTGTCGTCCTTCTTTACGTTTCAGTAGTGATAATTCATTCATTCATCTTCTACCGCTTTATCCGATCTTCCCTCGGGTCACCGGGAGCCTGTGTCTATCTCAGGCGTCTATGGGCATTAAGGCAGGATACACCCTGGATGGAATGCCAACTCATCACAGGACACACACACACACACACACATTCATACACTAGGGACAATTTTCCAAAGGTGCCAATCAACCTACCGTGCATGTTTTTGGACCGGGGGAGGAAAACGGAGAACCCGGAGAAAAAACCCCTTGAGGCACGGGGAGAACATGCACAAACTCCACACACACATGGCCGAGACGGGAATCGAACCCGGACCCTGGTGGTGTGAGGCGAACGTGTTAACCACTAAACCCACCGTACCCCTCTCCAGTAGTGATAAGTGTAATGACCAATATCCTATATACTATATAGTACTATACTATACTATACTATATAATATACTATTGAATAGAAGAGCCTTTACTTGTCACATATACATTACAGCAGAGTGAAATTCTTACCTCGCATATCTCAGCATGCTTGGAAGCCGGGCTCGACCATGATACGGCGCCCCCTGGAGCACAGATGGTTTTGCTCAAGGAATCAAGGAATCAACGTTTGGCTCACACCGCCAGGGTTCGATTCCCGTCTCGGCCATGTGTGTGTGGAGTTTGTGCATGTTCTCCCCGTGTCTCAGGGGGTTTTTCTCCGGGTTCTCCGGTTTCCTCCCCCGGTCCAAAAACATGCACGGTAGGTTGATTGGCACTTTGGAAAATGTATGAATGTCTGTGTGTGTGTTCCCTGTGATGGGTTGGCATTCCATCCAGGGTGTATCCTGCCTTAATGCCCATAGACGCCTGAGATAGACACAGACTCCCCGTGACCCTCACCGGATATGTAACATTTATTATGCATAAAGCAATATTTGTAAAGTTTTGTAAATATAATATTACTGTATTACAGTATCGACTCTAAGATCTTCTGAGTGGATTTTTCTAAAATGTTTAAAAAATAAATCAGTAAAAGGGGGAAAAAAATAAAAGACACCATCCGTTAAGAGAAGTCATGACAACGTTGTTTATATCAAATAATTAGCTTCGCTTCCATTTTCTATAGAGAGAAAATTGCATCGTAGCTTTTAGAAGGCCGAAAGGTCGGCGTGAAAACATGAAAAATGGATTTAGCCAAGACAGACGAAAGTGCAAAGTGGGTTCCGCTTTAAAAAAAAAGATGACCTCCACATTATGAGCCACACATCTAATCGTTAATTTTCCTCTTTTCTTTCATTTTTCTTTCTTTCTTTCTTCCCTTTCAGCAGCTCAGCTCACATTATTCTGTTTCTTTTTTTCTTTTCTTTGAAACTTCTTTTAAAAGGTCCAAGTTGTAAAGAAAATATTACAAACATAAAAGCTGCCCAAATAAATACCCATTTTTCTGCTTAAGTGTAATAAAGTTTAATATAATACATTTGTGTTATTATACACAGTGCAGTGAAAGTTCTATAGTTTACTATTACAGATTTTATACATTTTGTGTGCCGCGGAATCCCGTTGAATCCTGCAGGCACGTTTCTTTCTTTTTTTCTTTTCTTTTTTCTTTTTTTTTTAAGAATTTAAATACATGCGTTGTGCTTAGCGGAATATCCACCAGGTGGCGCATGGAACGACCTATCTACACGCCAGAAATTTGCGATTTTCAGCCCTTTTCAATAATTCTGAGAAATTATTAACTGCCTTAAATGTCGTGTTAATGAGAAAACATCAACAATAAAATATAAATTATATATTAGTAGAGTCAAATATGTTGATATGGTACTATATACATACAAGAAAAAGTCTATTTAAAGTAAAAAAAAAAAAAGCAGATCATTAGTATGTGTACAGTAGGGAATTATTCATTCATTTGATTCCAAAATATAACTATACATTTAACCAGATTAAAGTTATTTAAAAAATTACCTGCCTACTATATCATTATGTTAATGTATTTGTTAGTTTATTCATATTTAAAAATGACTGCACGTGCATGCCCAGAGACAAAGCGCAAAAGAGAAGTGTATAAAATATATAATAGTGTATAATAAATTTGCCTAAAATATATCAGTGTCCAGTGCAAACGTAATTCATGTATTTAAAAAAAAAAAAAAAAAAGAATCTTTCGTGCTGAATTTTGGTAAATCTATTTGAAAATTGTGTTCTTAAAATTACATCCTAAGCTGTAAAATATATTCACATATAAATCACTGTAGGCATATTTGAACTTTTTGGACTTTTTATTGTTTAATTTTTATTATTTATTATTTATTAAATTTAGTTCTCCAACTACATATTTTTCAGACGGGAGTCAGTGACCAGATGTATTTTAAATACATCTTTGCTGTACGTGTGTAATAAGTCTTATACTGTTTTATTTATTTTATTTTTTGCTGCATTCAGCAAAAGACAACAAGCCGTGGATAGATAATAATAAATAATATATAATAATAATATATAATATAATAATAAATAAAAAATAAGATTGAGTTCTAAATTAATTATTCCAGAGATATACAAAGTCAAGGGGCACGGTGGTTTAGTGGTTGGCACGTTCGCCTCACACCAGGGCAGGGTCAGGGGTTTTTTCTCCGGGTTCTCGTTTCGGCCTCGGGTTTGTGGAGTTTGGCACCGTTTGCCCCGTGCAGTGGGGTTTGGTTTCTCCGGGCAAAACATGCACGGGTTCGAAAATTCCCGGGTGTGGTGATCCCCAATCCTAGGGACGCCTGAGACAGGCTCCCCGTGACCGAGGGATCGGAATGCGGTTATAAGATGAATGAATGAATGAATATACAAAATCACATTCTCACTATAAATGTATGGGGCAAAAACACTTATGATGCATGAAGCAATTTTTGTAAAGTATTTGATTCCTTTTTTTTGTCTTTATAAAATGTTATTTTCGTTTACACATTTGCATGGACAAATAAATGTGACTATAAGTAAACATACACAGTACTTAATAAATACTCCCCATCCTTTCTATTATTCATTCATTCATCTTCTACCGCTTTATCCGATCTTCCCTCGGGTCACAGGGAGTCTGTGTCTATCTCAGGCGTCTATGGGCATTAAGGCAGGATACACCCTGGATGGAATGCCAACCCATCACACACACACACACACATTCATACACTAGGGACAATTTTCCAAGGTGCCAATCAACCTACCGTGCATGTTTTTGGACCGGGGTGAGGAAACCGGAGAACCCGGAGAAAAACCCCCTGAGGCACAGGGAGAACATGCACAAACTCCACACACACATGGCCGAGACGGGAATCGAACCCGGACCCTGGCGGTGTGAGGCGAACATGCTAAACCACCGTGCTTCTCCTTTCTTTTAATGAATTTCTATTATATATTCTATTCTCTCACTCCCCCCCCCCTCGTTCACGTCTCCTTGTTGCGTCAATAAACAGACTGCAGTAAGGATTTATTTAT
>JACRUU010000027.1:24557390-24572390 GCA_030449085.1 Kryptopterus vitreolus | reverse complement strand
AGACGCGCGTCCACTGACGCCTGGTCATAAAAAGCGGTCTCGCTAATAAAATGCGACCCGCTTGATAAAAGAACCCTGACCCAGAAAGGCAGCCGCCCCCGACGTGCCGTTTCAAAAGTTGTGCAAGTGGTTTCGATAAAGTTACAGGTCACATGGTGCATGGCGTGGCGTCGCCGTGATTGGCTGACGCAGAGCCTCACCGATGCAGTTCCGAGCACCGGCGGAGAAAGGGATGTAGGCGTACGGGTGTCTTCCCGCGCTGTTCTCCTGGAAGGAAGCGCTCGGGTTTAAACTCCTCGGGCTCCGGGAAGAACCGCGGGTCGCGATGGAGGGCGTACGGGATAATCACGGCGTTGACGCCTTCGGGAACGTTGAATCCACCTGGAGGGGGGGGGAAGAAAAAGTGAGCATTATAGGAATAATAGCGTGGGATGGTTTTTTGAGCGTTATATGAGCGTTATATGCTTTTAACCAGGGGTGTCGCAGTGAGGGGAAAATATGCGGGGGGCGGGGAAGGGTGGACATGCGGCGGGATATTAAACGCAACTATTAAACTGCCATCTTCTGGCGAAATATAAAATAGCCGTTTTTCATAATGTAATAAATAGTGTAACTTTTCATTCATTCATTCATTCATTCAATCTACCGCTTTATCCGATCTTCCCTCGGGTCACAGGGAGTCTGTGTCTATCTCAGGCGTCTATGGGCATTAAGGCAGGATACACCCTGGATGGAATGCCAACCCATCACAGGACAAAAACACACACACACACACACACACACACACACACACAATAGGGACCATTTTCCAAGGTGTTTTTGGACCAGGGGAGGAAACCGGAGAACCCAGAGAAAAACCCCCCTGAGGCACGGGGAGAACATGCACACTCCACACACACACATGGCCGAGACGGGAATTGAACCCGGACCCTGGCGGTGCGAGGCAAGTGTAAGCCACCGTGCCCCCTCTTTTTGATCATTTGTCCACCAGGTGGCGCTTAATGAAATGAACATACTAAGGAGAAAAAAAAATAGAAAAAAATAGAGAAAAAAATAGGTTATATTTCTCAAAATTAAAGGGAAGGGGGGGGGATTTGTAATCTTTAACATTTTCATAAGTAAATGTAATTTATTTATTTAATTATTAATGGATTACTGGTACTTTTATTATGTAATTAAATTACGTAACGCCGTTACATGTAACTAGTTATTCCCCAACACCGCATATCATTCATTTTGTTACAGAGGTTGGGGCCGGGGGGTGGGGGGGGCGGATTTTGGACACGCAGGCTTTTAACGCCGGAGGTTCGTTAACTGTTGGCTGTCATTTCCGTCAGATTGGCGCAGAGTGAGACGCAGTGAAAGCAGTCGTACATTTTCCCTCCTCGGGCAGAGAAAATAAAAAAGTTTGGAGCCACTTAGACAGGTGAAAACACCGGCGCTGAAATGCAAATAGTGCTGGTGACAGGAATGGTTTTGTTGCCCCGTGTGATAAAGCGCCATGGCCTACTTATTTGACAGTCATCGCAGATCCTGCGCGCAAACAGCGGCACGGCGGGGAAAATTCGCAGGCTTTCCTTGATGACGCATTCCAGGTAGCGCAGCCTTTTGAGGTCGTCCACACTCGCATGTCGCTGCGACGAATCTGTCCGGAAGTGCAGAGAGAGAGAGAGAGAGAGAGAGAGAGAGAGAGAGAGAGAGAGAGACAGAGAGAGAGAGAGAGAGAGAGAGAGAGAGAGACAGAGAGAGACAGAGAGAGAGAGAGAGAGAGAGAGAAGAGAAGAGAGAGAGAGAGACAGTTAGAGACAGAGAGAGACAGAGAGAGAGAGAGAGAGGAGAACAAAAGAGAGAGATAGCGAAAGAGACAAGATAGATAAGAGACAGAGAGAGAGAGAGACAGAGAGAGAGAGAGAGAAAGAGAGAGACAGAGAGACAGAGACAGAAAGAGAGAGAGAGAGAGAGAGAGAGAAGAAGGAAGAGACAGAGTGACACAGAGAAGGGGAAGAGAGAAGGAGATAAATAGACATAACTAGAGAGAGATAGAGAGAACATAGAGAGAGAGAGATAGAGACAGAGCATAGGATAAGAGAGAGAAGAGATACAGAGATAGATATACAGATATAGAGAGGGGAGACATACAGAGAGAGAAAAACAGAAGAGAGAAGAGAGAGAGAATGAGAAGAGAGACAGAGATACAAGAAGAGATAGCCAAATATACAGAGACAGAGAGAAGAAAGAGAGAGACAGAGAGAGAGACATATAGAGAATAGAGAGATATACAGAGGGGGTTATATATAGAGAGATAAGAGACAGAGGGGGAGAGAGACAGAGAGAGAGATGGCATGCGAGGGATATTCATAGATATGAAATCCGCAGAACAGCAATTACATTATATTATAGAAGATCACAATTTAACATTCATTCATTCATTCATCTTCTAGCGCTTTATCCGATCTTCCCTCGGGTCACGGGGAGTCTGTGCCTATCTCAGGCGTCTATGGGCATTAAGGCAGGATACACCCTGGATGGAATGCCAACCCATCACAGGACACACACACACACACACACATTCATACACTAGGGATAATTTTCCAAGGTGCCAATCAACCTACCGTGCATGTTTGTGGACCGGAAGGAAACCGGAGAACCCGGAGAAAAACCCCCTGAGGCACGGGGAGAACATGCACAAACTCCACACACACATGGCCGAGACGGGAATCGAACCCGGACCCTGGCGGTGTGAGGCGAACGTGCTAACCACTAAGCCACCGTAGACACATTACATTTTAACATATCACTTATTCAATTATATACATTTCTCTGCCTTTAATAAAACTATTGATTATTTAATATTTATTTTTACTCTGGAAATTATTATTTTAATATGAATTTCTGGTTCATTTCAATGTTACTGTTTGAAGTGTAAAATATGGGACGTGGCTCCTTTAAGAATTGTGTTCCGGTTGCTTTTCCCATATAAACTGGTGATACGGTGTTTAGGTTATACGGAAGCGCTTTATTGCGTTCAGTAAAAATGCGCTTTATTGCAGTAATACGGATTTGGGAATGCGATGCGCTTGCGTAAGGTTCCGTACGGTAATATACGCTAATATAGTGAGGAGATCGTACCTGTTGTGAATGCGCAGATAGTAGGTGTAATTCGGGGGAAATTTAGGATGTGTGAGTGGATGCACTAAACGGTTATTTATTTATTTCTTCTTTTTTTGTCGTTCGGGTTTCATTCATTCACCAACACAACGCAGAGTGAAGGAACGGATCACTCGCATAGTAATGCACGTCGCGTTAATCAAACGTTAATAACATTATTGGCGTTTAATGCGTTAATAAATCGTTCATTTTGACCCCCTAGTTTTAATATGAGATTTCATTACAATGGAACCTCAGCTCGTGTGTTCAATTCGTTCCGGGCTCGTTAGCCGTAAAAAGCTCGTACGTTAAAATGAATTTCCGAATTTTTTTTTACGAAAAAAAAAAAAAGTCTCGTAAACTAAATTACTCATATAAAAGCTGAGGTTCCACTTTATATTATTTGGACCTGGATTTATCAAGGCAAAATGCTCGAAATGTTGTTTTCATATCTAATAATGATATTGTTAATAAAAAAAAAAGCATGTGTGATATGAAACACACATTTTGTCAACAACACACAAATAGGTTCTCTGCGTTAACAACTACAAATATCCAACATAACAAACACAACATAAAGCCAACGTTACCAAACACCTCCTGAAGCTCTGCCTGAACTTTCTTCTGGACTTCTGGATGAGAGCCTATCAGATGTAAGGCCCAGTTCATGGAAGCCGCTGTCGTGTCATGCCCCTATTAAAGACACCATAAAAATAAAATAAAATTAAAAAAAAGTCGGTATCAGGCACAAGACTCTCCGTGACGTGGTGCGTTATAGTGCAATGTAATGTGCACCGACTTCAAACATGAAGGTGTCCACTTCCTCCTGAATGTCCTCGTGGCTCAGCGCAGCGCCGGTATTATCTGTGGTTTTTAACAGCATGTCCAAGAAAGCCCTTCGCTTTCTCGGCCCGTGGTCCGACTCACTATCAGATCCTTCACTCGCACACTCTGCTCTCTCTTTGATAACCTACAAAACAAGAAACATATTCAATATACCACATACACACACACTCTTCTCTCTCTCTCTCTCTCTCTCTATCACTCTCTCTCTCTCTCTCTCTCTCTCTCTCTCTATATATATATAGTATATATATATATATATATATATATATAAGATTTACACCACACACACACACATATTAATATATATATAATATATATATATATATATACACACATACACCCACACACCACACACACACACACACACACACACACACATACATATATATATATATATATATATATATTATATATATATTATATATCTATATATATATATATATATATACACACATACACACACACACACACACACACATCATTCATTCATTCATTCATTCACTTCTACCTACCCTACCGCTTTATCCGATCTTCCCTCGGGTCACGGGGAGCCTGTGCCTATCTCAGGCGTCTATGGGCATTAAGGCAGGATACACCCTGGATGGAATGCCAACCCATCGCAGGGCACACACACACACACACACATTCATACACTAGGGACAATTTTCCAAGGTGCCAATCAACCTACCGTGCATGTTTTGGACCGGGGGAGGAAACCGGAGAACTCGGAGAAAAACCCCTGCACGGGGAGAACATGAACAAACTCCACACACACATGGCCGAGACGGGAATCAAACCCTGGTGGTGTGAGGCGAACGTGCTAACCACTACGCCACCGTCCCCTCACACACATACTATTATATTATTATATAGACATAACACACTATACATACATACATACAACACACAAACAAACACAAACACACAATAACACATAAATATGTATATATCTATATATTTATATATTTCCCTATGGGTGTCGGATTTATTACCACCAAGTACATCGATTGCCATTAATGTATTGATATGTATCCTTTGAGATTGCGTTATGTTAATGATTATATAATTGCGACATTTATAGTTGAAGTGTGGTGCAACATGTGTACCAGAGGCCAGGACAATTTCCTCCCACACTCACTGTGCACTTTATTAGGAAAACCAATACGACTGCACAACACCGGGCACTTATATCATCGTTCGCCAGCAGCACGATGCAAAAAAAAAAAAAATGTAACAATCACATTAAACTTCATAATAAGGAAGGAAAAGGTGTGATGAGATGTGGGGTCCCCAAAAGGCTGGAAAAACGTGTTCACACATAACAGCGCGGAGGTGGAATAAAAGCGCCCAGTAGAACGTGTAAATGCCTACCGTAAATGAAATATTCAATACCATCCCAGCATGCGCAAATTCTTGACGGTATAACACTGCGCTGAGGCTTAATAGAGGTTTAACCTGATTCGTAACCCACCAGTACATCCCAAATCCATTCCGTGTAGTGTGTAACCCTATACTGACCCTAAGTGGGGATCAAGTGCATAAGAGCTCTTTACTCTGGAACCACTGGGAGCAGACCAGCAACATGGATTTAATGCCAACGAACCAACGCTTGATTTCCCATGTTGCATCATCAGCTGACCCGTCACTGATCACCATCGTACCTACACACCCTCACAATCATCCTATTAATGACCACCTACAAACGATTCATATTAAGCCCTCATGTATATTGTTATTGATGTTATTAAGCCTTTACTCCAGTTTATACACTCTGATTGGCCCTTTCCGAGTTATACATTGTGAAAAGTCACTTACGCCGGCAGTGAAGGAGTGCAGAATCCGCAGACGTTTGGCGTGCTCTTTCCCCTCTCCTAGCATGTTATAAATCCAGTCGGGCCAAAACCACGGCGATCGCTGCCTTCGAGTGATGATGTCGCTCATCCTGCGGGAAGTGTACGTGAAATATTGATTATAACATACAATATAAATGTCAAATTTTTCGCCGCGGAACTCGTCCCGCCGTTTTCGTCCCATCCTCACGAATCGTACCTCGTATCGTGCGGCCCGACGGTGTGAGGTGCGCTGTTACTTTTAGAAGGAATCGCCCTGAGGAATTCCCAACCCGGGGCCAAAAAGCGGAAATTTTTTACCCATAGAAAATGAATGGGGCCGAAATTTTTCGGGCCTGTGAGCATCCGACATGCACATATTGGCAAATCCACTCGTAGGGGGTCTGGAGTGGATCACGAATCATATACCTCTCGAACCCCCACACACGTTCGGGAATTCTGCGGACATTCCGGCCCCATAGAGAATAAATGGGGAAATTTGATATATTCACTCATACGCGTGATGGACAAACGGGTAAAAAAAAAAAAAAAAAAAGGGTCATGTGACATGTCTAAACGCTCGGCACATCGACAGGAGTCAGACGGTTGCATCCCTGGCCCCGCCCCCTCCCAAAAAAACATCCAAAACGGACATTTTTGTTGTCTAAACACTCGTCTCTCCAAACGAGCTAGCATTTCGAAGCCAATGCTATATTGTATTATCACTGCTCAATGACGGTATAACAAAAGAACCACTCCAGCACTACTACCATCGAACAATAACGATCAGCGCCGGTGCTTAAATAGATAATATGCACCGAACATATGACACATATAATACTATATAATACTTACTTATACACCGTCTGCACATATTCCGAGTCGGCGTTACTCTGCGCATAGATTTTCTTGCCCATAGCCGTTTCTGTTTTGTGCAGGAAACAGATGCAATCGTTAAAATAAAGCGACGTCATACACGTACGCAAATATAAGCAGTGTTGGGAAGGTTATTTTGGAAATGCAAATGGACCCTATTCCAAATAACGTTTCAATGACTTTCTTAAAGTGATTACATGTGATTACTTTCATTTGTCCACTAGGTGGCGCTTTAAGTTAACGCTCTAAGGAAAAAAAAAACTTGTTTACCACTGTATTTGTGTAGAAATTTGTTAGCACTGGCGTATTTAAAGGAAATATACCAACCGCATATAATGTCTAAGGCACAGAGTGTAATGTAGCTGAAGCAGTTAAACGCTTCTCCGCCGACATGTTTCAGCATCTTCTGGATCAAAATATCACTCTGCTCATTCATCACCTCCAGGAATTCGGCGAGGATGGAGAAGTGAAACGTCGGCGTCAGCATTTTGCGCCGATTGCGCCACTTGTCTCCTGTACTGCAAAGTGCGGCAAGGCAAAGTCAGGAAAGCCGCATGGTTTTAGTCCTATAATGTTATTTACCTGCAAAAGCATAGCATTCAAGTTCTAATAAGGACAGCAACGATTGATGCTAGCATATCTGAGCCCTGAGAGATTTCCATCCCAGCATAAATATCACTATAGATTTAGTACAGCCCCCCCCCCCCGTGTAGGATGAATCCTTTTGAGGCCCCTTCCAAAAGAAAACTTGATGACGCAATACATCCTCAAACTTTACGCTAAAAGTGTATTCTGTATTCTCAGATGACACACGGCTTAACCCATCGAAAAATGAATCCGTTTGGCCCTCCAACATGTCCCAGAGGCCTCTGCGTGTTGGGACAAGCCCCGAAACACCTCCCCCTTGAGGTGGGCCAGAGCCATGCCAGCAGTGGTTCTGCTCGGAGCGTCTCCTCGAGCTCCCTATCGCTAAGGGAGCGCCCAGTCACTCTGCAAAGGGCGCTCATTTCGACCTCCTGTATCCGGGATCTTGTCCTTTCGGTCATGACCCAACGCTCATGGTTGTAGGTGAGAGTAGGAACGTAGGTTGACCGGTTAATTCGAGATCTTTGCTTTTGCGGCTCAGCTCCTTCTTCACCGCATCGCTACAGAGGATGCACCGATCCGCCTGTCAAGCTCATGCTCATTCTCTCCATATCATTTTTTATATTTTTTTTTTTTTTTATTTTATATATATATATATTTACATTTTTAACCTAGATTAAAACCTAGAACTAGATTCTAGAATGTCCCATAGCGACATCTGGTGGCCTTACTACATTTACATTTTTGGAATTTGACAGACCCTTATCCAAATCGACTCACTGTAGAATCGACAGTTAAGGGCCTTGCTCAAGGGCCCACTAGTGGTATCTTGGTGGTTTTGGTGGATTTTGAACCTGCGATCTTCTGGTCAATGCTTTAACCACTGAGCAACGACCTCTTACTACAAAAAACTACAAAAAATGCTGTATATGCTTATAATGCTTATAATTAAAAATATGTATATGCTTATAATGCTTATAATTAAAAATGATGTATATGCTTATAATGCTTATAATGCTTATAATTAAAAATGATGTATATGCTTAAAATGCTTATAATGCTTATAATTAAAAATGCTGTATATGCTCATTCATTCATTCATCTATCTTCTACCGCTTTATCCGATCTTCACTCGGGTCACGGGGAGTCTGTGCCTATCTCAGGCGTCTATGGGCATTAAGGCAGGATACACCCTGGATGGAATGCCAACCCATCACAGGGCACACACACACACACACACATTCACACACTAGGGACAATTTTCCAAGGTGCCAATCAACCTACCGTGCATTTTTTTGGACCGGGAGGAAACCGGAGAATCCGGAGAGGAGAAAAACCTCCTTGAGGCACGGGGAGGGGAGAACATGCAAACTCCACACACACATGGCCGAGACGGAAATCGAACCCGGGCCCTGGCGGTGTGAGGCAAGCGTGCTAACCACTACGCCACCATGCCCGTTGTATATGCTCATAATGCTTATAATTAAAAATGCTGTATATGTTCATAATGCTTATAATGCTTATAATGAAAAATGCTGTATATGCTTATAATGCTTATAATACTTATAATTAAAAATGCTGTATATGCTTTTAATGCTTATAATACTTATAATTAAAAAATGCTGTATATGCTTATAATGCTTATAATATGCTTATAATTAAAAATGCTGTAATGCATTAAAAATGCTTATAATGCTTATGCTTATTAAAAATGCTTATAATGCTTATAATTAAAAATGCTGTATATGCTCATAATGCTTATAATGCTTAGAATTAAAAATGCTGTATATGCTCATAATGCTTCTAATGCTTATATACGCCCGTATCTGTACCTGGTGAGTAAACCCGTGCCAAGCCAAGGGTGTAGAAATCTGTAGGGATAAGATTTATCTAGATGCTTGGAATTGCTCAGGACGGCCTGCGGGGAAAAAAAAAAAACGGGAAAAAATAAAAAACAAAAAAACAACAAAAGAAGAATATATATATATATATATATATATATATATATATATATATATATATATAAAAGAAGAAGTATATATTATTGCATATATACAATAATAAATGCCTTCACATCGCCTTGTATACAGTATCAAGCGGAACAAACACTATTTGGCAATATCCCAGCATCACACGGTGCGAGCATATGAACCGTGATTCATCACAATTCTTCGCTGCCAGGAGAGAAGGTAGAGCATTGTATTTAATGTTTAATTATACACCACCTCGATTGTCTCCGCGTGAAATAGGACCAGGAACGGGATGGGGCCCACCCACACTTTCACCAGAGGTCTGTGTCTGTTTTCGTTTTGTCCCTTCGATAATCTGGTTGAAGAAATCTTCAAGACAGTGAAAACACCGTGCAAACAAGGCAACAATGAAACTATTATATATATATATATATATATATATATATATATATATATATATACATATATACACATACACAATGAGTGTATATCCAATCAAAACGCAAGGCTTCAAATACAAACATTAAAAAGTCCTGCTAGTGTATATATAAATTAACACACACAAAATGACCCCAAGATTTTAACAATAAATAAATAAATAAATAAATAAATAAATAAATAAATAGTCCTACCTCCAGCATTTGTTTTGAACTGTAACGCATTACCAATCAATGGGAAGGCGCCTTCCAGTCCAGGAATCGGCTTCATCTCCCTCCATTTATGTACGTAGCTTTTAATGGGAAAATATAGCACGGATATCAGAAGTACGAGCAGGACGGCGGACGGCGACGACGCTCCATGGCGAGTGCAATCCGAACGTTAGCTCCATTTTGTTTCCCCCCCACTAACGGAATTGGCATTAAGGAAAGTTCAGGATGAAATCCGTCTCACATGAACTTCAGACTTAACTTTTCACTGAGGCACAAACAAAACAAACGATTATCAGGCCATGCTAGGTTTTTTTTTTTTTTTTTTTTTTTTTTTTTTTAATGGCCCTCCATATAAATGATTGACAGGAGAAGAGCAGCAGGATATCAAATATGGTGTTGTAAGCGTCTCTTATTTGTTGTTGTTGTTGACTATAGGTTTATTCAAGAAACGGAGGCGAATAAATAATAAATAAATGTACTGTATAAATAAAAGTACTGTAAATGAGTGGTAAATGTGAATTTTGCTATTGCTAATATTCTGGAAGAAACAGAAAAAGACAGAAAAGAAATAAATATAGTAAAAAATAGTAACATAGTAAAAAATTTAAATATTGTAAAATAGTAAAAAAATGTAAATATAGTCATGCTACTGAAATGCATATGAAATAAGCGAGTCATTCTTCATTTCTGACCATAAGGTTGCTGGTTCGAGTCCCAACACCATTCTTTGAGCAAAGGCCTTTAACCTCCAGGGGCGCCGTACAATGGCTTGGATATACAAAAACTGGACAAGGGGTGTAGCTTAGTAATCTAAGGCTCACGGCTACCGATCAGAAAGTTGGGGGTTCGAGCAAAGGTATCACCAAGCTGCCACTCGTGGCTCCCTGAGCAAGGAACGTTACCCTCTGTGCTCCAGGGGGCGCTGTACCATAGCCGACTCTGACCCCAGCTTCCATGCTGAGATATGCGAAGAAACCATTTCACTGCATATGTGACAAATAAAGACTCTTCTATTCCACACAAATAAGGTTCAATTAAATCTTATTTATTTATTCTTAAGTTAATGTCAACACATATGTCGACTAGTATTGAAAATATTATGAGGTAAAAAAAACTTGTATACATATAAAATTCTTTAAAAAAAAAGATTCTTTATTTGAATTTGTAAACATTATGTTGTAAACATGTAGCTCTAATCAAATGAATTTATATATATATAGATATATATATTATATAGATATATATATATATATATATACATATATATATATATATATATATATATATATATAATATACACATATATACACACATTTATATCCTTGAAATCATTCATTCATCTTCTAGCGCTTTTATCCGATCTTCCCTCGGGTCACGGGGAGTCTGTGTCTATCTCAGGTCGTCTATGGGCATTAATGCAGGATACACCCTGGATGGAATGCCAACCCATCACAGGACACACACACACACACACACACGCACATTAACACTCACATTCATACACTAGGGACAATTTTCCAAGGTGCCAATCAACCTACCGTGCATGTTTTTGGACAGGGGGAGGAAACCGGAGAACCTGGAGAAAAAAAACCCTGAGGCACGGGGAGAACATGCACAAACTCCACACACACATGGCCGAGATGGGAATCGAACCCGGATCCTGGCGGTGTGAGGCGAACGTGCTAACCACTAACGCCACCGTGCCCCCTGAATTTATATTATTTATTTTTATTTATAGTGAGACTATTATGCTTGGTGAACTGTGTGTGTGTGTGTAATGTATATATATATATATATATATATATAATATATATATATATATATATATATATATATATATATACACAAATAATACAGAGTTTGACAACTAGAGTAAAATCAATTTATTAGTTTATATAATCTTACAATCATTTCGTCATCATTACAATCACCGACTTGGCATTTAACACAATCATCTTAATACAAAATAATTAATAACATAAGGGGAAATATGCAAATATGCTACCAACAGAATAACTAATATCTGGGTGTTTCTCATTTAATATGTGTAACTGGCAATCAAATGTTTTAGTGCAAATGTTATTACTTGCACTATTAAGTGACGTGGTGCATATTTATTTATTTCGTTGTTCCAGCGTTTGTCAAACATGGTAAATATTCCTTAAATGTGTTGTGGTATTACCATGTGATACTTCTTCCTCCCGTGGACTGGAAACCGGTTTAATGCCTTGCGTCCACCTGAGAAATGTGAAGATGCGTTTTTATTTGTTTACTGGTAAGAAAAGCACAAGGAAGAACGCAGCGGTCTTGGGGTTTGCGTTTTCTCCTTCGGCTCCCCTCATTAAACACATTCATTAATCCCAGGAAGTCGTAAAACAAAACAACTCTCTCGGCTCATGCATTATTCTGAAAAGGCTTCTCATCCTTAAAAGTCTCTCTTTGATTGCTTACAATGTGGTTTAAAAGAATGCTATGCATAATTTATACCTACGACGATTAAAAATTCTGTTCTGCTTTCTGACTATGCTAGTTTGAGCTACAACAATATATATATATATATATATATGATATATATATATATATATATATATATTATATATATATATATATATATATATATATATACACATGTACTATAAATAATACTTATTATTACATTTCTAATACTCGAACAGACGTTATAAATATATTCATTTCACTCCAAATCACTGCCTGTTAATTACTTCATGTTTATTTCAAATTATTCTTTTAATATTAACATTGAATGTTCTTTTTTTTTTTTAAGTGGTTGTTTTAATTGGTAAAATATGGAACGTGGCTCCTTTAAGAACTCTGTTCCGGTTGCTTCCCATATAAACGGGTGATACGTTGAGGCTCCATACGTTAATACAGAGAGCAGCGAATGCAACAGTACCGTACGGTACCGGAACCTTACGGAAGCGCAGTGCATTCCCAAATCCGTATTCCCAAATCCGTATAACCTAAACGCATCACCAGTTTATATGGAAAAGCAACCGGAACAGAGTTCTTAAAGGAGCCACGTCCCATATTTTATACTTAAATCCACCACTAAAAAATGAACATTGAAATTAACAAGATATTAATGAATTAACAAAAGAAATGAATATTGAAAGAATAAACATCAATCACTTTATTAAAGGGAGATATTTTGAGAGAAATGTATAGAATTATAACAATTTGAACACGAGTTAACGCAAGGCAATCCTACGAATAATTGATATTATTAACGTTAGATGAATTAGTATTGCTTTACGTTACCTATCGATCCAAGTACAGTTATGTTCCCTCCTTCCCCATCAGAAGAAGAGAGAAGGTGTGTGCGTCGTTTAGCTGCTGTCGCACAGTCCGAGAATCCGTTGGCTGTGGAGGAGGTAATGCCCATGCTGAAGCCTGTTACACCCATCGGTGTGCCGTCACCTGATACACATTCAACACACTGTACAATTTAGCAACACTTACCACCATTCAGATTTTCATTTTTTTTTACTTTATAGCAATTTATTGTTTAAAATTACTTTAATTAATTCAGGTGCAAATATACAAGTTTACTCTCACTGTATTACATTTACATTTACAGCAATATCCAGAGCAAGTGAGCAATTAAGGGTCTAAGGGCCTTGCTCAAGGGCCCACTAGTGGCAGCTTGGTGGTGGTGGGGTTTGAACCCATGATCTTCTGGTCCAGAGTTCAACACCTTAACCACTGGGCTACCACCTCCCCCTACTGTTTATATGTGCTATTTACCATATTACCATATATTTACTTGAATATATTATATATATATATATATATGTATATATATATATATATATATATATATATATATATATATATATATATATATATATAAGTTTTTTTATTGTTATATATTGACTACACACACACCACACACACACACACCCACAACACACATATATATATATATATATATATATATATATATCATCGTTTAAATATATATATATTAATATATATACTATAAATATATATATATATATATAAAACTGATTTGTACACTTGTGCACATGTGATATGCTTAGTAATATATATATATATATATATATATATATAGTATATATATATATATATATATATACATACATACATCCATAACACTCCACCCCACACAACATACATACACACACACACCACTTCACACACACACACACACACACACACACCACACACTATATAACATTTTGAGATTAAAAACTAGACAAATGATACCACCCACGTCAGGTCAGCAAAAATATTGGGATTTATTATTATATTATATTATATATATATTATTATATATTGGGGTATTATTATATTATATTATTATTATTATATATTGGGGTATTGTTATGGATTATGTATGAAAATAAAACAAAATGAATTGGCCTTGTCTCACCAATAATTTAGGAGGTTATTGATAATACCGTATATGACATTAAGGGTCATAAGCGAGTAATAGCAATATACATGTCAGTAACACACTCGCTGGCACTCGCTCACCTGTTTTGGAGAAGTTCCCAGTGATAAGACTTCTCACCGGCCTCATACTAAAGGCAAAATCCATGGCGGTGTAGGAGCTTTTCATGGGCGTGTCTGACTGCGGAGTGTAATAAGATATTAATGACACCTGACATTGTTATCTGACAATCCATATAGATTGCTTTTAGGGCAGCTCTGTTACTTTAGTAACATAATAATGGAATCCCACCCGGATCTTTAGGACGCTCGCAGACGTGACAAACACCATAAAACATTAAACGTCTTGTGAATTTAATGATATCGTCATTGCAAATGATAATTAACTTTCTTATCGGCATCGATGGAGACAGTTGGGCAATTCCGGGACTTTTATCGCTAGGGTTGGGTATTATTTTAATTCCAATTCTGGGAATCGATATTCCCAGTTTCCAGATTGTGAACCACAAGCAGATGCTTAGTCATGTCGGTCATGACGCCTCGCTCGCAACATAGTCGTTTATTACAGGAATTGCATTCAGCTTCAGTTTTTAAAGCGTAGCCACATTTTTGGTAAACCGATGCCCATTATAAGGTCCTGGCGGATTGGATGTGCGGAAGGTC
>JACRUU010000027.1:24549890-24552390 GCA_030449085.1 Kryptopterus vitreolus | reverse complement strand
TTTGCACAATCGACGCTAATTCGCCATTTAGTCCTGCTGTTTTGGCATGTTTTCAGAATAATACATCTATTGTTGTGTAATTTTATATTCATTCATCTATCTATCAATCTATCTATCTATCATTGAGCAATCTATATATATCATAGATCTCTATGATCTATCTATATCTCATATAATCTCTCTTATCTCTATATCTATCAATCTATCTATAATCTCTATATCGATCATCTCTATCTCTATCTATCTATCAATCTATCTATCATCATCTATCACTATATCTATCTATCATCTATATCGAGCAATCTATCAATCTATCGAGCAATCTATCAATCTATCGAGCAATCTATCAATCTATCGAGCATCTATCTATCTATCTATCTATCTATCTATCTATCTATCTATCTATCAATCTATTGAGCAATCTACATATCTATATAGCAATCTACCTATATATCTATATCTATATCTCTATATCTATCTATCTATCTATTGAGCAATCTATATAGCAATCTATAAATCAATCAATCTATCTATATCTATCTATCTATCTATCTATCTATATCTATCTATACTATCTATCTATCTATCTATCTATCTATCTATATCTATCAATCTATTGAGCAATCTACATATCTATATAGCAATCTACCTATATATCTATATCTCTATATCTATCTATCTATCTATCTATTGAGCAATCTATATAGCTATCAATCAATCAATCTATCTATCTATCTATCTATCTATATATCTATCTATCTATTTATCTATCTATCTATCTATCTATTATCTATCTATCTATTCTTATCTATCTCAATCTCATCTATCTATCTATCTATCTATCTAATCTATCTATCTATCTATCTATCTCAATCTATCTATCTATCTATTCTATCTATCTCTATCTTTATCTAGCTATCTATCTATTCTATCTATCTATCTATCTATCTACTATCTATCTATATCTATATATATCTATATCTATATATCTAATCTATCTATCTATCTATATATCTATCTATCATCTATCAATCTATATCTATCTAATCTATCTATCTATCTATCTATATATATATCTATCTATATATATACAATCTATATCTATCAATCTATTGAGCCAATCTACATATCTATATAGCAATCTATCTATCTATCTATCTCTATATCTCTATATCTATCAATTATCTATCTATTGAGCAATCTATATAGCAATCTATCTATTCAAGCAATCAATCAATCACTATCATATCTTATCTACATCAACTATCTATTATTGAGATCTATCTATCTATCTATCTATCTATCTATCTATCTATCTATCTATCTATATCTCTATATCTATCGATATATATATATAATATATATTATATATATATACACACACACACACACACACACCACACACACACACACACACACACCACACCACACACACACACACACACCACAAACACCTCGCATTCGCTTTAAATGGTCATGTTTATATATTTCTGATATTTTCACTTACGCGCACGCCTGCGAGTCCAAAGTGTAAAGGTTTTGTGTCTGTTTAAATGTCAGTGTGACGTCACTATGAGGGTCAACAGCAAGCGGCTTTTTTTTTTTTTTTTTTTTTTTTGGTCAATAACACGCCAATAATAAATATACACCGACTGCATTGAAAACAAGTACTAATAATTAATACAATTAACAAATGCTCCAATATTTTTTGTATTCATTTGCAGTGTTGGGGAGTAACGGCTTACGTGTAAAAGATTTTTATAAAATAAATGTAGCAGTAATTAAAATAAACGTGTATTTAAATTGCAGTTATGAAAATGTAAAAGATTACGACAAATGTTGGAAAAATATAAGACCGGCATTATATATATTTATATATAAAAATATATATATATAAATTTAAAAAAGAGGATGGCATTAGTGGTTAGCACGTTCACCTCACACCGGCAGGGTCCGGGTTCGATTCCCGCCTCGGCCATGTGTGTGTGTGGAGTTTGTGCATGTTCTCCCCGTGCCTCAGGGGTTTTTTTTCTCCGGGTTCTGCGGTTTCCTCCCCAGGTCCAAAAACATGCACGGTATGCGTTAGGTGATTGGCACCTTGGAAAATTGTCCCTAGTGTATCAATGGTGTGTGTGTGTGTGTGTTGTGAGTGTGTGTGTGTGTGTGTGTGTGTGTGTGTGTGTGTGTGTGTGTGATGGGTTGGCATTCCATCCAGGGTGTATCCTGCCTTAATGCCCATAGACACCTGAGATAGGCACAGACTCCCCGTGATCCGAGGGAAGATCGGATAAAGCGGTAGAAGATTAGAGGGGTTAGAAGATGAATGTAATATATATATATATTTTTTTTTTCTCCAATTAAGTAATACCCAATATCAGAGAGGGACTGCATGCATATACATACAGATAGATACATATGGGGGGAAGAAAAAAAATAAATAAAAAGATTATAGAGGCTTACATTTCTCTCCCATCATAAGCTAGAAACTCCTCAATCCGTC
>JACRUU010000027.1:24524890-24529890 GCA_030449085.1 Kryptopterus vitreolus | reverse complement strand
TTCTCCACCATAATAGTTATAATCTATAAAAGCTGTAACTCGTTTTTAACCAACACTTCTCTATAAAGCCACTTGTGATTGTTTTTAGCCCCTGAGTGCTTTATCCAGCTTGGGTTTGTTTTTTTTTTGTTTTTTTTTTACTGAACACGGCGTTCTCTGAATGGCATTCCTTGAGCCGCTCGCTGTTTTGTCTCGTTCCCAGATCACAGTGTGTAACAGAGACCTTATTTTATGTCGCGCTGACAAATCCGATACACGCCGAAGGACACGGCATTAACACGACTATTTGTCCCTGTTATACTGAGAGGCTAATCATGTAAAACACAAAACGGTGTGTCCTCTGACCTTTAGAACACGCTTTATTTTACATTGCAAATATGTCATTCATTTCATTCGTTTTTTTTTTTTTCATTCATTAGACATTCTTTATAGGAGCCGGTGGTGTTTCCAATATTTGTACAGGGATTCAAATCAGTCTACTTTATATATTATATACTGTTATATACTTATTGGCACAGGTGATATTTAGTCAAAAAAATCCGCTTTTAAATGTTGTGTTTAGTTGTTTTTTTTGTTTGTCAACACATTTATTAATTTTTTCATAAGGACAAATTCATTGGAACTTTTTTCCTTAGGGGCCGGTGGTGTTTCTAATACTTGTACAGGGATTCAAATCAGTCTACTTTATATATTATATACTGTTATATACTTATTGGCACAGGTGATATTTAGTCAAAAAAATACGCTTTTAAATGTTGTGTTTAGTTGTTTGTTTAGTATTTTGTTTGTCAACGCATTTATTTTTTCTTAAGGATAAATTCATTGGAACTTTTTTCCTTAGGGGCTGGTGGTGTTTACAACACTTGATTACAGGAATCAAATCAGTCTACTTTATATATTATATACTGTTATATACTTATTGGCACAGGCGATATTTAGTAAAAAAAATCAGCTTTTAAACATTGTTGTTTATTTGTTTGTTTAGTTTTTTGTTTGTCAACACATTTATTTAATTTTTCTCATAAGGACAAATTCATTGGAACTTTTTTCCTTAGGGGCCGGTGGTGTTTACTAATACTTGTACAGGAATTCAAATCAGTCTACTTTATATATTATATACTGTTATATACTTATTGGCACAGGCGATATTTAGTCAAAAATCCGCTTTTAAATGTTGTTTAGTTGTTTTTTTGTTTGTCAACACATTTATTTATTTTTTTCTTAAGGACAAATTCATTGGAACTTTTTTCCTTAGGGGCTGGTGGTGTTTACAATACTTGTACAGGAATTCAAATCGGTCTACTTTATATATTATATACTGTTATATACTTATTGGCACAGGCGATATTTAGTCAAAAAAAATACGCTTTTAAACATTGTTGTGTTTATTTGTTTGTTTAGTTATTTTGTTTGTCAACGCATTTATTTATTTTTCTTAAGGACAAATTCATTGGAACTTTTTTCCTTAGGGGCTGGTGGTGTTTACAATACTTGTACAGGAATTCAAATCGGTCCTACTTTACATATTATATACTGTTATATACTTACTTGGCACAGGCGATATTTAGTCAAAAAAATCCGCTTTTAAATGTTGTTGTTTAGTTGTTTTTTTGTTTGTCAACACATTTATTTATTTTTTTCTTAAGGACAAATTCATTGGAACTTTTTTCCTTTGGGGCTGGTGGTGTTTCTAATGCTTGTACAGGAATTCAAATCGGTCTACTTTATATATTATATACTGTTATATACTACTTGGCACAGGCGATATTTAGTCAAAAATCCGCTTTTAAATGTTGTGTTTAGTTGTTTGTTTAGTATTTTGTTTGTCAACGCATTTAGTTTTTTTCTTAAGGACAAATTCATTGGAACTTTTTTCCTTTGGGGCAGGTGTTGTTTCTAATATTTGTACAGGAATTCAAATCAATCCACTTTACATGCTATATACTGTTATATACTTATTGGCACAGGCAATATTTAGTCAAAAATCCGCTTTTAAATGTTGTTTAGTTGTTTTTTTGTTTGTCAACACATTTATTTATTTTTTTCTTAAGGACAAATTCATTGGAACTTTTTTCCTTAGGGGCCGGGTGGTGTTTCTACAATACTTGTACAGGAATTCAAATCAATCCACTTTACATGCTATATACTGTTATATACTGCTCGGTACAGGAGATATTTTAAATGTTGTTTAGTTGTTTTTTGTACAGGCCTGTAGTTGTACAGGCGATATTTAGTCAAAAAAAAAAATCAGCTTTTAAATGTTGTTGTTTAGTTGTTTGTTTGTCAGCGCATTAATTATTATTTTTTTAAATAAGGACAAAATTGTCATAAGGACCAATTCAAATCAGTTTATTCTCATATTGTTTTTACTAATTTGCCGTATTCGTTCTAGAACTTCGGAACCAGTTAATCGTACCTTTGGTAGGAAGAATTCACATTTAGTTCACTTTTTTGGATTAAAAAAAAAAAACAAAAACAAAAAAACATCCCAATAACTTGCTAATAGTTCCCGATCAGATGTTTGTGTAAGTCAATAGCCTGGCCTGGATTCGGTTACAAATTCACTTCCCTGTGAATTCGGTTCCTGTGAACTCCAGGGCTTGGTGCGTCTTTGTGGCCATTGTGCAAACATGCCTATGGACAAATATGACCTGTTCCCCCCCCCCCCAGCCTGTGGCTCTAGAACTACCCTGCGTGTCTCTGTATGTCATTGTCCTCAAACAGATTCCGGTTTCGTCTAAGCGGGTGTGTTAGTGGGGGGGGGGGTGGGGGGAATAGAAAAGAAGAATGGCATGGAAGGCACTCTTTAGTGGACAGAGGGCTTCTGTGTCCTCAGGTAAAACTATACCTTTTGGGGGTCCCCCAACGATCAGGAGCGGCAGAGCCTCATTGGGTCGCGGCGGCGATGCTTTCCTACACCTCTAATGAGCGATCCTTTTCTTCCCGTGAACTCTTGAACGAACAATGAAAGGAATCCTGTCGGACTTGTTGCACGATGTTCTGGTTATAGTTGCCCGTAGACACGGGCGAAAGTGAACTTTCATATACTTCATCTCGGCAGTGTCCGTTTCAATGCTGATTACAATCTGGAGGACGGAGGACAAAAGCAGATACACAGAAGAAGGGGAAAAAAAAAGAGGGTGAAACTGGTAATAAAGGGTTTATAAAGTCTTTATAGTGTTCCCAGGACCTAACAGTTTCCTTTAAATTATATTAAACCCTCAGAATCCTCACTTCGGGAATAGGTCACTGCATTTTCCATCAATGTTTAACTCGGTCACTCAGTCCCATCGTCGTTTACCTCATTTATGGGTTTTTCCCAGGAGCTTTTTGAAATTGTATTTCCCAATGGAAAATGGAACAAATGTAGGGCATCATACAAAAAAAAAAAAAGGAATGTTATAAATGGCGTTCGTAGGACTTTTTATTTGCCTTATAACAATCGTAATGTCACCCAAACTTGTAGGGTCCTGTGTATAAAGGTTTAATATCCGAATGAACTTCTTATACGTCAGAGATATATATATATATATATATATATATATATATATATATATATATATGCATTCATCTTCTAAACCGCCATATCTGATCTTCCCTCGGGTCACCGGGATCCTGTTTCTATCTCAGGCGTCTGTGGGCATTAAGGCAGGATACACCCTGGATGGAATGCCAACCCATTGCATGACACACTCACACACACAACACACATACCACCTAATCAACCTACCATGCATGTTTTTGGACCGGGGGAGGAAAAAACCGGAGAACCCGGAGAAGAAAAAAAAACCCTGAGGCACGGGGAGAACATGCACCAAACTCCACACACACACATGGCCGAGACGGGAATTGAACCCGGACCCTGGCGGTGTGAGGTGAATGTGCTAACCACTAAGCCACCGTGCCCCCTTTATATATATTATATATATATATATATATATATATATTACATGTTTTCCTACTGTATTTGTCTGCCCAAGTGTTTGTGCTTCAAAACACGTTTCCTTTGATCCAGATTAACACGAGAGGCATTCCCGTGACCTGTATAAAGCTTTGGAGCCCAGTCCCGTGCACTGAGTAAACACACACTCCGCTTTGGAGAATTGATGGTTAACCGCTCAAACTCGCGGGACCTGTTGGCGGGTTAAACTCCCTGCCCTATTAGTTACACTGTGGTTAGTGAATATTCCAATTCTTTACATGCTATATACTGCTTTATATACGGGCGATTATTTAATCGTCTTTTAAACTAGCTGTTTGTTTTTTTGAAGACTGATTATCGCAGACGTGGAGCGTAAATGCTAAGTGCTTCTAATCCTGGCCGTTATCCGCCCGCTTCGTTTTCTTATCAGGTGGGACTCGTCCTGTTGGGTCTCTGTGTCTAAGGTATAATTATGCCCCCTGTTTGGTAGCGCAGTGCAGACGTAAAGGCTTGTTGACAGTTCTGTTAAATTTAGACATGGAGCTGAAGGTTTATCAGGCCCACAAGGTTCCTTGGCGAAATGCCCTCCAGTTTGAATTGAGATGGTGTTCATACACTAATGGTGTCTATGCGACAAAGTGTATAAAGGCTTTGATCGCTATTTGACATTACATCTTTATGAAAGAGAATGCTTACGCGGCGTGACAGCGTCTATGACAGCGTCTATATTTTATGCGGGGTTTTTTTTTTATATGGTAGTAATTGTTTGGCGTCGCTTTCGGATGAGCCAGTGTGGATTTGAGTTCGTAATTGATTTGTAATTATTTATTCGTCCTACGAACACGTCGCCACCGTGAAATTCATTTCGTTGAAAAGCCCAGAATATAAGGAAGACGTGATCAGAGCACATTATATAATGCTCATCAATAATAAGACGTTAGACAAACATTTCTGAGTATGAAAGAGTCAAGAAAGTTTTGCATAGACAGACAGACAGACAGACAGATAGATAGATCGACAGACAGATAGATAGATAGATTACCGTCTGTCTGTCTGTCCGTAAAACATACAGACAGAT
>JACRUU010000027.1:24514890-24522390 GCA_030449085.1 Kryptopterus vitreolus | reverse complement strand
GGCAACAACAACAACAACAAAAACGCGTTGCTGCGCGACTGTTTATTAATGTGTAACAAAAACCGCGGTTTTATTTATTTATTTATTTATTTTGTCCTGCAGTTTTTTGGGAGTCACTAAAACGTCGAGAACGAGCGTGATGCAGTCATGCAGCTGCGTGACGTCACGACCGAGCTGCACCGACAGCAGCCGGATTGCATGGGTTTGCACCTGATGCAAACCGAAAGCATGCAAAAAGATAAATAAATAGATAAATAATGTATGTATATATATATATATATATATATAATATATATATATATACATATATATATTTCCAGTTGGCTCATGTACTTTGCTCTAGGTCTGAGATGGAGAGAGATTGTTTGTGTTTGTGTTTGTATTTACATACCGGCTGACCCCGGGTATAGTCCTTATTCCTCATGCCCTCATGTGCATCTCACACACACAGCCAACCCCCAAAACTGGACACGATCCAGATGTTACTGCAGACACAAGAATAAATAACACGATCCTCTTGTTATCCATAGAAAAAAACAAAGTAATGCACTTGTGTATATATACTTATAAATAAAATCACGTCACATTTACCATAGGAGAAAAACATCTGGTCTGTTTTCACTCCTTAACAAGAATCAATGCGTTTCACATGCGAGGAAAAGGAATTCAGTAAGAAAGATGCTTCAGGAGTTGCGTCGAAAGTTAAACATCATAATCACATCTGTTCGGTGACCTTTGCACGAATAAGCGAGCAGAATAAAGATAACGTTCTTCATGGGGTGGTTTTTTTTTTTTGCATGCATGTCCATTTTTGGGAAGAGAGCGTAGGTGCGTCGTAACAGGTCGTATTGGTATCCGTTTTAAGGGTTCCTCTTGTGTAACTCGGCAGCCATCTCTGGAATGAGAATATGAGCGATGTTAGCTTTGCAGGGTGGGTTTTCGTCGGCTCGGGTTTATGCTGACGCTTTCAGTCACGGCGCTTTATTTATTTATTTATTTATTTATTTATTTTCCACAGGTTTCTATCTCCTCTGTAAATATTTTTTTTTTCCTTGGGCGTAATACGACGTCATGCGCGTTGTTATAAGGCTCGGCCCAGAATAGTAGTAGTGCACGTTCGTGGGTTTAAGTAAATTTTGTGCTGTCGTTTTTTTTTTTTGTCGTCAAATTGTCACATGATCAACACCCTGAAGGTCGTTTTCTCCATTAATGAACACGTGACGAACACACAAATGAATGTTAATAGCAAAAAAACAAACAAACATGAGGTTTCACCCGAAGATTGTTTTTCCAACTCGAGCCCTTGACTTTGTTCGCTTTTTTCTTCCATATCTAAAACTATGTCGCGCACTTTTTTCCACGTTTGCATCCTCCAAAGTGAAATCAGGAAGTAATGTGTTTACGAAAAAACAACATTTTGGCCAGATAGCGTTAGATGTTTGCCGCTGGTCCGCGGGCGTGTGGCATACCGAGGCCCCAGCCCGGCTCGGATGTTTTCCCTCCTTCTGTGCACTTTAAGTGTTGCCCGTTTCCCTTCTTGAGGCACGGAGTAACATTCAAGCCCCCCCAGACGTCCGTGTCTCCAACTGAAAATAGCTCAAACCACAAGGTTTGATCTCTGGAGCGGAGGGAGGGGGGGGGGTGCGTACTTCATCCCCCTCTTCTGACTCCAGAAACAGGCAGGGAACCGAGCGGTTTCAATGCTGGAAGGTTGGGAAGAAAGTTGGAAGAAAAGAGGAAGAACGTGTGAACGGACCTTGATGCCTGGTGGCACAGATGCCCGTCAGCTCGAACGCGTAACCCGGCTTGCTCCTTAATGCCTGGTAAGACCCTCCACAGCCTTTCATTTTGCAGTGCAGGTGAATTATTGCATTAAGCGGGAGGATTAACGACAGAAATTGCCTATTCATGGGCATTGTTTACTATTGTGTATCTGCACCTATTTTTCTTCCGTTCTTTTTTTGAAAGCAGTAGATATTGTTTGATAACATTTCCTATATTTAGTAGTCTCAATAGTATTGAGATCCGATAATGTTCTGTGCAGAGATTCGGGTGACACTCGAGCACCTGGGCGGAGTTTGTCTAAAACACAGGCACATCTCAGTTACACGCAATACTTTTAAACCTTTTAAGTATAGATAGATATTTTTCCCCCCCCACTTTGATTGTGTTTTTGTGTGTGTGTGTGTATGTATGTGTGTATATATATATATATATATATATATATATATATATATATATATATATATAATATATATATATATATACATAAACACGACCCATGTTACTTGCAGGTGTACATGTAGTCAATATGCATATAGAGACCAATATTATACTATATTTCTGATATCCAATCATTTGCAGCAGCGTTTTTAAAAGTAAATACCAGTGATTGAACACGAGAACCGCCTTCGTATATATATATATATATATATATATATATATATATATATATATATATATATATATATATATATATATATATATATATATATATATATATACATATACACACATACACACACACACACACACACACACACACCACATATATATATTATATTATATATTTATATATATATATATATATATATATATATATATATATATATATATATATATATAAAATAATAAAACACCCCGGTGATATAAAACCCCTGTACTTTGCTCCTGTGTAATTTTCAATAAACACAGTAAGAATGAGGAATGGAACGATGTGCTGTATATTGATTGGTGTTGTACATTTTTAGGTTGTTGTTGTTGTTGTTTTAAAGACATATAGAGGGCACGCATGGAACGTCTCCTCTTACGACTCATCATGGCCATTATAGCTCCCAAAAACAAAAGGTCAGCTATCTGCAATAGGTCCATTTTTTTTCATTAAAGAGCATTTTATCGCTAGGAATTTTTCCCCACGGGACTTCTTCAAGCCAAAAACAAATGGAGCGGGAAATGTCAGTTTTATTTATATGTTGCCCCCCCTCCCTCCCCTCCCCAAAGTAACAGATCTGGAAGCAGGAGCGTTCCATGGAATGCTTATTTACATGTGTATCGTTGCAAGTATTTCTCTCAGGAGGTAAATAATGCCTTAATGACTTGAATAGTGTGTGTAAGCTGTGGGTTTTGTGTGTCTACTGATACCGAGTCCCTTACTGAAATGATGCATGATGCATAACTGGCATTAGTTTATATATAGATATATATATAGATATATATAGATATATATATATATATATATATATATATATATAGATATGTATATATATTAATAAAAATATCCAAAGCCTGATATTCACCCACCTGCCTACGTGGTGACTCACTCGTTCTTTATGCTGTATAAGTGCCTACGGCTCAGAGGTCTGGAGAAAGAGAGGGCAGGGAAAGAGAGATAATTGCGAGGCAGCAGACCCTGGTACAAATATATATGTGTAAATGGCGTCCTTATTTCCAAATGCGTTATATCTGTTGACTGTGTACAACAATTTTCAAAAAATACAGTGTTCTATGCTGTCTTTCAGACCACTGAAATTATTATTCTACTACCCAAGTATGATTGGGAAGTGTGAGGAAATGCATATTTGAGGCAAAAGCGAGCTAAGAAAATGCGCTTAACTCTACTGAAAAGGCAATGATGCCAACATGTGTCTGTATTAATCAAATAACAGAATAACGATGTTTGCAAGGCACAACATGGGAACAATTGATTATGGAATCACAAAGGCGCCCGGGAAGAGAGGCAGAAAAGAAGAGTCAGTATGCGTTAATGATGCTAACGAAAATGGTGTAAAAGAAGGACGCGTGATTGGTTATGGCCATTGAGGCTCTTGTCAAAGCTACTGTGCACGTGTGTGTGTGTGTGTCTATATATATATATATATATATATATATATATATATATATATATATATATATATATATATATATAAATATATACACACACACACACATATGTAATGTATGTAATGTATGTATCTCATGAAGCATATATGGCCTGGTCTGGAGGGTGATGTTTTACCATGATATACAACATACACTATTCTTATTGTCCTCTCCTGATCCCTGTATAAGTGTAACCACTGTTATCCTCTGTAAATATCATAAAGACGTGTATGTAAAGTAGCGCAGCAGTATAATCGTAAATCTAAAGGCAATGGGGGGAAAAGTTATTTATTTATTTATTTTTGCATTCTTCTGGACATTTCACACAGCAATTCCATTTCTATGCTTAATAACGTTTCCCAGAATCCCCCCAGAAGCGCGCCCTGCTGTCTTCGAGACCTGGCAAAGTGTCGTTTTTACGGAGGACAGGATAGCTTAAGTATACAAATAAGTGACTTTGCAGGTTCTCGGTTAGCTCCTCGTAATTCCCTGTCCCTATTTATAAAGCTCCTGCGAAGAAATCTTATCTGCCAGCGACTGCAATCGGCTTTCAAGCGTGGCCCAAACATAACCCGGTGTCGCGCCATGCTTTGACTTCCACACAGAAATAAATAACAGTTATCATGGCCAAGCTCGGACTTTTCTCAGAAGCTTTTAAAGCCGGGGCGTCTCGCGGCCGCCGCGCGATTGCAGCAGATTGTCGAGCTGAGGAGAGGCTCAGTGACTTACACTCGAGCTGTGTGAATGTTAAGTGACTGTCTGGGAGATTCCGAGGCTCTGTACTGGCCTATGTGTGTGTGTTCCCGTCGTCCCCCCCCCCACCAGCCGAACAGCAGGCGTCTGACGCTCGGCTCTCGCTTTCTCACCCCGACCCTATAGACTATTAGTCATAGCGATATTTGCTTCAAATCTGCCGCATCATGAGGGCAAGGCCGCAGGAATTCGTCTTCCTATCTTAGGCAGACGTGTAGTTTGCATGGGCACTTATACCCAGCACGTCCCAAACACAACCATGCCTCCTTATATGGGAATAATATATCATTTTATAGTTCCTCTTTTTCTGATAAAAACATTGATGGAAATAGCCGGTGTAAGATATTACAGCCTATGTGTAAATATGTAGAAATGAATAATAATAAATAATAATAATTTAATAATAATAATAATAATACATTTTGTTTAAGGCGCCTTTCGAAGCACTCAAGGTCACCACCGGACATCAGCAGACAAACGATAAATAACGATAACAAATTGTACAATTGGATAAATACGCCAATGATTCTTTCGTCGACGGCACCGAGTCCGCTACAGTATGACTTGTTTTACTCCAATCAAATTGTGATCGATTTTATTTACAGTCTTTAAGTAGCATTCGATCCTGTTTGCGAACATCAAAGCATTTTAACGTTAAATGAGCATTTATGGGGCACGGTGGCTAAGTGGTTAGCACGTTCGCCTCACACCTCCAGGGTCGGGGTTCGATTCCCGTCTTGGCCGTGTGTGTGGAGTTTGCATGTTCTTATTGCACAGAGAAGTACAACGTTTAAGTACAATATTTGAGTAATGTTGTTGTTGCATATATTGCTATTTACTATTTCCAAAGTAACCAACACGATATATATATCTATACACACACACACACACATAATATTTATATGTGTGTGTGTGTGTGTGTGTGTGTGTGTGGTGTGGTGTGGTGTGTATATATATATATATATATATATATATATTAATATATATAAATAGATAGATAAATCGATAGATAGATAGATAGATAGGGGCACGGTGGCTTAGTGGTTAGCATGTTCGCCTCACACCGCCAGGGTCCGGGTTCGATTCCTTGTCTCGGCCATGTGTGTGTGGAGTTTTGTGCATGTTCTCCCCGTGCCTCAGGGGGTTTTTTCTCCGGGTTCTCCGGTTTCCCCCGGTCCTAAAACATGCACGGTAGGTTGATTGGCACCTTGGAAAATTGTCCCTAGTGTAAGAGTGTGTGTATGAGTGTGTGTGTGTGTGTGTGTGTGTGTGCGTCCTGCCATGGATTGGCATTCCATCCAGGGTGTATCCTGCCTTAATGCCCATAGACGCCCGAGATAGACACAGACTCCCCGTGACCCGAGGGAAGATCGGATAAAGTGCTGAAGATGATGAATGAATGATCATTTATGCAACCGTTGAAGTGAATCAACACGACAAATGCATATTCATTTCATTTCATTTATTTATTTATTTTTATTAAAAGGTGCATCTATTGTAGGTTTAATTTCTCTATAATTTTTTTTTAACGCCTGTTTTAAAGCTAAAAAAAATAACACGCATTTACATTTACATTTGCGGCATTTGGCAGACGCCCTTATCCAGAGAACGACTTACAACTGAGCAAAATTGACAGTTAAGGGCCTTGCTCAAGGGCCCAACTAGTGGCAGCGTTGGTGGTGGTGGTGGTGGGGTTTGAACCCGTGAACTTCGGGTCCTAGAGTCCAACACCACTGGGTTACCGCCTCCCTCGCATCGCTCGCATTACATTATAACCCCCGGATTTTGAATCCTGTTTTATAAAGAACCTAATAATGATTGTAGACGTGAAACTCGTGGTTCGTGTGTGTGTGTGTGTGTGTTGTGTGTGTGGTGTGTGTGTGTTTGCGGCGAAACAAATGTTTTCACATGGTTTCTTTCGATATATTTACGATCGAGGAGCTGCTTTTTTGAAAACACACACAAGCCGCGCTGCGTTCTCACAAAAATGTTCATATAAATAGCTCGACTTCAAATCCCAGATGAGGAGACGATCCTTCCTATTTTGGCTTTAGTAAACAACATGGCAAGGATCCTGATCCTTTTCGGCTTTTGACAGAGAGAACAGTTTGGACACTCTGTTTAAATTTGCTTAAACCTTTTTTATTTTATTTTATTTATTTATTTATTCATTACATATTTTTATGAGGAACACCTGAGTAAGGAGTATGTTATAAAAGCTATAGCAGGTCATCAAAAGCTATGTTTGGCCGATGAAGAGTTAATATACTATACTATTATACATAATAATAATACATTATTCATTCAGTCATCTTCTAGCGCTTTATCCGATCTTCCCTCGGGTCACGGGGAGTCTGTGTCCATCTCAGGCGTCTATGGGCATTAAGGCAGGATACACCCTGGATGGAATGCCAACCCATCGCAGGACACACACACACACACATTCATACACTAGGGACAATTTTCCAAGGTGTCAATCAATTTACCGTGCATGTTTTTGGACCGGGGGGAGGAAAACCGGAGAACCCCGGAGAAAGAAAAACCCCCCGAGGCACGGGGGTGAACATGCACAAACTCCACACACCCCACATGGCCGAGACAGGAATCGAACCCAGACCCTGGAGGTGTGAGGCGAACGTGCTAACCACTAAACCACCGTGCGCCCATAATACATTATTTAAATATATAATATATATAAAATATAGGTATTTTTTTCGTATGGATACACTATAAGGAGCATGTTACTAGCTTTTGTACTATTTTTTTTCCCCCGTTCAAATATATATGAAATATCCAGCATTATAGAAATGAATGAGTGTACATGCTGTTATATGTAGTATGTGTTTACATGTTTTTACTTGTGTTTAT
>JACRUU010000027.1:24494890-24512390 GCA_030449085.1 Kryptopterus vitreolus | reverse complement strand
GTGGCTGTCCCGTTCCCAGCCCAGCTGTTCTGTCGCCACTAGTCTGCCCTCCTGAAACCCAACCCCCGTGTTCTCCTCTTCACTTATTGCTGACAGGCCGTTACAACTTGTGATCCACCCCGTGCGCGGCGATGTGACGGCCTAACGTGTCCCCTGTGTGTTTCACCTCCGATTTATAGGCCGCGCCGGTTAGAGATTTGTTTTTGCGTTTGACACTTCCTTTTTAACGGCGGGGGGGTACGAGGCGTTTTATTAAAGGGCCGAATAAACATACAGTGTGCTTCTCTTTTAAATGCAAATTGTACAACAGGCAAGGATTACGACGTAGCCTTGTTATCAGTTATAACGCATCATGAGTCAACCTATGTGTCATACGCAGGCCACCCGGGCAAAAAAGGTTGTGCGCAGGTTGTTCGTGTGTGTACAGACAGGTGGAATACATCTTGCTGCGCGTTAATTCGGAATTACGTACGCTTCATACCTCCGGCATATGTTTCCGAGGGTTAGGTAATCGAATAACGTAATGAAACGACTTCCCCACATAGACTCGCACCAGAAATATTCGGCCCGCACAGAAATAAACCGGGTATTTTAGGAACGGGGTCATAAGAGCTGTCAATCTGTCATTTTTTAAAAAAAAAAAAAAAAAAAAAAAAA
This sequence comes from Kryptopterus vitreolus, assembly GCA_030449085.1. Taxonomy (NCBI): domain Eukaryota; kingdom Metazoa; phylum Chordata; class Actinopteri; order Siluriformes; family Siluridae; genus Kryptopterus; species Kryptopterus vitreolus. The sequence goes on along the minus strand of JACRUU010000027.1, from coordinate 24,511,733 downwards.
AGGAGAAGAAAAAAAGAAAGTGATCAATCTGGGACAAACTGAAGTGGAGTAAAAATTGTCGACGCTGCGAAGATCGACATTTTCTGGGTTTCAATCAGGTTTTATGTTGTAGCAAAGCAAAAGAGGTGTGTGTGTGTGTGTGTGTGTGTGTGTGTGGGCTTGGATCACCTTTCACATGGGCTCTTGCTGAGGGATTGAACATCTACACAGAGTTCTTTACCTCCCGTGTCACGTTATCAGTACTCAATGTGTCGCCGGTGCCACGTTTGTTTATTTATTTTATACCATTAACGGACTTTAATGTTTTTTTTTTTTTTTTTTCGTTTGTTTGTTTGTTTGTTTGTTTTCTCAGGAGTGTGCGATTTTAAGACCACGCTAGACGAAGAGTTCTTCGACATGAATACAGGTACGAGGAAGCCTTTATTAAGAATCTTATTGGGGAAATTGCGTTAAAACGCGTCGGACTGATCTTTATTTATTTATTTATTTATTTATTTACATTATGATCAGACCTGTAAGTGGAATTTCATTCCTCTGCCGCGCGTTATGTCGTTCGGTGGCTCGGAGATTTGTTTGTGTGACGTGTTGTTGTTGTTCGTTCCGGGCAGGAAATTTGGGAAGTGGTGCATTGTTAATGTTTTTTTTTCTTGGGGGGGGGGGGAAAAGCAGCAGGAGACAAATAAGAGCTGACACTAAACACCCAGCTTTTTCCTGAGACAGACTTTGGGGATTCTGGAGGGAAAAGCACCAGGCACCGTCTGGCACCGTTAAACACCCCCGCCCTGACTCTCTGCAAAAACACTGTCTCACACACTGTTATAAAACCCTCCTTTCCCTAATAATGACTTCATAGGAGAGACGGTGGTTTAGCTGTTAGCACGTTCGCCTCACACCGCCAGGGTCCGGGTTCGATTCCCGTCTCGGCCATGTGTGTGTGGAGTTTGTGCATGTTCTCCCCCGTGCCTCAGGGGGTTTTTTTTTTTTCTCCGGGTTTTCCGGTTTCCTCCCGCGGGTCCAAAAACATGCACGGTAGGTTGATTGGCACCTTGGAAAATTGTCCCTAGTGTATGAATGTGAGTGTGTGTGTGATGTGTTGGCATTCCATCCAGGGTGTATCCTGCCTTAATGCCCATAGACGCCTGAGATAGGCACAGACTCCCCGTGACCCGAGGGAAGATCGGATAAAGCGCTAGAAGATGAATGAATGAATGAATATAGTTATATCTGAACTATTACTGCATATTACGTTTTTATTTGGCCTTTATGCGACGTTTGCAACATGTTGCATTTCTCGCCCATCTCCGACGTCTATGGGCATTAAGGCAGGATACACCCTGGATGGAATGCCAACCCATCGCAGGACACACACACACACACACACACACACATTCATACACTAGGGACAATTTTCCAAGGTGCCAATCAACCTACTGTGCATGTTTTTGGACCGGGGGAGGAAACCCCCCTAAGGCACGGGGAGAACATGCAAACTCCACACACACACACACACACACACACACACACATGGCCGAGACGGGAATCGAACCCGGACCCTTTACTTATGTCACTCACTCAAAAGCTCTGCATGCTGATTAGTGATGGTAACATGCTTGCACGAATGCATTTTATGTGTGTGTATTTTTGACGCATGTGCTTTGCCATCACCATGTGCAATATTTTGTGTGTGTGTGTGTGTGTGTGTGTGTGTGTGTGTCGGTGTTCTGTGTGTGTGCTGCCATGCTTCTCACAGACAGTGGAGGACGAGTTCACAAGAGCACCACGCTCTCACTCACACTAACCCCCATGAAGAGAGTCCAGAGCTCCCCAAACCTTTATGGGCTCCCAGGTACTCTTTATACCCACTGCAATACTCATACTCACACACACACACACACACACACACACACACACTGCTTACTAAACAAAGGACGTGTATGGGATGAGTAAGCTGTTTCAGGAATAGTTTTATAAGGACATTGCAGAAAGGCGGTGTTATATAACCCGTGCTTTTTCGCTCCTCTACATAGAAAAATCAGTGTTTGCATATCAATCGACATCTAATTAGGAGATTCCTTTCAACCCGATACCCATTATTCATCGCTGCGCTGCACGTCGCTAACTTTTCCCTCGCCTCTCGCTTCCGTCTAACCAGCACTCGTGTTTGGGGTTTTAGCTCGCGACTGTCCCTCGCCGTTACTTTAAAGGAAGCGGACTTTCACAGGAACTGGATGGTTGCCATATTTGTGCGGCTCCATGGCAACAATTGTGCGGCCTGTTGCTTTTTTTTTCCCTCCCCTATGTGTTTTTGCAGCCTTGTTTCATTCGCCACTGACCCTTTTTGTTTGAGCAGCTTTATGGACTATGACCTCACACACACACACACACACACACACATCCACACACACACACACACAGTGCTCATTGTTAAGTCATTCTGCTTGTGGGCTGAGAGAAGAGTTAAGGTGAATGAATATGCTCTTCCTTTAGGTGAGACTTTATAGAGTGTGTATTTGGATTGATCGGAAAGTAAAAGTAAAGAATTAAAATAATATATATATATATATATATATCTATATATATATATATATATATATCATATATATGTATCTATATATATACTGTGTGTGTGTGTGCGTGTGTTATATATGTATGTGTATATATATATATATATATATATATATATATATATATATATATATATATATATATGTTCTCCCACTGTGTGGGTGTGTGTGTTATATATATATATATATATATATATATATATATATATATATATCTATATATATGGCTATCCGATCATATCACACCACACACATGCCCGATGGGTTGGCACCACATGCCTTAATGCCCCATTTATATATTATATATATATATATATATATGTGTGATATGAATGATGTGTGTGTTCACATATACGTACTGTGTCCAGGGATAGAACTCTGAACCTCTGAACGTTGACACTCAATGTGTAAACAGACTGCCTTTCATTATTAGTGACGTGTGCAAAAGCATCACTATTATAATCTCTCTCTCGCTCCGGTCAAATGTTTGCCGCGTAACGGAAGGTGTGAGGTGCGCTGTAACTTTTAGAAAGAATCGCCCTGCGGAATCCCAAACCCGGGGCCAAAAAGCGGGAATTTTTTCCCATAGAAAATGAATGGGGTTGAAATTTCGTGCCTCACAGTCCGGCCTGTGAGCATCCGACATGTACATACTGGCAAATACACTCATAGTAGATCACGATCATGTATACCTCCCGAATCCCACTCCCGTTTGGAATTTTGGGAACTGTGATATGTGAAGTGATATGTGGATATGTGAAGAAGGAATCTCGCCCCTCTGTAATGTATATGTGACAATTAAAGGCTCTTCTATTGAGTTCCTGCTGTGATCTGGAGAAGTGGTTTGGAACACAGCCAGTAATTGTATCTGATGAGCCGCACAGTCACAATGGGCGCTAATGAGCGCTATAAAGCTTCAGCCGTCTGTGCAGGTGCTGTGTAGCTCCTATTCTTTAGTACGTGTTATTCAGTTAATAGACAGGTAGCAGCTTTCCATATGTTCTAATAAGCATCTCTGCTTTTCTTTGATGGTTTATAGGCACAGAGTCTCCACTGGCAGATACAGGTACACCTTTTTATTTATGTACGCTCATAGTGTCATATTAAAAAATATGCTTATTTTATAAGCGTTTCATGATGACTAAGTTTATTTATTTCTACAAAGGACTTTGTTTCAATGCAGCTTTATAGAATGTCAGGATTATGGAACAAAATGTTAAAATAATATAAATTATTTTATTATATTGTGATCATGTGTAGTTTGTTCCAGGTGGAATATATATGTGTATGTATATGGTATGTATGTATGTATGTATGTATGTATATATATAATATATATATATATATATATATATATATATATATATATATATATATATATATATATATATGTATATATATGTATATGTATATATATGTATGTATGTGTGTGTGTATATATATATATATATATATATATATATATATATATATATATATAGATATATATATATATATATATAGATATATATATACATATATATGTACATGTATATATATGTATATGTATATATTATATATATATATATATGTATATATGTACCATATATATTTATTATAATTATATTATATATATATATATATATCTATATATATATATATATATATATATATATATATATATATCTTATAGTTTACTTTTTTTTTTTTTTTTCCTTTCTTTCTTTAGAAATGTGGTGGCCCTACACTACTGGAGATACTTTACGAAATGGCAGCCTGGCCACTTCCTCTTTGGCGGCTAAAGGATTCAGAAGCGTTCGGCCCAACTTGCAGGATAAGAAGTCGCCCACACCGGTAGGTTAAACACCGTCCACTTTGTTTCGCATGTATCAGGAAGTTATTTCTTTTTCCGCCCTTCCGCAGGACATGCTTGCGGAAATGTTTTGGACAAGCGTCAGTAAACGTAGCGCTCTCGGTTTGGTAGAAGGTAGCAATTATAAGTTGTAACATGTATTTGCATTGTATTTGTTACATGTACAAAATTTTACTAGTAAAAATGTTCCAATGGAACTCTAATAGCTGCGTTGTGTTTATTAATTTCATGTTAGTAGTTTTGTGCCAGAATAAACAAATAGTAGACGAACATGTCAATAACGATTACCTTTTTCTGGCTCGTCGTGTGTATTTGTAGCTGTTTTGTGCACATTGTCATGAAATCGCTTCAAACTGCTTCCAGCCCGAAATACAGCCAATTTTCTTTTTTAATGTACTGTATATGGTCCGGGGACACGGTGGCTTAGTGGTTATCACGTTCGCCTCACACCGCCAGGGTCGGGGGTTCGATTCCCGTCTCGGCCATGTGTGTGTGGAAGTTTGCACATGTTCTCCCCGTGCTTCAGGGGGTTTTTCTCCGGGTTCTCCGGTTTTCCTCCCTCCGGTCCAAAAAAACATGCACGGTAGGTTGATTGGCAGCTTGGAAAATTACCCTAGTGTATGAATGTGTGTGTGTGTGTGTCCTTGTGATGGGTTGGCATTCCACCCAGGGTGTATCCTGCCTTAATGCCCATAGACGCCTGAGATAGACACAGACTCCCCGTGACCCGAGGGAAGATCGGATAAAGTGGTAGAAGATGAATGAATGAATGTATATAGTCGGGTATCATAGATCATATTGGAGTACGATTATGGTTATTAAATAGGAATACACACATTTGCGTTGGGCGAATGTTTTTTGTATATATATCTGTTTTTTATATATATATATGTATAATATTTATATATATATATATATATATATATATATATATATATATATATATATATATATAATACATATCTTATATAACCATATTAATGCTTAAAAGCAGTCCCTTACACCCTGAATACCCCCCCCCCCCATATTAATGTTGTTGTTTTTTTCCCCCCACCCACTAAAATGATATTTATAATTCGTATTTTTTTGCTTGTTTGCATGTTTTTATGGCGACACAGGGCCTCGCTGCTCACAGAGAGAACTCTCAGCTGCATCCCGCTGACTGTAATGCAGGAACATTTAGCCTCCGCTATTATCCCGCACAGGGCCGTGATGGCCCACTGCTCATAACGCACAACTCCATCTCCAGGGAAGTAATGTCCTCACGCTCGGAGCAGAGCTCCAGGGGCGACCGGTTCGCTGCCTCCGACGCCGCTGACTCTAAACAGCCTCTCCGTTTCCCCGGCCCTGAGAAGCCAATGCCTTTAGACCGCCTTAAGACACACTCGCCGCTTAGGCAGAATAAGAGACTTCACGTAGCCTCTCTGTCCATATGTATCGCCCCGCGGCACCAGACGGAAGCCAGGTACACACAGACTCTGTCTCTCGACTCGCACACTCCACCCAGACGGGAGGACCGTCTGGATTCCAGATCCGTCCTTCACCCTTCGCTGCCCCCTGCAGTTCAACAAGTGGTATTCATGTTTACGTTCCGTCACCAAATAACACCACCAGGCATATTTATAGCCGGTCATGAAGTCCTAATGTCATTCAAGGTGATGGTATGGACGTGCACCAAGTCAATCTGGATTTGCTTCGCTTTCAAGGCATTTTCATTATTTCTTATTTGCCATAATCTGTCGACTGTGCGCACCTAGTTATGGAGTAATTGGTTTATTCTACAACGCATGTAACACTTCATCCGTCTAGCAATCCTTTGTATTTTCTCCATTCCACATGACTGCAATATTCTCCATCAATTCTTCCCACTAGGGGGCTACGGTGGCTTACTGGTTAGCACGTTCACCTCACAGGGTCCAGGGTTCGATTCCCGTCTCGGCCATGTGTGTGTGGAGTTTGCATGTTCTCCCCGTGCCTCAGGGGGGTTTTTCTCCGGGTTCTCCGGTTTCACCCCCCGGTCCAAAAACATGCACGGTAGGTTGATTGGCACCTTGGAAAATTATCCCTAGTGTATGAATGTGTGTGAGAATATGTGTGTGTGTGTGTCCTGCAATGGGTTGGCATTTCATCCAGGGTGTATCCTGCCTTAATGCCCATGAGATAGGCACAGGCTCCCCGTGACCCGAGGGAAGATCGGATAAAGCGGTAGAAGATGAATGAATGAATGAATGAATGAATGAATGAATTCTTCCCACTGTTTTAGCCACCGAAGCTTACCTTGGCCTTCTCCTTTGTGCCAGGCGCACCCAGGAGCACCGCTTCCCTGCCGGTCACCCCCTCATAGGCCGCACTTCTCCGCCTCGCACTCGCATCCCATTTCCCACGGGCGTACCTATTCCAACGCGGATCCGTATCCACCTCCGAGTGGCTCGTCGTCTCACGCGGTCATGCCGGACGACCTGAGAAGGTTCGGGACGGACTCGGAAGGAGGTTCCGAGAGCCCTTCGCCGAGCCGCTACCGGACGAGCGCCGCTACCGAGAACACGCCGACAAACGTCCACGCAACTAGCAATGCTAATGTAATGACCCCCCCCCCCCCCCCCCCCCCCCGATTTCTCATTTTATCTTCCTGTCTTTCTTCTCACAACGATTTTGTGGCGAACAACAAATATTCCTCATTTTCACGACGTCCATCGTTTCCTCTGTTTTTTTTTTTTTTCCCCTCTTTTACTTTTCCCACACTTTCCCTTTTGACCTTTCTCTCCATTTCCTATTCTGTTTGATTGGTTGGTGCCCTCCCTCCATCTGCTACCCTTTCTCCCTCCCCGTCTCTCCTGCCGTCTTTTATTCACAATTCAAAGGCTTAATCCACACACACACACACACACACAGACACACCGACCGGCCTGTGATTCACATTGACTGTTTTTTCTTTTCTTTTTTTTTTTCCTTTACCGCCTCTTTAGCCTGTGGAATGTTTGTATGTTGAACAATACTAATGATCCGAAACCCACATTCACTTTTGCTCAGGAGCCTCCAAAAAAATGCCTTTCAGCCTCCCCTAAATCCCATAGTTCACTCCATTTCGTAAGCGATCGCTTTTCTTTGCAGCAAGAGGTTACAGGATGGTGCTGTTGTGATTGTTTCTAAACAATACGAATGTAAGGGGGCCGGGTGGGGGGGGGTGGATAGTGGGCAAGTCAAATCGACAAGTCGTTTTTCCCTCTACGATCATATTTTTTCCTTTCCTTCGTCTATCATCGATCAATAGCGTGGCCCGGTGATAATAGACATGTAGTGACGGACGCCTTTACATTGTGTTACGTTGATACCGTTGTTGTTTTATCTCCCCCTCCTTTGTTTACAAGGGCCATCTGACGGTAAATGGAAGCGCAGGCCTAAACAGTCATCTCCAACGACCCTTCTCTCCTTCCACGTATCCTCCTCTTCCCTCGTTCAGCCCGAGCCTCACCGCTATGCAGCAGGGCCGGAGCACTCGTGAGTACTTAAGTGATTAGGGAAGTGTGTTTTATCCATGTCCGCTATTTATTCATTTATTTATTTCAAATAAATAGAAAACTATTTAGATTTAATATTAAATATAAATGTAATATAAATAAATATATTATTTATATTAATATATTAATATTAAATATTAATATTGACAAATGTATTTGTAATACATATTAATATATTTATATAATTTATTATATAAATATATAAATACTTACTTTTATTTGATTTTTTTTTTTTTTTATAAATAAATATATATTTTTTTTTTTATGAATCTGTTTCTTGAAATTGTATAATAATAACAACAGGATATAAGTACAAAAGAGCAGAACGAAAACATGTTTACACCTGCTGTCCTCAGCAAATACAAACACAAAACAAACACAAAACAAACAAACAAAAAAACAAACAAAACAAAAACAAAATGTATCAAATTAAATGGCAGTTATGTACAGAGTAGCTTTTTTTCCAGTGTTTAGAAACAACAACGTATAAGTAAACAAAAACAAGCTTTTACTCACTGGTCACCGATCCAGTACAGAAGAAGACAGTTCCCATTATCCGGTGTGCGGGGGGGGGGGGGGGGGGGTTGAGGATTAACGAGGATTAACACAAATTCCATATTCACTGAGATCTGGATTAAAAAACAAACAAACAAGACAGCTTTGTAAATAAAGCATTTTGATTCGGGTTCTCATGTTCTATTAAATAAAATAATAGTGATTATTATTATTGACCATTAATAAAAAGGTCCGACCCGACCCTGACCCTGGCTTTTCCTTTTCAGCTTCCGAGTGCGTTTCTCCCGTCTATTCAGCTGTGGGTTCAGTGACTTCTATGCTTCCACCAGATACATTGGGAAAAAATACACATTACTCAGGCATTGGTCATATCGACGAGTCTGGAATTCCCACCTCTGGCCGGACGGTAAGTATCCCGGGCTTTCGGTTTGACCAAGGTTACTTAAACACAGGGCCTTTAGGGCATTTATTTATTTATTATGTTTATCCTCAGAAAGTTCCCTTCAGGTCAATCTTATTTGTATAGCGTTTTCAACACTAGACATTGTGTTGGGGTTGTCAGATGTTCACTATCGAAGATTTAAGGCGTATAACAATTAAAATAGCCATAAGCCCTTGCAGCATGCTGTAGCATTCTATTAACTACAGTCTAAAAACTGCCTTCATGGTTCTTGGGTCTAATCTTTATTGATATTGCAGTTATATTTATTATAATCTTCGCAAAATATTGGTAATTGTATGTTCTTTTTTTTTTTTTTTTTTTTTACCGGAAATGGTTTTATTTGAGCGTGGAAAAAAAAAAACGTCCGGGAAAAATACCGTTTTGTTTGCTTTCATCATTAGACGGTGGAAAGGCCGAAAGACTGGTACAAGAGTATGTTCAAGCAGATCCACGTGGTGCAGAAACCAGGTGAGACGGAATCTTTTACACAATTACATTGGATATTGACTGCTAACTATGTTGGTACGATATAAGCTATAAAAACGCTGCTTTACTGCGTTTTTGAATGCTACACTCGTGAAGAAAAAATGGAAAAACAATCACATTTAAAATGAATAACCGGTATGAAATAATACAGTAGTGTATACAGTATGTACTGTATTTACTATGGAATGCCGTCGTTAATACGCGTTTGGATGGAGGTTTTGGGCGTTCCATGGGTTTTACACTCGTTCGCTACGTTTTTTCATATCTCGCCGTAATCCATAATACCATAATACACTCAGGTATTTTATATGTAACCGAGTCTGTATTTTTGTGAGACCTTTATAAGATGGGTGCGACACTAAAAGAGCTTCGCTCAGCATATTGTGAATTAGAGCTGAATCATTTCTGGAGCGTGGCCCACTTGTATCAAGCAGTTCTTTTGAGATTTAAATTGGGTTTATATATATATATACACACACAAAAAAATATATATACACACTACACACACAGACACGCACACAAAAATTTTGTTTCTGTATATTTTTATATATACATATACACATATATAAATCTTTTATTTTTTTTTTTTTTTTATAAAATATATACACAAAAAATCGTCTTATATATATCTCCGTATGTATGGATATAGTGCATCAATCTACCTAGCCTGCCTAGTTAATTTTGTCATTCCATGTTCAGGGTGTATATATCCCTAGCCTTTCCACCCCCCTTAATCCCAAAATATAACCCCATCGGAAGGTTGATATATGGCAAAAAAATATTACATTCTATTGTATGAATTATATGACACCCAGAGAGAAGCCGGATAAAGCGATGGGGGAGAAGGAATATATAAAATATATACCACGAGGGGGGGGAAATAAGGAGAGAACTATCCCCACCCCCCCCCCAAAAAAAAAAAAAAAAATATCTATATATATATATAAAAGATATATATAAAAACATAAATATATATATATATATATATATATATATATATATATATATCATCCTTCGTGTGTTTGTATTTTTTATATATATACACATATCTCTCATATAATAAATTTTTATATTTTTTTTTTTTTTATATATTACCCACCAATATATACACATCCAAACAAACAAAATATCCCTAATATATATATATATATATCCCCCTATATACTATATATATATATATATATCTATATATATATATATCCCCAAATTTTTATTTTTCCCCCCCTCTTTTTTTTCTCCCCTCTCCAGAGTTGGAATATTCGGGTTCCTGCTCTACCACTCAACCTCCTGCCAATGAAGGTGTGTGTCTTGTTGACGTTCTCAAAAAAAATTCCCACACCCCCATAAATATCTACAGTTACTTCTGACACGTTATTTAGCCAATAATTCAAATTAAATGCTCGTTTGGTCCACCGAAAATGTCTGGTGAGAAATGCACTGACGTTCGAAATGTATTATTATTTTTTTTTTACAGAAAAGCACAGTACAGCTACTAAAGTCCAGGCACACCCGGCACCTAAGAGCACTACATACAGACCCATAACCAAGAGCATCTCTGATAATGGCACATGTGGATTCAGAACAAGCGGCTCGGCTTCCCTGCCAGTTTCCTCGTCGGCTCAGCCGCTGTCTCACAATCATAACATCCTCCAAAGTGGCAGCAGCACCCCAGACAAGTGAGGATCCCGTTCCTTATTTACATGTCAAAAGCATCCCCAGTCTGGAGTAGATGTAGCGTCCATGCGGTTATGTAACATGTGCTCCTCTTATGCTTTTAGGAATCAGTGGGGTCCGCCGGAGAGAAAAGTGGATACGCGCAAATACAGAGCCGAGCCCAGGAGTATCTTTGATTATGAGCCTGGGAAATCCTCTATTCTTGACCAAGAGAAAGCAGTAAGTGTAATCCATTTTGTCATAAAAAAAACAGACTCAAGTTACCAGGAAAGCTGCCAGAAAGTTACCAGGTCGGATTTTAGGGGAAGGAGGGGGGGGGGGGGGGGGGGGGGGGGGGGGAGATAGTCTCCACTTGTGAGATTAGCGTCACACTGTGCAATTCTATAGAGATTCCCTGAAGGTAAACAAGCTGGTGGTGTTATTGATGCTGTGACAATTTCCAGGGTTAATGATAAAGATAGCGTCACCAGTCTATTAATATATGGGAAAAATAAACACCTGGAAAAATGTATTTATATATATATATATATATATATATATATATATATACACACACACACACACACACACACACACACACACACACACACACACACACACACACACACACACACACACACATATATATATTGTCAGTATTTTATATTGCCTTTCCTAGGCTGGGCAAACGGTCTAATACTGCCCTCTCTTGGAATAGAAACGGTACTGCAGCTGACTATTCAACTGCTACACGACATATTTTTGTTTTGGTTTGTTTGATTTAGGATATGATATTTAGGACGTCATAGCTGTATTTCACAGTTTCTACCTCGTCGGTTATTCATACCTTATTTTGCATGTATATGGACATTACGCCTCTTCATTCCTGTTCACTCTCTCATTCCCTCTCCTCTTTTCCCCTGTCCATTCTACAACACCAGAAGAGTAACTTAACCCTCCGAAGAGCTAGCTTTAGAGAATGAGCCGTGGTATAAGTTCTTTGCAGAGCTGGAGTTTGGAAGGCCGGTAAGTGGGGTGTAGTGTGTGTGTGTGTGTGTGTGTGTGTGTGTGTGGTTTTTTTGGTTTGATTCTGCTAGCATGGCATCTACCATTGGGACGCTTTGTTGACATCCAAAAGCCTTACTTCCTGCTGCGGTCAGGTCTGGAATGACTGGTTGGAATGAGCAGAAGCGTTTAGGAAGTGCCGCTTGGAAACGAGCTCAAAAGTCGACAAGTTCTGCTCCGACCCTCCAACATTTTAGCCTCGTGTCTCATTGTTTCACCAACTTTCTCTCTTCTTCACACACGGCATGCTTGATTGGACGTTTTTAGACCGCTTGCACGAGAGCATTATTGCTTCTGGTGAACGGTGGAAAGGCTAACAGTGGTGATCCGTAGTTTGTCGTGTTGCTAATAGCGTGCTGGTGTGTAGTCGCATGCCATTCGATTCCACTACCGCGGTAACTGCTTCCTCCTCTCTTTTATTCTCCCCCCCCTTTCCCTCCTTTCCTTTCATATTTTTTCCTCTCAACTCAACTTGTGCTCCGTCTTCCATCTCTGGGTCAAGCCTCCTAAAAAACGCCTTGATTACGATCCAGAGAGCGCGCTCCGGATCCATAATGAGGTAATGAAGGAGTTGTGGTGGATGGGGGTGGTTTTGGGGGTTTTGGGGGGGGGGGGGGTTAAATAAATCAATAAACTAAGGATGCTAAAACATGTAGTGCTGCGATGTAAATTTAGTGATGAGATCCTCGGACGCCATTTGTGTTCAGGAAGCAACAATTTCTGCGTCTGTCAATACAGTGATGTCATTAAGGATATACGTGGACCTGTAAAAAAAGTGATATTCATATATATATATATATTAGCTTTTTCTATTCCTATTCAGGGCTTGATATAATATGCTATAATAACAGTAATCTGCCTATAGGTTAGAAGTATTAAATGCACCATAAGGAAATGTTGTTAGTATTTTGTGTCATTCCGTTATAGCGATGAGGCAGCAGGTCGGAATTCCTCTGACGCCACAGCTATTTGCGTTCCGGAAGCAAAAAATGGTCTCTCTGTGTGGGGGCGAAGGACGGAATTATTACCCCCCCCCCCCCCCCCCCCCATCAATCACTGCAATATGAGCCAATCAAACGAGAGTATTAATTGGGTTAGAGCGTGTTATGCGCCTACGAAGCGCCATGACCGTTTAAAACGTATTAAAATATGGTCATGTCGGTTTCCGAGCGCTGGGAATCCTGACAGGCGGAGATGATGGCAGGTAGTTTAGGGAAATGCAATAAAGCATGTGAACTAAGATAAAAATACATTGTTAATTTGTTAATAAGAGATAAACAACAAGTACCGCATAAAGGAATATTGCATTGTTAGTTCATTTTCCCATCATCATTTCATTCCGATCACCGTTCTGTCACAATGACGCGTCTTTTTGTTAACACCATCGAAGATCATATATATTAAAAAGTGCGTTTTCAATATATTTGCAAGGTACATGGTTTATAACGCCAAGTCTTGGGTGAGGTTTTGTTGTGAGACCTAGTTGGAGTAAAGTCAAGAATGTGCACCAGCTTCATTAAGGATCAAATATACATTCCATGTCGTGCGCATATGCTGTGCTGATAAAATTAGCCCGTGGGCACTTCTGCTGGTTCGAAATGAGCAGACAATTTGTTTTTTTTGTTGTTGTTGTTGTTTTATTTATACATATGTGTAAAGATAAGGCCGAGTACTTGTTTATGATTATTTGTTTAGGACAATTCCAGAGATTGAATACTAAACAAGTGCTCCGTTGAAGTTAAAAATACCCAACGCTATAAAAATAAATAAATAAATAAATCTACTTATACTTACTGCACTATTACAAGCGTACAGGGAGGTAGCTGTCACTTGCTCCCGTTATTTATGTTGTCCGGCGCCAAATGTGTCACAGCAAGTGGACATTCTTGTCATCTCACACAGGCTACTTTTAAAGCCTGTTTAAAATAAATAAATAAATAGATAGATAGATGGAAAGATAGAGCGCCTCCCATGGCTTGAGGAAAATAACCCCAGTTGAGCCTCCTCGGTGCTTTCGCTAGAAGGGAATATGGTTATTTACTCCAGTTATGTACACAAGGAATTCCCTGCTTCATTTGACATGGAAACGCTTGTAAGTGCTGCGAAAGCCATTCTCGAGAACAACTGTGTTTGTGGTCAAATATTGCAAATATTGTCATTTAAGAAGCGAGGGAAGCCTGTATTTGGGATTCAGCTGCTTAAGGGAATCCATTTATTCCTTCGTTTTTATTTCAGACCTTTATTTATCAGCCGTCTGCTGACAGAAGCTTCGATCGGCCCTCGAGGTAAGTTGTTATGTTGTCTAGCGGAAATACGCGTTAAGGTGAACTGGAAAATGCCAGTGCTTTCACATTTATTTATTTTTGTCAGACACTTTTATGCATTCTTGTTTACATTGATCACGTTCATACACTTAATAGCTACGCTGTTATGACCCTGTGTGTGTGTGTCTAGGTTTGGGTTTGGTAGACTGTTATTAGGGTTATCAAACTGTGACCCCTGTCCTGGCCATATGCTGTCCTCATTGTCCCCTACAAATATGATACTTTCAGGGATATTTCCGTAGAAAGATAAAGTCTACATTTGTATCTGTATAATGCTGCTTTTCTGCCCATTTTATGCCACTAATGTTTATTTTTTTCAGTAGCAGCAGCATGTTTGATAAGTTATCCAGCTGGTGTAGTGTGTTATACCAAAACCTGAGGGAAAATTTAATTGCAAATGTAAGCTCTAATCTTCCAGTGTGTCTGTGTCGCACCAAAACGCTCTGCCGTGTTAAGTCATTTATATTAGACTTCCCAATTGTAGCGGCAAAAAAATATAAAAGTGAAAAGAGTGAAAGAATGTGGAATCTTTTGCATTTATGGTCAATTTGCTTAAAGGAAAGAAAAAAAACCCATAAATATGTGGCTTCAAATGTGTGTTGTATATATATATATATATATATATATATATATATATATATATATATATATGTGTGTGTGTGTATATGTGTATGTATATGTATGTATGTGTATATATATATATATATATATATATATATAATATATATACCAACACACCCACACACACACACAACACATACACAAAACCTAGAGTCATAGAGCAGTAAGGTATAAAATGGACATGTTAGGCCTAAAAAAACAACACCATGTAAACAAGAAGCTACTTATGTTTACAAAAGATAGCTGCCTAGCTAGTTTTGCTCACCTAACTAGCGCCTGATTTACATAAGTCGTCCTGTAGCAACATTCTGAAATCCCATTAGTTACTATTTAAATGTCATTAAATTAAAAGTCGGCAATTATATTGGAATTTCACAGATCAACATCCGAGGAAACAAGTAAACAAGTAGCTGCTTATATTAGCAAAAGAAAGCTGCCTAGCTAGCGCCTAATTGACATGAGTCGTCCTATAGCAAGATTCTGAAATCCCATTAGCTAACATTTAATATTCTTATTAAAAAACAGTCAGCGATTAGATTGGCATTTCACAGATAAACACTTGAGGAAACAAGTAAACAAGAAGCTACTTATGTTTACAAAAGATAGCTGCCTAGCTAGTTTTGCTCACCTAACTAGCGCCTAATTTACATAAGTCGTCCTGTAGCAACATTCTGATGTGCACACACACACACACACACACACACACACACACACACACACACACACACACACACACACACACACACACACATATATATATATATATATGACTTTTGTTTTTTTTCATTTCTAGTTCTGCCAGTGATAACAGGACAAGGAGGAAGTCGGAGCCAGCGGCCTCTCAGCCCCGGCCAGAAACCCCATTAAGCTCAACCCCGAGCGTTGGAAAAGCACCGCAGACACATTCTGCTCACTTTCCTGAAGCAACCAGGACAAGCAGTGTCCAGAAAAAGCCCTTAAACACCCCTTCCACCTTCTCCTTGTCCAGGTCAAAAGGTACTATGCAAAAAGTGGTCGATTTCTTTTGCTGTATATAAAATAATCCTTAAAGCATGAAACAATTTCTGGAAAAAGTAGAAAAGCTGTGTCGTCCCGTCCCGTCCCGTCCCCCAATTACTTTGAAAGTAATTGAAATGTATTCTCATGTCTCTCTCTCTCTCTCTCTCTTCTCATGCTGCTCATGGTGGATATATGTCTATATATATATATAAAAGGTGGGGATATTAGCACACAGCACTCAGCACATTTAAACGGTCAAAATCCGAGCCATGATACCTCATTTGAAGTTGTGCCATCATGTGGATATAACGACCAAAATAAGGGCTGTTCCATCCCAAATGCAAACGGTGATACCGCACATGTAGCCACACTAGCCGCACTCCTAAATGATGACAAAAACGAAGACGTCGCGTCTGCCTCGGCGGGCGTAACGAACGGCTGGCGATCGGAACAAGAGAGTCTGGACCTCTCCCTGAAGCCCCGATCCTGGAGCTGTGATGATCTCCTCTCCGACTCTCAGGATCCAGAAACGGGGAAATGGCCCGAAGGCTCTGCGGAACAAGACGCCAAGAGCCTCGAGGAATACAGAGAGCGCAGCCGGCACTCGTCGGCGCAGACCGCACCGGGTTTCCTCAAAATGTACAAGACGATGCACCACATCAACCGGCAAGAGCTTAGCAATTCACAAGTGTGCTCCGTCAAAGCCAGGATCCAGAACTATGAGAGCGACCAGAATAAAGACCATTGCTTGGGCAACAGTGGTTCCGGTAACGAGATACCTCACGATATGGTGCACAACAGGA
>JACRUU010000027.1:24487390-24489890 GCA_030449085.1 Kryptopterus vitreolus | reverse complement strand
TGCTATTAGTTGCTATAAAGTATACATACACGTCACTGTTGCCGTCATTTTGCGAATCAAATAACGCGTTCAATGAAATTATCGACTGTCCGCACTCTAAAACACTGAAAGAAATCTTTAGTGCTAAAAGTGTCTTTGGTGCTTAAGGATTAATCAATAACCCTTAAGTGAAAGTTGCACGATCTTCCCGAACAGGGTGAGCGTGTCATCGTGCTGCGCCAAGTCGACCAGAATTGGTTCTCGGGAAAGATCCCCGGGACAAACAAACAGGGCATCTTTCCGGTGTCTTACGTGGACATCGTCAAGAAATCTCCGGCGAAAAGCCCTAGCCAGCCATCAGGAGTTACCCCGAGTTCCTCCACTGATCGCATGCACGGCAGGGTAAGTACTGCATATGATCGAGCGCCACAAGTAACGTCTCTATCGAAAAAAAAGATGTCCCAATACCCAATATAATCTCTTGTTTAATGGAAAAAGTGATCAACAAAATGAGCACTAAATCCCGTTGATTTTTGTTCCGATGCGTCGTTACAGCAGCCCCGTAGATTAGCTCCGTGTTAACGTGGACTCTTGACCCTCCGCTCACATGACCCGTGTTAAGACAGACTTGGCTTGGCCTAGATAAATGATCCAGCCTGTGCAATCGTTATCACAGGCTGCAAAGGTTAAGTGTATGCGTGCGCTGATTGGGCCGAATGTGTCCTTCAGCGTAGCCGTTTGGATGATGGAAGCGCCACAGTGGGTTACAGCCCTACCAGTCTCAGTAATTATTACATGACATAAAGCGGACAAGATGTGATGGAATCATGTACGTTTTCTGGAATATTTGTTTTTTGATTTATTGTTTACCCCAAAAAAGATATTGTTTTCCAAAATAGCACCATAACCTATTATTAACAGCTTTATTATTATTATTATTAGTTTTCAGAGCATTGTAGTGTTCAATATCAGGCAGCACATCAGCCAAAGTGGTTTCTCGAAGGTATAGTACTTTTAACGTTCCTCCCCTCATATCCCCCCCCCCATCCTCCCCCACACAGCCCATGTTATTTTCACAGAACCAAGGTACACTGTTTCATGTTTTACCTGTCAAATCTTTTCCTTGTCTTTTCTGATGCTTTTTTCTCCCCCTCCCAGTCTGTGCTTTCACTTTCCTCTTTCTCTGTCTTATTTGTTTTCTAAGCCATCATCTGCACATCTCAAGGCCTTCTCTTCCACATCCACTCCCCGTCAGCATGCATCACCCTCACCCTCCCTCAGCTCCCAGAAAGCGGCTCATCTACAGGCAGTGACCGGAGACTGGCTCGCCCTCACCCTCGGTCTGTCTCCGGCAGGCACTCCCGCCCCCACACCTCCCCCTTTACCCTGTAACCTTCACCTAGATTTCAAAAGACTGGACTCTCCTGCTGCCTCCGCCCCAGGCCCGCTCCCTTTCTTCAAAGAGGGTCACTTTGTTCCCATCAGCTCTCCGAAATCATACATGTCACCTGAGCCCAGTCCTTCACCTCAGGCCTACCTCACCTCCGCCTCCTTCACCCCATCCCCAATCTCTCCCACATTCGATTCCAGCCCCAAGAACGGCAGCGTGGTCGAATTGAACGTGTGTCCCGGTACGTTCGAGAAAGATCAACCTTTCTCCGATAAGTCGGACTCGCACAGATCGCGCCGCCCCATCGACCTGGTTGTTTACGAGCCTGACGAACAGCCCTCGTCCTCAGCCGTGCCCTCGTCCCCTAGAGAAACCGAGGAGGATATATGCGAAGAGCTTGTGTCCATCATCCAGGCAAGCCAGGCAAAGCGTGCCGTCGTGGAGAGAGCAGAGTTTGATAGGGAAGACCAGACTGCTTCCGAGGATCTACCCAAACTGTTCATAGAGGAGGATCCGAGCGAATACAGCAAGGATTTCACAGACCACCCGTTTCCAAATACCTTCACTCCGGTCCGGCCGCTTTGTAGTGAGATGTCAGAACGAGAGGTAGCGTTTAGTTTGGTTCGAATTTAGGGAAATTATTGACATGTGAACTAATACGAGCAAAAACATTGTTTTCTTGACTAACCTATGCTTATGTGGTGTATATACAGTGTTATATACAGGGAAGGTAAATTACATTTACTGCTTTTTGGTAGACACCCTTATCCAGAGCGACTTACAACTGAGCATAGATATATAAACACACATTTTTATTTATATATATATATATATAGTAGTTGAAAATTGCACTATTTTTCTTCTTTTCCTTCCGTTATGTTTACATGCCGTGCATGTATATATGTATATATATATTATATATATATATATATATATATATATATATATATATATATGCACATATCTATATATATATACACATACACATATATATATATATATGTGTATATATATATACATATATACATATAACATATATATATATATTTTTATTATATATATATATAATATATATATATATATATATGTATATATAGATATATATATATATATATATATATATATATATAT